>JAPKLY010000610.1:174313-228275 GCA_026898435.1 Prunella vulgaris | reverse complement strand
CGCCCTAAAACTTTCCTGAATATTTAATCTGTGTAAGAAAAGTCTTCCGTTGCATGATAATTAGAACCCATTAATATTGGGGTGTGACAGTTTCTTAATTTATTCATTATTCCTTGAAATCTATGTATATTGTTTCATGTAATACATATGTTATTATATGAAAAATAATTATTTCTATAAAAATATATAAATATTTGTGAATAATCAATATTTGTTTTTATAGTAACATACATTTTGCTCTTGGATTATGTGAAAAATTATTTATTCTATGAAAACAAATGAATATATGTAAAATAACAACATTTTATAAGATAGTAATACACATTTGCTCTAATAGTAACACATATTTACTTTCTAGTTTGTGTTACTATATGAGCAAATGTATGTTACTAAATGCGCAAATTCGTGTTATTATACCAACATAAATTGAGAGCAAATTTTTAAATTTATTTTATAATATTATTTAATTTACTTTTAAATTTACAACAGTTAAAAAATAATAATAAAATCAAAATCTCTAAATTATTATGCATGGAACTGGCATGCGTGTTTGTGGATGGAGTGAGTGGAGGGGGGTGGTTGGATTGGAACATATGTTAATTCCAGGATATGTTGTTAACATATTCGCATAGGATCACTTATACTGGAGCGCGCGTGATAATAATTTTTTTAGTTTATTTTTAAAATTGTTTACAGTAGAAATTTTTACATAAGTTTTTGCCTAAACTTTTTAATGGAATTAGTCATAATCTCATAAGATTATGTTATCAATTTAGGGATGATATTAATACATTTTTCCTTATGTATTATATCTAAACATTTGACTTTATTCAAACGATTAAATTCAAATAAGATTTTGTTATTATCAATTAGTACATTGTTATTATTAATTTAGACATTTTTTATACGATTGGCTTTCAATTAAGACATTTTTTCTTATATTTATTTTCCTTAAATTTTTTATCTAAAAGATATGTTTTTAGTAAAGAGTGGAATTAATAAATTTTAAAAGAGCAACACTTGTGTAGAAATTTCTACCGTAGCCAGGTCAGGTCTAAACCGGGCCAGGTCAGATTTGGACAATTTTTTTCAAAATTCGCGCAACTTGTAGTTCCAGGTTTTTCGCTCCCAGGTATGTTACAATTTGGGCAAATGCGTGCTACAATTAGACAAAATTTGTGTTACTAATTTTTAAAAAATTAATTTTTTTGTACTTTTCAAGTAACAATAAAGAAAATATGTATTTCTGCAAATATAAATATGTGTTACTTAAGTTACTTTTTATTCTCTTTGTTGATTTATGTTAATTATTTGTTATTCATGTGCTTAATACATCATTTAATACCTTATATATGTTATATATAATATAATATATATTTTTATAAGGATAAATAAATGTTTGTGTATACAGTAACACACATTTGATCTTGCAGTAACACACATTTACTTTAATTGTAACACACATTTGCAGTAACACACATTTACTCTAATTGTAACATACATTTGCAGTAACACACATTTACTCTAATTGTAACACACATTTACTCTAATTGTAATACACATTTGCAGTAACACACATTTACTCTAATTGTAACATACATTTGCAGTAACACACATTTACTCTAGATGTAACACACATTTGCAGTAACACAAATTTACTCCAATTGTAACATAAATTTGCAGTAATACATATTTACTCTAATTGTAACACATATTTGTTTCTCAATTTGTGTTATTATATGAGCATATATGTGTTACTATAGGATAAAATGTATTTTTATTAAAAATAAATATGTGTTACACATACAATGTAACATATACACGTGTTACATTGCATGAAAAATATTTATCTACAAAAATAAATGAATATGTGTAGAAAACAACATTTAATCTGGTTGTAACACATGTTTTGCCTTAAGTAACATACATTTGCCCAAACTGTAACATACCTGGGAGCGAAATCACAAGCTGCGCGAATTTTAGAAAAAATACTTAAATTCGACCCGACCCGGTTTAGACCCGCGAATTTTAAAAAATGAATATTTCTACATATCTTAGATCCGTAGAAATTTGTATATAAGTTTTTGTCATTTCAAAATTAATAAAATTTTCCTTAAATAAAGGTGGAATTATGTTTATAGTAAAGTGTGAAATTAATAAAATTTTCCTTAAATTCCAAGATTTTATAATTTGCCCAAAATTTTCCTTAAATTCCTTAACTTTTCCTTAATTTTTTCCTACAAATTTCAACACTTTAAAATTCACCAAAAATATATTTTTAGTAAAGGTGGAAATAATAAAATTTTTCTTAACTGTTATATCTAAGAGTTTGACTTTATTCAAATTAGAGTATTAATCAATTAGTCATTACTCATTCACCAATTTGAGAGTGGAATCAGCCATTCAGCAATTTGAGAGTATTAGTCATCAATTAAATTTTTTTAAAGAATAAATCATATATCTCTTATTGTAACTTTTTAATAGTAAGGGAAATTAAGGTTTATCTTAACATTATTTTTAAATTCTAAAATTGATATTGTATGCGAGAAGAGTATGAAAATATTAAATAAAAAAAAACTACTAAAATAATTAAAAATAAAAATGAAACATGAAAATTGACTATGGACATTAATAAAAGCTATTAATATAAAAAACAAATAATAAAAGTTGTCACTGAAAAATTATTACTTTAAAGTGAAATTGTCACCATCTAAAATTTGAAAAACACAAAAACAACTAACTTTAAACAAACATACAATAGAGAATTTAAACCATATGTCTCTTTTATATTAAAATTATAAATTTAAACAAACTATAGAATACAGGATTTAAAAATAACTCAACATACAATAACTATTTCTTTTTTTATTTGATTTTTCAAGTGAGAATCACTAGAGATGAATTTCGGGTGGTCTGACGGACCCCTTGGTGTATTAACATATCTTCTCCTTTTTGGGGATGTTAGGATATTCTGTTTAGTGTTTTATGATATGATAAACCACTCAGTATGTCATAGGACCAGCTGAACCTATTAGTCAACTGATGAATAGTTAGGATTAGATAGGTATCTTTGTAAGGGGGAATAGACCCTACTGCCTTGAAGATCCCAGAGTGTTCATAGAGAAGAAGATCAGTTGAGGCCTTTGAGAACTTAGCACACCCCAGAAGACAAAAGTCCTTGAGCAGTTGACATTAGAGGAAGTTTCAAAAAGAAGAACTCCAGAGGAGGCTGATACCAACTGAAGTCAGAGACCAGTTGACGAGCCAGTTGAAGTCAAGATAAGAACCCAGATTAGACGAGGACCGAGACACCAGACGAGGTCTGAGATACCAGAAGAGGTCAAGTTTGACCAAACGATACCTTTTGAAATAAGTTAAGATCTCAAATATCAGATGAGGTCTTTGACATCAGCTGAGGTCTGCTATTCCAGACGAGTCTGGTATACCAGCTGAAGAAGCAGATCAGCTGGAGATGTTTTGCACTGAAACATGTCCAGAAGGAGCAAATTCAATCAAGGTACAAATCAACAACGGCTAGAAGATTTCTGAATTAGAAGATCAATCAATCAAGGGGACAAACTTGATTAATTGGAAAACCGAGTTTTGAAGATTTCCAAGAATCAAGAAGATGATCAACCAATTACTCTGATTGATTGAATCCAATATTATAGGGATTTGATTTCTAGTCAACTCTAACGGCTAGTCAATCAACCCCTATATAAAAGAGTATCAGTGAAGAATTTCAATATCATCTATCACTCGATTAACTAAGTAGAAATGCCGTCAAATTACTCACTATACTCATAAACCCACCGATACATACTTATCATTTGTAAGCTTTGAAGAAGCTAAGTAAGTCAGTTGCAACTCAAGCACTGATGATTGTAGGGAGTAGTACTCTCAAGGAAGTGAGTGGGAAAGAAAGAAAAATAGTGGAGAGACCCACAACTCCATGTTGGATTGTGGAGAGTGGATTAGAATATTCATATCCGAACCATTATAAATTGCGTGTCTTTACTTGTTTCTTTTTGCATTTATTTATTTGTGAACAATCACCTAAAGGGATTGTCAAAGCTAAATCGTTTCTGCACTTAAAAATTCTTCAGCGCACGGTTTTATTAAAACCAGATGACCTTTAGGAAGTTTTATGATTTTTTGAAAAGGTCAAAATTGTAAATTTTTTAAATACCTGCAAATCTATTCAAACCCCCCCCCCCCCTTCTAGACTTGGTTAAGTGTTTCTTCTATAAAACCTGCCTTTGGGACCAACAAGTGGTATCACAGTTGAGTGTCCAAAAGACCACAGTCTGAGAAAAGCTTCTGGTGGTCACCAGGACAGATCACTGAAAGTGACTGCCCCCAGCTGACACCAAGAGAGAGAGAAAGGAGAAAAGGCTCAAGAGAGATAGAAGGTTTGCTGACAAGAGAAACCTGCTAGCATAGGAAGAAAAGGAAGATGTCGGCTCATCCTCATCCTCATTTGATTTTGAGTCCGAGGAACATCTCTGCCTTATGGCTAAGGTATAAGAGGTACAATCTTCATCCCCCTCTGTGTGCTCACCTTGCTTTTCCACCTATTCTATGGAGTTAGACTTACAGAAAATATTGTCTGACCTCCAATCCTCTCTAAAAGTTTGTTCTCTGCTAGAAGAGGAGAACTGTAAGCTGAAAAACTTAAGACTTGAAAAGGAGAACTCCAGACTATCAGTCACACCCTATGATTCACATGCTAACAACTCAGCTGACTTGACAGCAAAGTGTAAAGAACAGGAGAAGTTGATAGAAAGACTACTCTCTGAAAACCTGGTCTTAAGTAATGAGCACAAGAAGCTGACTGCCAAGTTCGATGAACTCTTTAGGTAGAATGAACTAATAACAAAAAATTCACGCAACTTCAGCTGAAAGTGGATCAGCTGACTAAGGAAAAAGCTGTCATGTCTAAAATAGCAGAATCCTCTCAAACTGTGAATGACAAAAGAGGTCTTGGTTATCCCAAACCTAAACCACAAAAGAAGAAGAAAGACAGCGAGCCTGTAAGGGATCCTCGTAAGGGTAAAAAGCCAGCTGAGTCTACACCAGAACTAGCACGCAGAAGAGCAGAAAGACAGACAAGGCCTTAGCTGGGAAGACGAGTAATAAAGCACTGAATCCCTCTGATGACCAAAATAAATCTAAAGCTCCGAAGGCCCAAGGTCAAAAGAGGAATCTGATTCATAGCTATGCTAAGAAAAAGAAGCCTCAACATAACCCGCAAAGGGGTGATTAGACTGGGTCTTCTCAGCAGACAAAACCCAAGCAATCCAACCCTCAGCCCTGGGTTACATTTAAAGTGACCAAATCTAATAAGCCTTCAAAGGCTAAAGTATACGAGTCATTCAAAGGCCTGAGCAGAAACTACTCTTATGAGCAGCCCACCTATAAGCCTGTTGTCATTAAATATCCCCCTAGAAAAAATTCTCTTAGGGAGTTGATCTTTGTGGTTAAATTTGGAAGAAAGTTGAGATCACCTAATCCTCGTAAGGATGATCTCTAGTTGTGGATTCTAAAATTTGAATCTAACCAAACAGGACCCAAAGAAAGGGTACATAAAGTTTGAATATGATTTCAGGCGAGCTCTAGCCCAATCGAGAGAGGAGAAGTCAAGAACCATGTCTGGTACATAGACAATGGATGTTCCAAGTATAAGACGTTTGAGAAGCATCTCCTTCTGAACTTTGTCACATTGGATGAGCCTAGAGTTGTGTTTGGTGATATCAATTTTGGAGTCACCAGAGCAGTTGGTACCCCGCTGATCAGAAGCAGCAGAGTTGAGGAGGTCCGTTAGTCCCAAATGCAGGTTTTAGATAGAAACCCTTAATCCAAGGCTATAGGGGGGGTTGAATAGACTTGGGGAGTTTCAAAACTTTTTTGTTTTATGGCCTTTCTAAAATATCAGCAGACTACCTTTAGTTGTCGTCTAGTTTTATAGAAACAGTGCGCTAGTGAACTTTAGGTGCGGAAATGATTTTAATTTTAAAACCTCTTTTAGTTGTTGTGCACAAGTAAGAAGGAACAGAAAATAAGAACAGAGACACCAGATTTATAGTGGGTTGGACCTCATTGTCCCACTCCACTCTCCACAATCCAATCGGACTTGTGGGTCTCTCCACTATCTTCCTTACTCACTCACTCACTATCTTGAGAGTAAAACTCTCTTACAATAGTCACTGCTAGATTAGCAACTGACTTACAAATGCTTCTACAAAGCTTACAACATATAGATATGATGTATTTTGAGTACAAGTGAGAATTTCGACAAAGTTTTTGCTAACTTAATCGCGTGATAATATTGTAAATAATTCTTCACTGGTACTCCTATTTATTGAGTTTAATCAACTAGCCGTTGGGGTTGACTAGTGATTAGAACCCTATAAATTAGGATGCAATCAATCAAAGAGATTGATTGATCTCCTTCATGATTTATGGAAAATCTTAATGATCTTCAAATCAATCAAGTTTGTCCCCTTGATTGATTTGCCTTCTATTCTGGAAGTCTTCTAACCGTTGCAATTAACCCTTGAATCACTCCGTGTCTTCTGGGTCAAACACAAGACTACTCAGCTAATCTGTCACCTTATGTGGTATACCAGACTCGTCTGGTATGTGGATTTCTGCTTATGTCAGTTGGCTTCATCTGCTATCTCAAGTCATTGGTAGACATCTTCAGATTGGATTATGCCTCTGCTGGTATCTCGGACCTCATTTGGTGTCTTGGTCCTCGTCTTGTCTGCAACTTGTTCTTCAGCTGGTACTTGACTACTCTGATGTTCTTCTCTAGACTACATTAGCCGTCAGCTGCTCAAGTCTTCTGTCTTCTGAAATATGCTAAGTCTTCAAAGTCTTAGCTGGTCTTTTTTTATATGAACACTCTGAATCTTCAAGATAGCAGGGTTTATTCCCCCTTACAAAATACCTATCTAATCCTAGACTATTCATCAGCTGACTAACAAATTCATCTGGTCCTATTACATGCTGATTGGTTTATTATATCATCAAAACGTCTAAACAACCATATCCTAACAAGGTCTACTATGTAGAAGGGCTAATGTATAATCTCCTTTCAGTATCCCAATTCTGTGATAAGGGATACTTGGTAAGATTCTCTAAAAACTCTTACTTTGTCATTAATGATTTAAATGAGCAGGTGCTACTAACTAGCCTCAGAAGAAGTAACATGTATCTTGTAGATTTTGCAAGCTGCCCAGCTGACTCTTGCTTGTTTGCCAAAAGCTCATCGGAGGTCAACTGGCTCTGGCACAAGAGATTAGGTCATCTGAATTTCAAGACTCTAAAAAAGATTGAAAGAAAGGGTCTGGTCAGAGGCCTACCTAATGAGGTGTTTGCATCGGAGCAGAAGTGTGATACGTGCCAAAAGGGGAAACAAACAAAGGCCACATTCAAGGATGTCCAGAGTACTTCCACAAAAAAAGCTCTCCAGTTGCTACGTATGGATCTATTTGGACCAGTCTCACCCCTTAGCTTCAGTGGGTGAAAGTACATACTGGTGATTGTGGTCGACTATACAAGATACACTTGGGTAGTGTTCTTGTTCAAGAAGAGTGAGACAATGGTCAAGATGCTGGAGTTGTTCAAGAGAATCCAGAATGAGCAGGACCTCAACATAGTCAGAATTAGAAGTGATAAAGGTACTGAATTCTTCTGTTGTGTCTGACTAATGCAGGGAGAAGGGTATTCAGTATGAGACATCATCTGCAAGAATACCTCAGCAGAATGAGTTAGCTGAGACAAGAAACAGAATACTCAAGGAGGCAGCAAGGACTATGCTGGCTGAATACAACACTCCCCAAAGATTTTGGGCAGAAGCCATCAACACTGCTTGCTACATCCAGAACAGATGCTTGCCGGTTAAGAGGCATGGCAAGACCCCCTATGAGATGTACAAAGGTAAATCCACTAACCTTTCTTTTGTCTATATCTTTGGTTGTATGTGTTTCATTCATGACAATGGAAAAAACAAGTTAAAAACTCTTGATGCCAAAGTTTCTTAGGGAATATTATTAGGATATTTTAGCAGCAGCAAGGCTGATAGAGTCTTTAATAAGATTTCTCTTTGTGTGGAGGAAACACCCCATGTTGTATTTGATGAATCTATTCATGAGTACAGCAAAGAGAAGCTAGCAGATGAGAAGGATCAGATGAATCTAAATGATAAGCCAGATTTGGTCAAGGTTGTAGTGCCTAGGATCGATTTAGAATCAGATTCAGATGGTGAGTCCAAAGTAGTTGACAAGCCACCTTCAGCAGCAGAAGAAGGTGACATGAGTCCTGACTGTAACCAAGTGGGAAAGTCAGACCTTACCCAAGAGGGGTAAGAAGAAGATGTCTGATTTCCCAGCTGAGCAGATATTAGGAGATCCAAGTGTTGGTGTTCGAACCAGAAGAAAGCTAATCTTGGCCTCCCAATTCAGCTGTTATGGGTCCATAATAGAACCCAAGAATATCCAAGAAGCTCTTGGAGACCCAAACTGGATCTTAGCTATGCAAGAGGAGCTAAACCAGTTAGCAAAATAAGAAGTCTGGACCCTAGTGGAGAGGCCTAGACATCAGAAGGTCATAGGCACTAAGTATGTCTTTAAGAATAAAAAGGATAAGAACGATGTGGTGGTAAGAAACAAGGCAAGGCTAGTGGCTCAGGGGTACTCACAGTCAGAGGGTGTTGATGGGCGAACTAAAGTGAACTCTCTTGGGAGAATTAACATAATTAAAAGCTCAAGGTCTGATAGCTTGCCCACAGCTCGTCGTAGGTGGCCAGAGCCACATCACTATCCTCTGACCAGTCAGCACATCAGAGAGAGAAGGACCTCACCCAGTAGCTCGCCCAGAGTTGAAAGCAACAGACCACTCCCTACTACAAACATTGGACCTCGGAATAACACAAGGCAGGGGAGCTCGCCTCTATTCGGGGTTGAAGTCAGTAGCTATGTAGATGGTTAATAGTGATGTAGTAGGTCGAGAGCAAAGTAATTAGAGCATAATAGTGGGCAAAGAGACAAGTGTTAGGGACACTTGTCAGGTTATTACGCTAAGTAAGCTTAAAACATGCCACCTATGCACATGCAAAACAATAAATAGGTCTCTTGTACAAATTTTCTTTCTCCAAGTTCATTATACAAAAAATATACTTCTCTCTACTTTCTCTCACTACTAAAACCTTTCATAAACATAATCTTGTTTATTGTTTGGAAGAATTTGAGAGTTAATTGAGAGTCCTTGAAGGTTTTCTTGAGGAAATTTTAGAGAAATTGAGAGTCCTTGAAGGTTTTCTTGAGGAAATTTGAAGAACAAGTTTGAAGATATGAAGACACACAAAGTCTGACCTATTTTCCTGAGAATTGTGAACAACCCAAGGAAGAAAAAAGCTCTAAACGCATGTGTGTTTGTGATTAAATCAGATTCTGGATAAATCACCTGCATGCAAGGCTAGAAAGACTTTGTACTTACCTTACCCTTGCTGGAAAAATGTTGGAAGATGAACTAATCCCACACTAGTGCAAAATGTCTCGAGACAACACCCACACCACATCCACGACAAAGAGATGGAAGGGACCAGGTCAATGATGTAACCACGCTAATGGGGAGTCCTCCCACCAGCGAACTCCTGGGCGAGCTACTGCCCAAGGACGCACCTCAACTACTCAATAAGACGGGCTGAACCCGGCAGTCCAGTCCCTACTGCAAAATTCGAATGAGCTGGAGCTAACTATAACTCTACTTTAAGAAGTCCGTAGGTAACAACAATTGGGCGAGCTCCCGCGAGCTTCCGAGCCTGCTCTTACCAATACAGCACGGGACCGGGAGACAATGCAGTCACACTTCTCTCAGTTAAGGAAGAGGATGGGCGAGCTCCATAGCGAACAAGAGGCGAGCAGTGCCAAAGCTCGCCACCAGCAGGCCACCGGGAAGGCCAAGATGAGTGATCGACTTGGCTCACAAGGTGGGCGAGCTAGGAGTCATGAAGAAGTCTCTACTACGAACCAGTCTCGGGACATCCTCCAAGGCAGGTTGGGTTGGAGGTATGAAGAGACAACACAGGAATCGGTACAAGCACCACTACTCCCGGTGAGAAGGGAGGACTCGGACCTACATCCTCGTAAGTCCATACATGATAGGTTGTGGAGACCTGTTTTTGATAGGCTTAGCCCAAATGGTGCTCGACAGTTCCAGCACATAACTGATGCACCACCCCAGAGCGAGGGACTACGGGGCCGTACGTCCGTGAAGTATATGACCCTTGAACAGCCTCCATAGGAGGTGGTTCACGATGATGAGCTGGCCACATTAAAAAAGGCCGTCGAGCAGCTACAGATGCAGGTAGCCGCCAAGAGTGGTTGAGCAGGTACGAACACACTCCCAGCATCACCCCTGGCACCAGCTATACTGAAGGCGCCGACAATGGCCCTATACGAGGGAGAGTTCGACCCAAAAGTACACATATATAAGTACTCAGACTCTATGATCTCCATGAGGGCAACCAACGCCACTCAGTGCAGAAACTTCCCACTGACTCTCGTAGACCGGGCTCATCGATGGTTCTCATCACTAGCTCTGGGGTCAATCCAGTCATTTGGACAACTAACACGGGAATTCATGTCACACTTCACCGGTTATGGGTCATACCTCACCCAAAAGAATAGGCTCACAAATATCAATCAGGGGAATAAGGAGTTGGACCAGCAGTATCTGGAAAGGTTCGATAAAATCTTGCTGGTAGGTGAACATGTTAGCGAAGATACGAAGATTGTGGTCGTCATGGCCAGACTGAAGAAGGGAACGGAGCTGTGGAAAGAGATGCACCTGTCTTACCCAAAGACCTACGCAGAGTTTAGACAAAAGGCAGGTGTGTATGTGGCTATGCAGAAGACACTGCTGAAGGAAGTTGGGAGTACTGAAGAAAAGAAGCCTGGGTGCAAGAAAGCTGGGGGCACGTACAAGGCCCCAAGGAATATGAAGTCTTTTGGAGACGGGAACGAGTTTAAAGAAAAGCTGAACCAAGTGCTGACGGTGTCCGTCAATCAGGTGTTCACACCAGTAAAGGACAAAATTATGCTAAACGAGCCCAGAAAGATCAGGCAGGCCCATAGCAAGCTGAATCCTAACAAGTACCGTGCGTATCACCAGAGAATCGGATACTTCACCAGCGAGTACCGTGATTTGCTGAAGTAACTTTGGAAATTCTACGATGATGGCAAGTTAGCTGAATTCGTCAAGAAAGCCCCCGTGAAAAGGTAAACACGGGAGAGGAGAAAAGAGACCGATGATGAGGATGAGGATGAGGACGAGGACCGTCGTCCCAGACAAAACAGACGCAAACCACCTCCACCTCCTTCATAACAAGAGCCCAACAGAGAAATCATAGTCCTTGAAGAACAGGTCGGACCGGCAAGCGGGGTTTTAGATGGGAGACCCCCGACATCAAAAAGACAAAGGGTAGCGGACCTACGGACTATACACCAAGTCCAAGAAGGCATTTCAAGCATCAAGCCCAACTCCAAACCTACTGCGGAGCTGACATTTTCACAAGCAGACTTGGAAGGAATCCTCACCCCCCACAATGACTCGTTGGTAATAAGCGCCAACATCATGAACACAAAGGTCCTCCGCTTGCTCGTGGACACCAGCACCTACTATTCAAGAGCACCCTAGATCAGTAAGGGGATTATGAGTCGTACATAGAAGATTGTAATCACAAAATAGTGGGGTTTGGGGAAGCTGTAACCATCCCCATAGGAATGATCCGTTTATCGGTTGAACTTGTGGCACTTGAGGATCCCAAAAGGAGGCTGAATAGATTAATAGATTTCTTAGTAGTAGATCAACAGTCTTCCTATAACGGGTTCCTCGGCCGACCCTTCATTACTGAATTCAAAACTGCGTGTTCAACTTACTACTATTGCTTAAAGTTTCCAACTCCAAAGGGCGCTGGAACCATAAAGGGCGATCAAAAAAAAGCTAGAGAATGTTTATTGTATATTAAAGAACCCGTTACACAGGTACTTGTGTATGAAGATAAAGTGCAACACCCAGCTGACGAGCCAAACATCCTCGATGCTATCTCAGTTTAGACTAAGTTAATGGAGATGGACGACCAACAGGAAGAGTCGGAGATCGCCCAAGTTAATCAGATATCCACCAACAAACGGTGCCCATGGAAGTTGACGGCGACCAACGAGATGACACACCTATCAGTTCAGCTATGCAAGAAACTGTGGAGGTCCGCAAACCTGCCAACAGTGAAGTGTGACGCGAAGACCCCGAACCCCGAGTGGGTTACAAGCCTATGCAAGAGGAAGATGAGCTGCATTGTGAAGGATTTACTTCGGACCCGAGGTGGAAAAGCAAGAAGAGGCAAGCTACCACGGTGGAAGAGCTCAGAGCTATCCAGGTGGATCCCAGCAGAAGTGACTTAGAACTTTTCATAAGTTCTGAGTTTCAGGAGCCATACAGGAGCAGGATTGAGGAATTCCTCATATCCAACTTGAACGTGTTTGCCTGGTCTCACGAGGATATGATGGGAATCCTACTGGAGTACACCTGTCATCGATTAAACATTGATCCAACAAAGAAGCTCGTCCAGCAAAAACGAAGATAGTACGGACCAGGCAAATACGAAGCCTTGACCACGGAGGTGAAGAAGGGGTTAGACAACAAGCTTATCCAGGAAGCAATCTGTGCATAGTGGTTAGCCAACCCAGTACTGGTGAAAAAGCCGAACGGGACATGGAGGTTGTGCATAGACTTCACGGACCTCAGCGCAACCTGTCCCAAGGACAGCTTCCCGCGGTCAATAGCTTAAAGTATAACATATTAGGGTCAAATATGAACATAAATTCATCAAAAGCATATAAAAATGGATGCAAAATGATGCAATTATGACCCTAATCACACCCCTAAACTAGATTGTTGCGCGTCCTCGAGCAACGAAACGATGAGATAGGGGAATAATGGTATCAATGAAGCATCTATAACACAATCAAATGTCATATATACATCACCTAATTCATGCAATCTAACAATGTAGTATCATCTTATCAACCATCTACATAAACATCAATGCACACAAGATCAAAACAATGAGTCAAGATCCTCACAAGGAAGTGTATCACTCAAACTCTCAAATGTATGAGGTTTCACTCAACATCACACATAGTACATCCACTACCATAGGCTTGATAAAAGTCTTGTTAGGATATCTATGTTAGATGTTTTGATGATAAAATAAACCAATCAGCTTGTAATAGGACCAGCTGAACATGTTAGTCAGCTGATGAGTAGTTAGGATTAGATAGGTTCAAGTGAGGGGGAATCTACCTTGCTGCCTAGAAGATCCGAAGCTATCATAGAAGAGAAGACCGGCTGAGACTTTGTGGACTTAGTCGATCTTAGAAGACAGAAGATTTAAGCAGCTGACACTGGATCATCAAGAGCAGATCATCAGAGAAGTTAACATCAGTCGATAGCTGAAGAGCAGATCAGTAGATATTAGAAGATTAGCTGATCAGCTGAGAGCACGTCGCAGACAAGACGAGGACCATGGATTAAAGACGTATTCAGACGAAGTAAAGAAGACCAGCTGAGGTGCACACCAGCAGACTTGCACATCAGCTGAGGTCCAAGCATCAGCAGACTGATACACCATCTGAGGAGACAGATCAACTGAGGTCTTGTGCTCAGCCCAGATTCTTCAGAATCAGTTTTAAGGGTTAACTTGCGACATAGAAGGAAGATTCCCAGAATAGAAGATCAATCAATCAAGGGGACAAACTTGATTGATTGAAGATAGCGAAGATTGACGGGAATCAAGAAGGAAATTTAATCAATCACAATGATTGATTGAATATGAGATTATAGGATCTCAGATTTCTAGTCCATCCCAACGACTAGTTGTTTGACCCTATAAATTAGAGTAATAGTGATAATTTCAGTATAGGATTCACACGCATATTAAGCTAGCCAATACTCTGTCAGATTTATCACTTACGCTCAAGAACACCATTCATACTTATCCTTTGTAAAAGCTTTGTAGAAGCTGTAAGAAGTCAATTGCAATTATAGCATTGACAAGTTGTAAAGAGAGTAGTACTCTCAAACTGTGTAAGTAAGTGAGTAAGTGAGTTAGTGGAGAGCCCCTCAAGTCCAAGTTGGATTGAGGAGAGTGGATGTAGGACAGTTGGTCCGAACCACTATAAATCCCCTGTGTCTCTTCGTTTTCTTTTTGTTCTTATTTGTGCACATCACCTAAAAGCCGATTTTCATTAAAAACATTTCCGCACTATTCATAGCGCACTACTTTCAAAATCAGACTACCTCAAGTAGTCTGCTGGTTTTCTGAATAAGCCGAATAATTTGAAAAAGGTTTTTGAATACTTACAAGTCTATTCAACCCCCCCTTCTAGACTTGTTCAAAGGTATTCTTCCCTAAAAACCTGCCTTTGGGACCAACAAGTCTCAAATTCTCCACCACTTGATAAGTAACTCATCATCAAATCAAAGATGACTTTTTATTTGGTTGTAGTGTTCGCTCTTTGGTAAGGGTGGGATTTCTTTTAGATAGAAGTGACTATCATACTAGTGGAGCAAGAGGTCAAGATATCTAGCTAAAATATATCTACTATTCCAAAGATAGGTTGCAAGTGATCAAGTTGCAACACCATTTCAATCACATAACAATTCTTTTCACACTTCTTCCTTTCAAGCATTTTTCCACTTCCTTTCTTTTGCAATTCTGCATCACATCACCAACACATTAGACACATAGGCTCTTCTTCACATTTTTTCCTTCAACACAACTTTCATTTCTTTCACATCTTCATCTTTTGCTTCTTCACTTTTCTTCACCATCTCATCCACCAAACATTCTTTCAAAGCACATGTAACCCTCTTATCCTCATTAAAACTCCACTAGTCATAGGGAAAATAAGGCTCAAAATGAAGGATAATCAAGCTACAATCATAAGTTGTCAAAGAAAAAGGCCAAAGGCAAAAAATGGCTAACTATGGAATTAATGTCATGGTATGGATAATTTGGCTAAGTGACTCATATAAAATCAAAGATGGTCTCAAATCATTTTTGACAACTCATTACAAAATGTGATCTCAAACAAGACTAAAATCAAGTTCTAGAGTGGAAATGCACCATGTGGATCTCACATCAAAGAAATGTCATCCGTTTAAAAGTGAAACGAGCATAAATGGTTCAAGCCTCACTGGTTAAGGTGGCCATGACTTATATCATATCAAACATGTACATATTATTCATGTGTCAAGCATCAAAGAATCAACTACACTATAGACAAAAAAATGAATTAAGCAATATATACACTACACTTAACTATGCACTATCTACATTATCCACACAACCATTAGACTATCTCATGCATCACTACTCAAAGCTTGCAACAATATGGCAATCAATAACAAGTAAAAACAAGTCATCATCTAGCACAAGGTCTAAAGCATCAAAGAAACACTAACATCTTCCTAAATATAGCATTGCAATGATATTTGCAAAATGAAGACACCCCCCCAAACTTTTTTGGATCATAGATCTAAAAAGTTTGGCAAAAGTTAAGTAAAGATCATTCAATGCTCAAATCAAAGCACAGTACAACAAGAATCAATCAATAAGCTCAAAATAGCAATATAAAATCTAATCGTATCAAAGCTAGGAATAAAAGCAAGGAGGGATAGAAGAGTGTAAAGACAAACCTTGAGTTGTGATTAAGAAGGGAAGAGTGACTTGCCACTTACACGAAAAAAAAATTCTTGGCCAAGTGAGAGAGAATTCTACTCAAGACATCCTTCTCAAGCTCACAATTCTCATCATTGTGAATCAAGATTTGAAAAACGAACATCCCCCAACTTTTTTGATCAAGGATCCTAAAAGTTTGGCCAGGAGTGATGAAAATAGGATTTGCAATGAATCAATGAACCAAATAGTGCATATACAAGCTCAACTCAACCAAGAAACAACAATATATACCAAGAGGCAACTCCCCCAAACTAGGATAAATCACATGCACCAACCAAGGGAAGAGAATACACTACCTCATATGAAGCAAATCAAAACAAATAAAACTATCTAAATTACAAAGCAAACCTAATAAGTAAGAAAACTTTTTAGAATGGGATGCC
Source organism: Prunella vulgaris (assembly GCA_026898435.1). Lineage (NCBI taxonomy): Eukaryota > Viridiplantae > Streptophyta > Magnoliopsida > Lamiales > Lamiaceae > Prunella > Prunella vulgaris. Next base: position 212,084 of record JAPKLY010000610.1, on the reverse strand, counting down.
TCCCATCTAGCGCTTGGATTTAACGTCCCCTAGCCGGACGACACCAATGTTAGCTAAATGGTCAAGGATATATATCATTCTTCCCATCAAACATCAATCTCAAAGCATCATGATCAAGGAAACATGTAGGATTTCTACCCATACACACACTTTCCTTATCATTTTATACTTGTAAGCACATGCATATTCTTCCTCATTTCTTCTCAATCATATCCACCCCCCATCTCTTACTATCAAAGATATTAAAGAGGATTCTCAATTCAATCTTATAATCAACCAATTCAAGAGGTAAGATGAACTCACAATAAACAACATTATCAATTAAAGCACAAGTAGAAGAGTCTAATGGTATAGAAATGCTCATTTCATCCTTAAGCTCATCTTCCACTTCATCTTGTTATTTTTCTTAAATGAAGCTCATGTCCATGAGTGGACATTCATCTACCTCTTCTTGTTCTTTCTCTTTTCCTCCTCTTGAATTGTCTCTTTCCTTCTCCTCCACTTCTTTTTGTTCCTTGACCTCCTTCTCTTCCTCTTCTTGATTCCTATCAATGCAAACAAAGGAAGTATCATATTCATTATCATCATAAATAGGATTAGTATCATACTCAATGTAATCATAAAGAGGATTAATAAAACTCTTAAGATCGGAAGTTGCTTGAGCACAAGAATCATTGATCTCCTCAAACTCATCATCACCATAAACAATCTTGTCAAAATCAAAGGAATCATAAAGGTCCTTGTATTCATCATGATCATCATAATCATCCTCTTCATCATCTTCCTTTTCATCTTCATGCTCTTACTTTTCACTCTCATCTATTTGCTCTTCCAATCCATCCTTATCTTCTTCTTAATCCCTAACCAATTCAAAATGAGGAATATTATAAGCAATATCATCAATAATAGGAATCTCATAATCAATGCAAGCATGAGAAGGACTAATATAAAGAAATTTTAGCATTGATAAAATCTAGAATATAAAGAGCTTTGTTCTCCTTATGATCATCACCCCATCTTCATCTTCCACATTCCCTTCTTCTTCCATGCTTTCCACTTCCCCATCAACTTCATCATCTCGATTACCCCCATCTTCCTCCTTCAATATTTCTTCATGAATTTCATAAACTTGTTGGGTCAATTGCTCCAATTAGAGCTCTAGACTCTTGATTTGATGACCTTGCGACATGCAAATTTCATAAACCTTCTTGTTGATATCCTCAAGGCGTCTTTTTGCTTCCCTTCTCATCTCATCTAGTTGCTTGACTAGAAGAGATAGAGTCTCTTCTATATGGCTAGGAGGAGTTTCTTCTTGATTAAAGGGCATAGGAGGAGGTAGATTTAGGCTATGATGCCTCTAAAGAACCAAAGGGCAAGAAGAAGAGAGGTGCTTCAGGGAGCAACTCTCAGAAAAAGTTTGTTCCTGCCCAAACTGACGATAAGAGCTCAAGTGTTGCTCGTCAGGATAAAGGCAAAGGGAAGGAGAAAATGCCTGCTGAACCTGTCAGGCAAAGGACAGAGGACCAAAAGCTAAAACCTAAGGGAAAGGCCAAGGCTCCTCATCCTGAGTCGAGGAAGACGGACCAAGGGAACTCCAAGGCTCAGCCTAGGAACCCTCAGGCTGGGAGGAACTCTGCCCCAAGCACTTCTCAGGCTCAGCCTAAGAATGCTCAGGGTGGAAGGAACTCCAGTCAGAGGAGGCCTCAGGCAAGGCCAAGGAATACTGAGGTCCAGAGACCTCAGGCAGGGCATAGGGCCCATCAGGAGCGTCCTAATCCACAGAGGAGAAGGACAAACCAAGTGGTCCCTGAAGGGCGACGGAGACTTTACTCCGATAACACTCAGGCCAGACCTTAGGTGCCTAGAGGTCAGGCCCGAGATGCACCTTCTTAGGACAGACCTCAGCCCAACGCACCCAGTCCAAAGAGGAACAGGAGGCCCGCCCCCAGGAATCAATCTAGGGCTCCTGAGACTCAGGCTGACACCCATACACCCTCAGCTTCCCAGGCACAAAGGAAGAAGAGGATTGTGTATGTTGATGTTTCAGGGAGACAGGTTTACACTTCTGATGCCATCAGAATTGTTAAACAAATCCAAATCTCGAAGGGTATGGCTGACAATGTAGGACCCAATACGAGATAGGAACCTGAGGCCTGATTCTTTTCAGGTCGCTGCGGGCTACAAGAAGAGGAAGGAGGATCTGATGAAGGACTGGTACTTGGACTCAGGGTGTTCCAGGCACATGACTGGATTTCGTGATCTCCTTCAGGACTACGTAGCTCAAGAAGGCCCGCAGGTAACCTTTTGTGATAACTCTAAGGGTTTTACCAAAGGATTCGGTACCCTTGTTGTTGGTTCTGTGAGAGTGCTTAATGTATCCTATGTTGAGGGTCTTAGGCATAAACTGCTTTCGGTCAGTCAGTTTTGTGACCGTGGATATAGTGTAGAATTTACATCTAACATATGCCTTGTGAAAGATAAATCTACACTGCATGTTCTGATTACAGGTGTCAGGAGAGGAAACATATATTTTGCTGACTTTAAGAACAGCTCTCCTGAAACTTGTTTGGTCGCTAAGGGCTCATCTGAGCTCAGTTGGCTTTGGCATAAACGCCTGAGTCACTTAAACTTCAAGATTATTAACAAAAACTCTCGACTTTCTCTTGTAAAGGGTCTACCTAATGAAGTTTTTGGCAAAGACCACATGTGCGGAGCATGTCAGGAAGATAAGCAAACCAAAGCTTCATTCAAGGAGAAAGATGCCTTCTCAATTGATAGAGTGCTTCAGCTTCTGCACATGGATCTCTTTGGTCCGATTACTCCTGTCAGCATGAATGGTAGAAAATATACCCTTGTTGTTGATGATGATTATTCCAGGTACACATGGGTTATTTTCTTGCTGAACAAGAAGGAGACTCAGGCCAAGCTTCCATAGTTACTCAAGAAATTGAGTACTGAACAGGGTCAGAGCATTGTCAAGATCATATCATATTGGGGAACAGAGTTTATTAACTCTATAATAACTTAATTTTTACTGACCTTGGTATTGCTCATGAGACTTCTGTAGCCAGGACCCCTCAGCAGAATGTGGTAGCTGAGAGAAGGAACCAGACCCTGAAGGAAGCTGCCCAGACCATGTTGGCTGAGTCAGGACTGCCTAAGAAGTACTGGGCTGAAGCAATCAATACTGCTTGCTACACTCATAACCGATCTATGCTGAACAAACAACATGCTCATACAACTTATGAAACTTGGAATAAAAGGAAGCCTCGTAATTCCTATTTCCATATTTTTGGGTGTAAGTGTTTCATCCTGAACAATGGGAAAGACCAACTGAAAGCCTTTGATAGCAAGTCTGATGAAGGAGTGTTCTTAGGATACTCCTCAGTCAGCAAAGCTTTCTTCTTAATTAAAGGGCATAGGAGGAGGTAGATTATCCACATTGCAAACTTCATTCAATCTTTGATTTTTCTCTCCAAATTTCCTATCATCTTCACTTGTCATCTCTTCCTATTTCTTAAGAATTTGAGCTAGAGCCTCATCTAAATCACTTGAAGAGGTGTTTTCTTGATGGGATGGCATAGGAGGATATGGAGTGTAGGAGTATGGATCTTCATAAGAGGTGTAGGAACATGTAACTTGATAGGTGTAATGATGAGAGTAGAAATCTTGATATGAATAAGGAGTAGAAGGATAAGATTCTTCTTGTGGAGGGTGTGATTGTATGGGTAAGGTTGATAAGTGTATGAATTAGGAGGATATGTGTGTTGGGACAATCTGAGTGTTTTGATTAGATCCCAAAACCCCTGATGATTTGCCTAAGTACAGTTAGTCAGGATTGTCTAGTTCAGGATAGTCAGGTTAGGGATTCAGTTCAGGGGGAACGTGTTGAACACTGAAGTATATTGGAGTCGACCCAATCATCTGAAGTCTGAAGTGCAATTCATCCTGATAAAGGTCAGAGTTAGTCTTGCTGAATATTGCCTGAACTGAAGCTGAAGACCGAAGCTTGAAGATACATCCTAAAGACAATCCAGAGTACCATTGACTGATGTTTCAACTGAGTACACTAAGCATGCTCAGGACAGAACTTAGTCAGTGAAGAGTAAGTGTAACCTATCAGGCTGAGCTGAATGCTCATAAGACCTGACTTAGGCCTTGAGTCAGTTTATCTGACTCATGTAAGTCCAAAGCAAATAGGTTACACATACTGAGCTGAATAACCTATCAAGCCGAGCTAAAACCTCGTAAGACCTGACTTAGGCCTTGAGTCAGTTTATCTGACTAACGTAAGTCTAAAGCAAAAAGGTTATTTATGCTATGGGACAGTTGACATTTATGTTAACACCTGAGAGATAAAGAGAATGTCAGTAGACTCCATTAAAGACAAACATTCAGCCTGAGTAAATGACAAGAAACTCGGAGTATTGAATGTCAGACGATCAACTAGTCATTTGTACGGAGAGCCAATCGCCTTTCAACACGCATATACGGAGTCCGCGCAGCAGTTAATGCGGCATTTAATGTGTCTTAGAGTTGCAGGCGGCGAGACAGAATTTCCTGATTAAGCATGGGAAAAAGGTCAACGTGTACATCTAGCCTGCAACCACCCTAAATATGAAAGATTTGAAAAGATCTCCTCCAACGGATCAATTTCAAATCTTACCTATAAATACAGAGAGCCTTGCACCCATTCAAGGCTAACGGGAAATTTCCAAGCAAAAGCTCTGAAGAATCCAAGCACTCAAAGCATACTTTGAACAACGCTCTGAATCTAAATTTCCCTTGTGTTGTAGTAGGATTCACTCTGTCTAATCTTTTAGCACTGGTTTGTATTGCTTGGGCTATCCTTAGTTGGAAACCAAGAATACCAAACCACTCAGGGTGTGAGATTGGTTGGTTTGAAGGACTGGGACTTGTAAAATGCCCAGGGGTCAGTTCCAAAGAGAGGAAGTTGGCTATTCGTGTCCCTTGGCACGTAAAAACCAAGTACCTATCCTTAGGATTTTGAGGATAGCTTCCTGTTAAATCAGGTCGTGGACGTAAGAGTTGGTTATCTCCGAACCATGTTAAAAAGACCCTTGTGTGCTGATTTACATTCTTTCTTAGGATCATAACTGTCATCATATTAAACTCAGCATACTGCATTGTTTTTATATTCAGGCTGAATCAATCATCCTGACCTTTAAAATTTTGCATCAGCCTTAACCACCATTTACTAAGCAAACTCAGAGAAAATGTTTTCAGAAACTAAAACAAGTAGAAACTAAGGGCTAACATTCTACACGTACTCTAGCTTACTGAGATAGTAGTCCAACTGACTTGATTCCGAGCAGTCAGTAGGTTTTGTTATCTCTACTGAGCTTCTGAGCACATTACTCAGACTCAACCTATCTGACTCCATACTGACTTGTCCCTGCTGCCCCTGCGGACTATCAGTTTTGTTGAGTATCTTCAGGATCTTCCTGACTGAGTGTGGTAGAGCATTTTTCTGAGCATTCAGAAAATTTGATACCAATGTATTCCCCCCCATACACTGATTATACTCGTTTTAGGACTAACAATGTGTATTGTGGAGAATACGAGTAATCATTGTATTCGTCCATCTTCAAGTAAGTTCACTCCTACAAAACCAATCAAGTATCAACATTCACCAAGAATAAGTAAAAACAAACAAAGAAAAACATGTAAACATCAATACAAACTCAACAAAGTGATCGTTTCCCTGGCAACGGCGCCAAAAACTTATTTACCAAAATCGTGTCTCACGCAAGTGTATGTGGTCGTCGTATACGTGGCAAGTTAACCAAGTAATAAAAATATTGAACACTGGGAAACGATGCGATATCAAGCAAGCATTTAATGTCTACAAAGGTTAGTAGTTAGGAAAGTAAGAAAAAGAGACTTGATTTATATCTACTTCAAAAAAGCAAAGTAAAATCAAACTATCACCTTATAATAAGATGAGAAAATGTGGTGTGTGTGCATGGGAGTACTCCTACTATGGTTCAACTAGTGTTCTATCCATCCTAGCATTAATAAAGTCTCTTGATGTCTTAATCAAGCTATGACTCTAACTAGTGTCTAGATCTCTCTAACAACACAAGCTAAGGGGCTCTATTAGGTTTCTAGATCTCTCTAACAACACCCAATACTCTAATTAAGATGTGTAGGCTTAAATGCAATTCTCTTTACTCATAAAAGCCATTAATCAAACACTTGACATGCACAACATTCAATCAAGAAATTCTATAAACAAGCTCAATTCTCATTTGTTGCTAATCCACTTAGGCTCTAAACATCCAATTGGCATACCAAACATTCATACAAATCATTAATTAAGAGAATTAATCTATCAAGATTACTTAATCATGCACAAGATTAACAAGAAATCAAATTACACCATAGTATTCATACAACCATGCAACATGAGATTAGCCCATGGCTAATTGGGAATGAAAATCAACAATTAGGAATCTAAAGAACATTATTAAGAACTAAAACAAGAAGATTAAATGGAAATTTAACAAATGTAGAAGAAATTGAATACAAGCAACAAACCTCCAAAAGATAAGTCTTGATCCGCCACTCAAAAACATAAAATGAACCGTAGAAACGTAGCTAATAACGAGACTAAGCTAATGGAATAAATAGATTAACAATCCAGTTGTTGGATCAAAAGTTATTGAAGAAAGAAGTAAGAAATTAATTTTTAATCTAATGGGTACTACCTAATTCTCTCTCTAAACTAATCTAAGAAAATGGAATAATGAGGGAATAATGAGGGAATTATGATGGAATGCTTGAAAATCTGATCCTTGAGGTATTTATAGTGCCCACAATGCTTAGACCAAAGTGTCCTTCATTAAACGCGCGCAAAGACAAGAATAACCCTGAAAATTCAAAAAACCCAACTGACGCGCAACTTTGAACTGTTGGCCGCTGGCACGCGTATTCGTGCGCGCCGCTCCCGCTCGATCCAGGGATCCGTCGCGTGAGTCTTGCCTTACATGTGCACAATTTCGAACTCCTGGGAGTGCGACCAGAACGGTTTCATGTTGTCCGATCTTTGACTTTCTCGTTTCCTTCATATCTTGAGCTCAAGAACACTGATTGACTCGATTCTTTTTGTGTTGCGATCCTCGCTTCAAGATCTTTCACATGGAATATCATTTGCACCATTTGGATTGATTTAATAAATCTAAAATTTATCAAACTTGCTCGTCTCTTCACCTTTTTGCTTCATTTTTCCTATAAACACAACTTTCTTTCCAACAAGGGGTCAATAGCTAAAAGTATAATATATTAGGCTCAAATATGAACATAAACTCATCAAAACCATATAAAAATGGATGCAAAATGATGCAATTATGACCCTAATCACCCTTGCTGAGACTAGATTCGGGGAATTGGTAGTAGAGTTAGGGATGGTAGATGCAGAGGTAGTTCTATAGGAGGTCAGATGAGGAGACTTTGTGGTTCAGCTGATATCCAGCTGAGGGGGGATCTACTATGGTAATCACCTGATGTCTATATCAACTGGTATGGTATGTCTTCTCTATGTTTTTCTTGTATTTTAACCTATCTTGTTATACTTAAATTGATTCAGGTGTAAGTCAAGAAAACCAGATGAGGACACCTCTTCTGATACGTGTCAGCTGACAGACTAATGAGATGAGCAGAGGAGATTGTTTTGAAGATGGTCTTATTAATATCAGCTTACTCTTATATGTCAGCTGAGAGATAAGTCTTCTTCTCTTACGTTCTTTTTAATTTTTCTTATTTTAAAATAAAATCTCTTTCGAAAATTAGGTTAATCTCATATTTCTAAAAATTAATTTTAGAAAATTTGTTTTAAAAATATTTTATCCAAAAATCACGGGATTGTAACATTTCAAATTCGTGTCAGTGAAAAACACCTTTTCACCGCCCAAATTTAACCTTTTGAATTTTTGTAATTATTGATTTCTTAAAAGTTGAAATTTTGTGCGGCCTTACCTTTTTCAAAACCTGACAAGCACGTGTTACCTCTACGTTTGGAAAGGTCACATAATCTGGGCCCTTCCCTTTTGTGACGCAATATGTCAAACAAATTGATCTAACAATTAGTTTTTGACTTCTTTTCAAAACTGCTCATCTTCCTCTATTATATATATCTCCTCTTTTCTTCTCCAAAGACTTTACGCTTACATATTTCTTTGCAAATACTTTTCTCTACTCTTTTCTATTACTCTCTTGCTACTAATCTTCAGCAATCAGTAATGGCAAGCACTAATTGGGAGAAAATGTTGGACAACATGTACGCTAAGATGTGCGTTGATTTTGAAACTACTCAACATCCAGAGGCACGGGAGATTCTTAATCTGCTCACTACTCTGAATCTCAAGACCTTCACCTCCATGGTGCCGCCGGAGAAGAAGACCTTGAACACACACGCAATGCACTTCTTGATTCGTGCTGTGTTTCAAGGAGATGAGAATCAATCTAGGGTGGAGAAGAAGGATGTGGTTCTTTCCAAGCAAGACATTGCAACCTGGTTCCATATTTCCGCGTCTGGTGTTGTAGGATGTGACTGCAGACTTGAAGAAGAACATGCTACGCCGGAGGTACCGGTTTCTGAGGGATGTGGTGACCAAGGTCATCCTAGCGAAGCAGCAGAGCATGGATGCTCTAACAAAGAGGAGACTATGCACTGCCAGAGCAATTCTGGATGGAGTCCCAACGAATTGGGTAGACCTTGTTTGGCACAGACTGGAGCAGGAGGCTCAGAGGTTCACTAGGAAGCCCTTGCCTAGAGGAAAAAATCTCTATGGGCTAAAGTTAAGGTGCTCCATGGTGACCAAGGTTACTATTTTGCTGCATCATCTGATGCCCCAGCACACATTTGATGTGAAGTGGTAGGTCAATTATCCCAGATCCAAGTTTCTACTTGGAGAAAATGACAAAATTCTAGGAGATCTTGACTCAGATGCTGAGGGTGACCCTAGAGCTGCTCCAACTGCCCAAGCTGCCCCTGTTGCAGCAGCTTCTGCTGGAAAGAAGAAGCAAAAGAAAAGGAAGGCTCAGGGTTCAGCTGAGTGTGTTCTGAAGAAGAAAAAGTTCAAGGGGGACTCAAGCTCCGACAGAGGATTCTGTCTTTTGATGATGAAGAAGAGGATGAGGAAAACATTCCTCTTAGCAGAAGGAAGAAGAAGGCTACTGCCAGGGCCACTACCTTGGTTGATGAGTCATCAAAAAAGAGGAGATAGGTAGTGATTCCCCAGACCTGGAACACTTTTCTGGTCCATATGCTGCTGAGGCAGACGAGGAACCAACAGCAGCAGCAGCAGCGGGGGCCGATGAGGCTAGCTCTCCAAGGAGAGGAGAGGTGTTAAACATACCATCGTCTATGGAGACATCTCCAGCTGCGGCCCCGGTCGACGCCCAGCCAATTAGGTCAGCACAATCTACACCCTCCTCCCCACAGACACATACTCACTCATCTATCCCTTCTACCAGTTACACCAACCCTCCACAAGATACCCCCACATCCTATCATGTTGGTCCCGAAATGAGTATAATCAGTGTATGGGGGGGGAATACACTGATGTCAGATTTTCCCGAAATCTCAGGAAAATGCTCTTTCAGACTTAGTCAGGATGCTCCTGAAAATGTTCAGTCTACTGATGGTCCTCAGGGGCAGCAGGGACGGATCAGCAATGAACCAATTAAGCTAAGTCAGAGTTGTGCTCTCAGAAGTTTAGTAGAGATAACAATCCTACTGACCGCTCGGAAGCTAGTCAGTTGGGCTACTATCTCTGTAAGCTCAGTTTAGTGCGGAATGTGAGCCCTTAAGTGTTTACTCGTTTTAGTTCTGAAAACTTATCAGTTTGCTTAGTGAAAACGTGGTTAAGGCTGGTGCATAGTTTACTGATCAGGATGACAAGTCAGTCTTGATGGTTTTTCCGAAATAATGTAAGTATGCTTCAGTTTAATATGAATGACAGTTTATGATCCTGAGAAAATAGTAAATCCGCACACAAGGGTCTTTTTAACTTGGTTCGGAGATAACCAACTCCTACGTCCACAACCTGATTGAACAGGAAGCTGTCCTCAAAACCTTGAGGATAGGTACTTGGGTTTTACGTGCCAAGGGACACGAATAGCCAACTTCCTCTCTAAGGAACTGACCCCTGGGCATTTTACAAGTCCCAGTCCTTCCTACCAACCAACTCACAACCTGAGGGGTTTGGTATTCACGTTTTCCAACTATTGTGTATTGATCCTTCTAACAAATCAGTTCTAAGGATAGGATCAATACTCTAAGCAAAATACAGAATAGATTCCTACTACAACACTAGGGAAATTTAAGGTTTCAGAGTGTTGCTTCAAATGAACTTTGAGTGCTTGGAATCTTGAGAGTTTCTCTTGGAAATTTCTCGTTAGCCTTGAATGGGAGCAAGGCATTCTGTATTTTTAGGGAGGTTTGAAATAGATCCGTTGGAAGTGATCCGTTTCAAACCTTCCTATTTTAGGTAGGTGCAGAAGTTGGTTGTCCTTGTCTGACAGAGACCATACCTAGTATGGCAAAGTTTCTGATCCGCCGCCTGCACCTCTGAAAATCATTAAATGCACTCAGTCTCCGTACATACGTGTCACCTTCTAACTGGTCGCTTGTCCAACGGCTAGTTTATCGGCATTAACTTTACTGATCCTCGTACATTTATAACTCAGAGTTCTTCGTTCTTTACTCAGCATAAATGTTTGTCTTATGTTGGAGACTCTGACATTCTTTTTCCTTCATCATACTTCCATTCGCACGTGTAACCTTTGGGTCTCAGGACTTACAAATATCAGGTTAACTGATATTAGGCCCAAGTCAGGACATATGAACATCAGTAAGACATTCAGCCTGATCAAGGTTATATTGTGCCTTCACTAATAGAGACTTCCCTGAGCATGCTTTGTCTACTCAATTCTGTCAGGATCAGTGGACTTCTATAGGATGGCTTCTAGTCATCTTCATGGGTCTTTCTAGGTTTTTCAGGTTCAGCTTCAGATTGATCAGTTTCAGGACGATCATGCCTTCAGGGTTGGAAATGTCTCAGACTTCAGGGACGTCACCATCAGTCTTCATTCCTCAACACGTTCCCCCTGAACTGAATACCTGTGAATAGAAAAAATCTATTCTAACCTATCTATCCTAAGCATATCATCCTGATGAACTATACTTAGGCAAATTCATCAAGGGGTTTTGGGATCTAATCAAAACACTTAAATTGTCCCAACAATTTCCCCATTTTTGATGATGCCAAAACCCTTAGAAAAAATCCTACCATCTAAACAAGTTACTGATATAATTAGTATTCAGTTCAGGAACCTATATCAGGTCCTTAGTTCTATAAGATGGAAACAGGAAAGGGTTAGTACAGTTCTTGATAAAGAGCAGAAAAGTAAATCAGGTGTCAACGATATGTTGTCTTAGGAATGTAAAAAGTTTCATTGATATAATGGTTAAGTACAAGATTTCCTGAAACTATTACAAATGGTTCCTGAGATACTATTCCTGACAAACTAATCTTTACTCTTCATCATCCCACCTAGCCAAGGAAATCCCATACTTCTTCAGGACTCTATGCTTGACTTCATGGAACATCTTCTGATCTCTGAGAGCTCCAGTTCTTGAAGCAATCATTGCAATCTCCTTTCTGATCAGCTCCATGTTCAGGTGGTTGTTGATGCCGAGGGTTGGAGGCGGGTAGGTGATGTGCTCAGGTGCCCTGATCTGAACTTCTGCTCTGTTAGCATGACGAACAATTTCTCCCCAAAGTTCATTATGATGCAGGGCCATCCATTCAGCAAAGATGGTGTTCTTGTCTTTGCCTTCGGATGTCTTCAGTCAGTTCCCGACGACGTAGTACTGATTGACAAACTCCTTCTTGATCGGAACCCAAGTCTCGTTCAGGTCAGGAGGTACAAAATTGTCGACGTACTCAAACACACTGGGACCGGTATCCTGAGCATCAACCTTCTTCTTAGACGCAGCAGCTTTCTTCTTCCCAGCTTCAGGGGCAGGCTTTTTCTTAGGATCAGTCTTCTCCTTCACCACAGCCATGCCTTCCTTCAGCTTTTGGAGCTCAGTAGCCTGGCTCCTGACCTGCATCGCAGTCTCCAGAGTTAGCTGTTTCGTCTTCTTCCTTCCCTCAACAATGGGATCACCAGGGAATCTTTGAGCTTCTAATTCATCCATCAGATCTTCCACGGAGACATCAGTTTTCCGTTTCTGACCCTTGGACTTAGGATTTTTCAAAGTCTTCCCTTCCCCCTTTTTGGCAGCATCAAAAGGGTTCTTGTCCTCATCGACTTTCTTCTGAATATCCTGAATCAGGATCCCCTGATATGCTTGCTGATCAGCCACCACCTGAAAGTCCATAGCCAGTTTAGCATTGTCCTCAGCTCTAAGCAAGCTTTCAGTCAGATGACTATCAAACTCCTTCCGCATTGCATTCATCTCATCCTTCCTCTTGAGGTTTTCAGTGAGCATTGTGTTCAGAGATTTATGCAATGCTTCCTCAGAAGCTCGCTGACCCTCCCTCTATCTGGTCAGTAGATCGTCATCTGCCTTTCCAGCTTCTTCCCGAGCCACAGTCCTGACCTGGGCTTTCTGCCCCTTCCGTGCCTCCGTAATCAGTGCCTTGATCCTGTCATCCAGGCCACCGAGTGAAGAGTCTATCATTGTTTTCACTTGGTCAGTGGTGACCCCAGTTGTTCGGTGTTGTTTCAGACTCAGGAATCTATCAACTGATTCCTTCCTAGCCTTGTTCAACTCTGCAGTGAGATTCTTGATTTTCTCATGTTGACGATCGAGCTTGGCCAGAATTGTCTTCCCCATCAGTGACACTCCCACTGCAATGGTTCTGTCCCTTTTCTTGGCTGGCTTGGACTTGATGGTGACCTTCTTCGGGACCTCTCCTGAAGCCTCAGCAATCCCGGTCCCAGGGAGTGCGTCATCGGCCGGTGCACCTTCTCCCAAGGTCGCACCTTCAGCAGCGGGGACCAGGGCAAGATCCTGAGGATTTGGATTTGGATTGTTTGCCCTGACCACCCTTAGGAAGTCCTCCATTTGACAACCTGTGCATATGATCGAAGCCCAAATCGATCAAGTATGATATGTTCCTGATCCCTGAGCACCTCCTCGCCAATAGCCTTAATCAAGGCAGTAACTTCATGTACTGAGGCCTTCCTCATCATCACCAAGACCCTCAGTCTGATGACCTCCTCACCATAGGCCTCCTCCAAATCAGGAAAGTGCTGATTGACAAACCTGATTGCCTGACATCTGTCATCCATCTAGAATGGAGTTAGCTTTGGTGGTGTGGACTCCTCCTGAGTTTCTTCCTCTGCTTCCTCCAATTTATCAGACTCAGACTCAGCTTCATCGGAAACAGTTCACTTTCTTCCCCGATTATCCTCAACACCCTCATCATGGAGCTCCTCCTGAGCCTCCATGCCCACGACTTCCTGATGCTCACCTTCTCCGGCATCAGAACTCCCTTGCTCCTCCTGAGCAACTTCTCCTCCTCTTTCACCTTCACCTTCTTGCTCCTCCTGAGCAGGCACCGATGGTTCAACTTAAACCTCCTCTTCACCTAAGACCTCTACAATCTTCAACACTGGGTCTTCCTGAACAGGCTCCTGAACAGCCTGTTCCCCCTCAACTTGAGCCACCTCCACCTGAGGTGCTGGCTCAGTGCCAGATGCTGTGGCAGTTTCCGATGAAGGAATGTCAGTGGGTACCACGGAAGAGATTGGCACAGCAGCAAGAGTGGCAGTTGATTCGGAAGGTTGATCAGGGTGATCGGACTCACTGTCAGAGTCATGAAGCATCGTCGTCTTTTCCTTGATCACTATCCCCTTCACTTTCACCCTCTTGGGTCCAGACTTCACTGGCTCCTCCTGAGCCTTAAAACTGGCTGTCTTTCCCTTGCCTTTTCCCCTTACCACCTTCTTGACCTCAGTGTCAAGCATCCTCTTGATGGTATCGGCAGAGTTTTTAAAAAGAATATTCTTGTCCTTAAAGTCTTCACAAAAATCCTTATCAACATCTCCAAGGAAGCCTTGGAGCATCACTGACAGTCTCAAACCAAAATGGGGGTTCTTGTCCAGCACAATCTTGTCTCCCACCATCCTGATCTTCTTTGACTCCTGGACAAGTTTCTGAAGGAAGAACTCCTCCCTGTCGATCAGAGCATTGTCCACCATGGTAGTCAAACCCCTGATTTTGGGCTGACTGATTTGCTCCATGCCTCCCATGAAGCCCATGATGCTCTGAACAACCACCTCGAACAAGAGCTTGTACTCCGGCTTCAGTAGCTTCTTGTTCATTGTGCTGTAGATTGTCGTAGGAACGATCATGTACTCGTTCATACAATCCTGCTCCTCTCCAGCCTTGTAAGCAGTCAGGTCTGCCAACTGCTTCTCCTCAGTAGAATGAGGCAGATTGTAGGTCTTCCTGACGAGGTCCCTGACCTGGATCCTCTCAGTGAAATGCTGGACAATCTTCTTCCCATTCTTCTCCACAGTCCTCCTGAGTGGAATCACTGATTCCCACTCATCTTCAGCATTCATCTTCATGTTGGTGTAGAAGCTATCATCTGATGAGGGCAGGTCTTGGTTGGCTTCCTGGTGACAAAGTCTAGGAGCCCAGCCTGATTGATGGCTCCATGGACATGAGCAAGCTCCTTGATGGTGGATCGATGGGTGAAATCCGCCAGCCATTCGTAAGACACCTTTGATTCTACTTCGGAGATGGCAGCTTGAAACCTCTGAGTGTCTTCAAGGGATTGAGCAGCAGAAGAAGCCATTGATGCAAGGAAATAAGAGATATAATTTGTAGAAAGTTTGGGTTAGGAAAATATGAGTGCGCAAATTGTGCACAAAGAATAATCCTTCCTTATATACCCAAAAAATCAATTTTAAAGGACGGTTTTGATGAAAAGTATTTTGAAATTCAACGGATTAGATGAAGGGGTATATCCGGAATAAAAACTTTACCAAATTCAGTTTTCAAAGATAATAATTCAAACTTTATGGAAAATTGTTCCCGCTCACTTTGCATTTTATGTGTGTCAGAAGAATGTTTGAAATAAATACGCACATTGCATTTAATAAAAACTGAATAATAAATTATTGTGGAATATGACCGGAACTGAATTGAGGTCAATAAGACTTCAAGTAATCAGAACAATTGGAAATTTACCGGATGAACACACTCAACAGAAATAAATAGAAAATCAAAAGAATAAAGCAATTTACGTGGTTCGATCAAATTGATCTACGTCCACGGATGGGGTTGGCTCACTTCACTAAATGATGAATAACTTTTACAAAATACAAGTTTTTTCTCTCTAAGATTTAGAATGAAGCACACACTTAAAAGATTGGAATGAATACATATTTATAGATCAGACCCTTAAACGCCTTTGAGCTCTTAACCAATCAACGAGATTCGTATGGTTATAACCGCCTTGAATAATTGTTCCAGCGTCTAATGAGATTGCTCCGCCAGCTGCCCAAATAACCAACTTTATCACTCTGGTGAAGTCGCCTTTGCCATGCTCTGTTTTCATAACTGTCAGCTCAGGATCGCCTTCATGCTGAGTGACTCAGGGAGTAGGTGATTTTCAGCTCAGGATGATCTCCCAGGATTTACCTTCAATTCTACTGAGTCTTCAATGTCTTCACTTATCTGACCACTCAGGATGACATTCAGGATGATTGTCAGGATCAGAACACTCCTGACTCAGGATCAAGTCTTCGCTCAGGCTCAGAATGATGCTTTCCTCAGGAATATTCCTCCGGATCCAATTCTCAGGATCAGTATTCCAGACTAATCTTCAGTACTCAAACTCAGCTTATCTTTATACTTAACAATTCTCCACCTTAAAGTAAGTGAGTTTCCCCCATTCCACACTCCACCTCAGGACCTAGCTCATTGTACATCCCATGACCGCAGCATGATCAGCTCCAAGCAATATCTGAATTTGGAAATAGGTAAGACCTTAGTCAGCATATCCGCAACATTGTCCTTAGTGGAAACCTTCTGCACTGAAATCACTTTCTTTTCCACCACATCTCTCACAAAATGAAGTCTAACATCAATATGCTTTGACCTTCCATGAAAGACATGATGCTTAACCAAATGAATTGTGCTCTGATTGTCACACTGAACTGCAACTTCCTTTTGTCTGATTCCAAATTCTTTAATCATACCCTTGAGCCACATCGCTTCCTTCACTGCTTCAGTCATCGCAATATACTCAGCCTCAGTAGTTGAGAGTGCCACTACTGACTGGAGTACTGCTCTCCAGCTGATTGCTGTACCATATAATGTGAACACATATCCTGATAAGGATTTCCTCGTATCAATGCTTCCAGCATAATCTGAGTCCACATATCCCTGAAGTGGTTGAGTGACATCCTTAGTCTTCTCGAAGAGTAACCCCAGATTTTTAGTTCCATTTAAGTATCTCATGATCCACTTAAAAGCCTCCCAGTGTGTCTTTGCAGGATTTACCATAAATCTACTGACCACACTGACTGAATGTGCTAAATCTGGCCTGCTGCACACCATAGCATACATTATGCTACCTATCCCATTTGAGTAAGGGATTTTACTCATTTGTGCCTTCTCTTTTTCTGACTTCGGACACTGACCTGATGTCAGTTTGAATTGTTGACCAAGGGGTGTAGATACAACTCTGGCTTCATGCATGTTGAACCTCCTGAGTATCTTCAGGATGTAATCCTTCTGAGTTAAGAACAACCTCCCTTTGTCCTTATCTCTGATAATTTCCATGCCCAGTATCCTGTTAGCCATACCCAGATCCTTCATGTCAAATGTGCTACTGAGCTTTGCCTTTAGCCTCTGTATTCTTTCAGGACTCTTGCTTGCAACCAATATGTCATCCACATAGAGCAGCAGATATGTGAGTACTTCCTTCCCTTGTTTTTCAACATAGACACAACTATCACACCTGCATCTTGTAAAGCCTATGGAGATCATAAAACTATCAAACTTCTTATACCATTGCCTAGGACTTTGCTTCAGTCCATACAATGATTTCTTCAGTAGACACACCTTATCCTGATTCCCAGGTAGAATAAAACCTTCAGGTTATTGCATGTGTATAGTTTCTTCCAGGTCTCCGTGTAGAAAGGCTGTCTTGACATCTAACTGCTGAAGCTCCAAGTCCTCCTGAGCTGCCTTTGACAATAGGATTCTGATTGAACAGTGTTTTACCACTGGTGAGAATACCTCATTGAAGTCTACCCCCTCTCTCTGAGTGAAGCCTCTAGCAACAAGCCTTGCCTTATATCTCAGCTTCTCTCTTCCTCCTGACCCCATTTCAGATTTCTTCTTGAAGATCCACTTGGAACTGACTACCTTCTGTCCCTGAACCTTGCTCACAAGTGTCCAAGTGTTATTCTTCTCTAATGACTGAAGTTCCTCAGTCATGGCCAATATACATCTCTCTTTGTCTTTGCCTGACACAGCTTCAGCATAACTTTGTGGTTCCTGATGCTCCACCTCTTCAGCGGTTATCAGGGCATAGGACACCATGTCAGCCTGACCAAACCTAGTTGAAGGGTGTATGCTTCTCCTGTGCCTGTCTCTTGCTAGACTATAATTCCTGAGATCTTGGCCTTCAGTATCTGAAATTGAATGGTCAGAATGATCGTCAGTATCACTTCCCTCTGACTCCTCCTGAGTCCTCCCTGAGGTTTCACTTACCTCAAAAATTTCGTGTCCCGAGTTTCTTTCAGGGGTCTCCACCTCAACCTGAGATCCATCTCTTGAAAGTATACCATCTGAGTCGTGTATGCTGATGGGCTGATTATATCCCATGATTTTCTCGTTGAAAGTCACATCTCTACTGACAATACTTTTATGTCCAGGTTCCAAATACAATAACTTATATCCTTTCACTCCCTTAGGATATCCTAAGAAGATACATCTCAGTGCTCTAGGTTCCAGCTTATCCTGCCTGATGTGGGCAAAAGCTGAACAACCAAATACCTTCAGGTTATTGTAGTACGAGATCCTCCCATACCATACCTCATCAGGTGTCCTGAACTCAATTACTGAGGAAGGTGACTTGTTAATAAGATAACAAGCTGTATTGACTGCTTCCCCCCAAAACACCTTGGATAGCTTTGCATCTGACAACATACTCCTGACCTTTTCCAGGATTGTCCTATTCATCCTCTCAGCCAAGCCATTTTACTGAGGATTTACAGGAACAGTCCTGTGTCTAGTGATCCCCCTTTCCTTGCAGAAATTGTTGAACTCATCTGATACATACTTCAATCCATTATCAGTCCTGAGATGTTTAATGGATTTTCCTCTCTTATTTTCTTGTTCACTTACCCAATCCCTGAACCTTGCCAAGGCCTCACTCTTCTGCTTCAGTATGAATACCCATACTTTCCTGCTGAAGTCATCAATGATTGTCATGAAGTATCTTCCCCCTCCATGAGTCTCCACCTTAGCTGGTCCCCAGATATCAGAATGAACATAATCTAGAGGTGCATCAGTAGTCTTCTTACCCTTTGGAAATGGGATTTTCTTGGATTTACCCAGGACACAATTGTCACAAAAATCCAATTTCATCACCTTTCCTTCCCCAAATGTCTTCTACTTTGCAAGTTCTTGGAGCCCCCTTTCTCCAATATGGCCCAACCTCTTATGCCATATCATTGCCTCAGTGTTGTCCATAACATTGTTTGCTGACCCTGAAGAAGTGCTTCCAATCAGGATATACAACCCATTGACTTTCTTGCCTTTCATGTATACCTTCTTGTTTTTTGTTATCAGGATATAACCACCCTCAGTGTTAAACTCATAACCCAGTTGATTCAGTGAGCCCAGGGAGATCAGATTTCTCTTCAGTTCTGGCACCAGCCTCACATTTGAGAGTATCTTATCTACTCCATCATGCAGCTTCAACCTGACAGAACCACTCCCCTTCACCTTACATGTTTGATTATTGCCCAGCACAACTATGCCTCCATCAAACCTCCTTAACTCCCTGAATAATGATTCATCAGGGCACATATGGAATGATCATCCAGAATCTAGTACCCACTCATCATTCAGTTTCAGGTTAGTAACCGTTAACACCTCAGCACTATCATACCCACCTTCAACAGCAACAGTTATATCAGCCTTTTGTTCTTCTCCCTGATTCCTATTTCTGTCAGGGCAATTCTTCTTGAGATGACCAGTTTTGTGACAAGCATAACATTTTCTCTTCTCTATAAAATCACCAGATTTTGGCCCCTTTGTGTTCTTCTTCTTCTTGTTCTGAAACTCTTTCTTGCCCTTCTTAAACCTGACATTCAATCCTTCAGCCTGACCTGAATTTTTCTTATCAGCTTGTAGTTGAAGTGACTTAGTTTTCAGTGCACCCAGAATATCATCAAAGGACAATTGATCCTGCCTCCCAAATAGCAAAGTATCCTTGAAATTTTCAAAGGACATAGGCAAAGAATTTTGGAGCATCAAAGTCTTATCACCATCATCAATTTCCACTCCCAGGTTCTCAAGATCATCAGCAGCCTTGTTGAATTCCTCAAGTTGCTCAATCAACTCCTTCTCTTCATTCATCCTGAATGACATCAGTTTTTGCTTCATGAACAACTTGTTGGTGACAGACTTAGTCTGATACACCTTCTCCAGCTTACTCCAAACCTCAATGGCGGTTTTCTCCTTGCACACCTCCCTCAGAGGTTTATCCCCAGGACACAAGATGATTGTGCTATGAGCTTTTTCCAATATTTCTTGTTTCTTGCTTGGATTTTCTGATGAAGAAGATGGTCATTGATCTTCAGGCTTCAGAGCATTGGCCAGCCCATGATGAGTCACGAGAGCCTTCATCTTGATCTTCCAAAAACTAAAATCATTTGCTACTGTGAATTTCTCAAATTCCAGCTTGGTAGATGCCATGATTGATGATTTTACCGGTCAATTCTTCCTTCGATTCCCACAGACAGCACCAATTGTTGTGGAATATAACCGGAACTGAATCAAGCTGAATAAGACTTCAAGTAATCAGAACAATTGGAAATTTGCCGGATGAACACACTCAACAGAAATAAATAGAAAATCAAATTGACAAAGCAATTTACGTGGTTTGATCAAATTGATCTATGTCCACGGATGGGGTTGGCTCACTTCACTAAATGATGAATAATGTTTACAGAATACAAGCTTTTTCTCTCTAAGATTTAGAATGAAGCACACACTTAAAAGACTGTAATGAATACATATTTATAGATCAGACCCTTAACCGCCTTTGAGCTCTTAACCAATCAACGAGATTCGTATGGTTATAACCACCTTGAATAACTATTTCGACGTCCAATGAGATTGCTCCGCCAGCTACCCAAATAACCGATTTTATCACTCTGGTGAAGTCGCCTTTGCCATGCTCTGTTTTCATAACTGTCAGCTCAGGATCGCCTTCATGCTGAGTGACTCAGGGAGTAGGTGATTTTCAGCTCAGGATTTGCCTTCAGTTCTACTGAGTCTTCAGTGTCTTCACTGATCTGACCACTCAGGATGACATTCAGGATGAGTGTCAGGATCAGAATACTCCTGACTCAGGATCAAGTCTTCGCTCAGGCTCAGGATGCTTTCCTCAGGAATATTCCTCCGGATCCAATTCTCAGGATCAGGATTCCTGACTAATGTTCAGTACTCAAACTCAGCTTATCTTTACACTTAACATAAATGAACGGCTGGGATGAAAGTTTAAAAACATATGATTGATGTGGTGTCAGACATGACCAGAAATGATGCAAGCAGACCATAATTAAAGAAAAGGTACAATAATACATACCAGTCAGTCAGATATAGAAACCTGACTGATACCTCTGAGTCTGATCAGGGTGATAAGCCCTGAGCTCTGTGTCCTGAACCTAACTGTAAATCAGACCTGAAGATCCAAATCTGATGTCTGTTCCCCCTGAAAGCCATCCATCTTCCTGCAACCTGATCCTGAGTTAGTCATCCCTCCTAACCACTTTGTCCAATCCTGAACTGAGATTCATACTGAATCTTCTACTCCTGGGTCAAGAAGTCCTAACTCTACTGACAGCTCAACAAACTTGGTTTCAGGCAAAGCCTTAGTCAGGATGTCAGCTCTCTGCTTGTCAGTAGGGATCCTCTCCATCCTGATATCCTTTTTCTCAACATGATCTCTTATAAAATTATGCCTGATGTCTACATGCTTACACCTTGTGTGTAAGACTGGGTTTTGGGATGTGGCAATGGCACTATTATTGTCACAATAAATTGGGACATCAGTTGCCTCTATTTGGTAGTCTCTCAGTTGTTGCTTCAACCAAAGAATCTGGGAACAACAACTGCCTGCCGCCATATACTCAGCCTCAGTAGTAGACGTTGCAACACTGGTTTGCTTCTTAGAAAACCAAGAGATCAGTTTACTCCCTAGAAACTGACATGTGTCTGTAGTTGATTTCCTATCAATCCTACAACCTCTATAATCAGCATCAGAATAGCCAGTCAGTTCTAGGTTGTCATCAGAGGGATACCAAAGTCCTAAGTTGACTGTACCCTTCAGGTATTTCAGTATCTTTTTGGCACTCTTTAGATGACTCTTCATCAGATCAGATTGATACCTTGCATAAATTCCGACTGCATAAGTGATGTCAGGACGACTTGCAGTCATGTACAATAAAGATCCAATCAGTGCCCTATATTCAGTCTGATTCACTGAGGTCCCTTTCTTGTCAGGATCCAGCTTCTCATTTGTGTTCATGGGAATACGTGAGACTTTGCTGGTCTGAACTCCAAACTTCTGAATCAAGTCCCTCGCATACTTGGACTGATTTATGAAGATTCTGGAGTCAGATTGCCTGACCTGAAAACCTAGGAAGAAGTTCATTTCTCCCTTCATTGACATCAAAAATTTCCCTGTCATCAGCTTTGATAATTTCTCACAAAGCTTCAGGTTAGGTGATCCAAATATTATGTCATCCACATAAATCTGAACCAAGAGAATGTCCTCCCCTTCGGTAATCCTGAAGAGGGTCCTGTCTACTGCTCCTTTTATAAAGCCGTGGTCTATCAGGAACTGGGAGAGTGTATCATACCAAGCCCTGGGAGCTTGTTTCAGGCCATAAAGAGCTTTCTTCAGGTGATAGACCTTATCACCAACTTTGAACCCTGGAGGTTGTTCCACATAAACCTCTTCATTCAGTACACCATTCAGAAAAGCGCTCTTTACGTCCATCTGATACACCTTGAACTTCTTGAATGTTGCATAAGCCAAGAACAACCTGTTTGCTTCCAACCTTGCAACTGGGGCAAAGGTCTCATCATAGTCGATTCCTTCGGCCTGAGAATAGCCCTTAGCCACCATTCTGGTCTTGTTCCTGGCAATAACATTCTTCTCATCCCTCTTGTTCTTGAAGACCCACTTGGTGCTAATAACATGTTGACGCCTAGGTCTCTCAACTAACTCCCAAACCTGATTCCGCTCAAACTGATTGAGCTCATCCTGCATGGCTAGGATCCAGTTGGGGCCAGCAAGAGCTTCTTCTATGCTTTTAGGTTCCAGATCACTCAGGAAACAGCAGAACATAGCACTCTCACCAAAGGACAACCTTGTCCTGACCCCCTCATTGACATCACCAATGATGTCAGCCAATGAGTGATCATCTAGCCACCGCCTCCTGCTGACGGCTGCACAGGGAGCTGCTGACGTTCCCTCGCCTGAACCTGAAATGTTAGTTTCGATAATAATACGCAAAAAGGCAGAACGAGCAAGAACAGGGGACACTGAGTCATTTCCGGAGGGTTAACCAATATCAGGGACATTGTTTCCCCCTACAGTGTTGGACTCAGTAACTGTCTCAGGTGCAGAAGCATCATCACCGACAGTACGTACCTTAGGTTGAGTCTGTGCCTCCGTCTGAGACTCAACATTCTCCGAGGCTGGGTCTTGCTAAGGGTTGGCCTGAGGTCCATCCTGATCATCATCATCCCATCCCTTGGGAGCATTCACCATTTTGATCTTGATCTCAGGATTCTTCAGGCTCAGTCTTGTCACCCTCTTGGTAACCCCCTCAGTGTCAGGACTCGGAACCTGTTTTCTACTCACGGATGCAGTGTCATCAAACACAACATGAGGTATTTCTTCCACACAAAGGGTCCAACAGTTATACACCCTGAAAGCTTTGCTAACTGAGGAGTATCCTAAGAAAACTCCCTCATCAGACTTGCTATCAAATGCTTTCAGCTGGTCTTTCCCATTGTTCAGGATGAATCACTTACACCTAAAAATATGGAAATAGGAGATGGGAGGCTTCCTTTTATTCCACGTTTCATAAGGTGTCTGAGCATGTTGTTTGTTCAGCATAGATCGGTTCTGAGTGTAGCAAGCAGTGTTGATTGCTTCAGCCCAGTACTTCTTGGGCAGTCCTGACTCAGCCAACATGGTCCGGGCAGCTTCCTTCAGGGTTCGGTTCCTTCTTTCAGCTACCCCATTCGGCTGAGGGGTCCTGGCTGCAGAAGTCTCATGAGCAATACCAAGGTCAGTACAAAAATAAAAAATAATAGAGTTAATAAACTATGTTCCCCGATCTGATCTGATCCTGACGATGCTCTGACCCAGTTCAGTACTCAATTTCTTGAGTAACTCTGGAAGCTTGACCTGAGTCTCCTTCTTGTTCAGCAAGAAAATCACCCATGTGTACCTGGAATAATCATCCACAACAACAAGGGTATATTTCCTACCATTCATGCTGAAAGGAGTAATTGGACTAAAGAGATCCATGTGCAGGAGCTGAAGCACTTTGTCAGTTGAGAAGGCATCTTTCTCCTTGAATGAAGCTTTAGTTGGCTTGCCTTCCTAACATGCTCCGCACTCGTGGTCTTTGATAAAAACTTCATTAGGTAGACCTTCTACAAGAGAAAGTTGAGAGTTTTTGTTAATAATCTTGAAGTTTAAGTGACTCAGGCGTTTGTGCCAAAGCCAACTGAGTTCAGAAGAACTCTTAGCGACCAAATAGGTTTCAGGAGAGCTGCTCTTAAAGTCAGCAAAATATATATTCCCTCTCCTGACACCTGTAATCAGAACCTGCAGTGTAGATTTGTCTTTCACAAGGCATATGTTAGATGTAAACTCTACAATATATCCACAGTCACAAAACTGACTGACCGAAAGCAGGTTATGCCTAAGACCCTCAACATAGGATACATTAAGCACTCTCACAGAACCAACAACAAGGGTACCGAATCCTCTGGTGAAACCCTTAGAGTTATCACCAAAGGTTACCTGCGGGCCTTCCTGAGCTACCTAGTCCTGAAGGAGATCACGAAATCCAGTCATGTGCCTGGAACATCCTGAGTCCAAGTACCAGTCCTTCATCAGATCCTCCTTCCTCTTCTTGTAGCCTGCAGCGACCTGAAAAGAATCAGGCATCAGGTACCCATCTCGTATTGGGTCCTACAGAGTCAGCCATACCCTTCGGGATCTAGATTTGTTTAACAATTCTGATGGCATCAGAAGTGTAAACCTATCTCCCTAAAACATCAGCATACACAGTCCTCTTTTTCCTCTGTGCCTGGGAAATTGAGGTTGTATGGGTGTAGCCTGAGTCTCAGGAGCCCTGGATTGATTTCTGGGGGCGGGCCTCCTGTTCCTCCTTGGCCTGGGTGCATTGGGCTGAGGTCTGTCCTGAGAAGGAGCAGCTCGGGCCTGACCTCTAGGCACTTGAGGTCTGGCCTGAGTGTTATCGGAGTCAGGTCTCCGTTGCTTTTCAGGGGCCATTTGGTTTGTCCTTCTCCTCTGAAAATTGGAACGCTCCTGATGGGCCCTGTGCCCTGTCCGAGGCCTCTGGACCTCAGTAGTCCTTGGCCTTTCCTGAGGCATCCCCTGACTAGAGTTCCCTCTGCCCTGAGAATTTCTAGGCTGAGCCTGAGAAGTACTTGGGGTTGAGTTCTTTCCAGCCTGAGGGTTCCTAGGCTGAGCCTTGGAGTTCCCTTGGTACTTCTACCTTGACTCAGGATGAGGAGCTTTGGCCTTTCCCTTAGGTTTTGGCCTGGGTTTCTCAGTCCTTTGCCTGACAGGTTCATGCACTTTCTTCTTCCCTTTGCCTTTATCCTGATGAGCAACACTAGGGCTCTTGTCATCAGTTTGGTCAGGGACAAACTTCTTCTGAGAGTTGCTCCCTGAAGTACCTCTCTTCTTCTTGCCCTTTGGGTCTTTTGAGGCATCATAGCCTAACCCAGCTTTAGCACCATCGGTCAGCTGAGAGAAACTTGTGAACTAATCAACCACTTGGGTTGATGTGTGTAACTTCTTCAGCTTTTTCTCAAGGTGCCCATTCTCCTTTTTCAGGGCCTCAATCTCAGTGGTGTACTGAAACACCAATTTTTCATGAGCATTCTCCTTTGAGATCAGCTCAAGATCCCAAGCAGTTTGCTCAGCACAAAGGCGAGCTTGCCACTCAGTTTTGAACTTCACTCTCAGAGCAATTCGCTCAATCATCAGTTGTTCCTGAGCGAGGAACAGATCAGTGTCACGAGTCTCAATCAGTGAGCTGATTACACCTTTCAGTCTTTCAACCTCCAGTGGAGTTTCATCATGCTTATTCCGAGCATGAAGTAACTCTTCCTAAAGATTTACTAGTCTGAGGGCTTCCTCAGTATCTCTCATCCTGAGAGACTCAGTTAACCGATCATTCTCCCCACTCAGTTGTGCATTCACATCCACTGTGTGAGTATGACTCTCCTGCAGCCTTGAGAAGTCAACCATCAATTGCTCTAGGGCGAGCTGAAGGTTGAGTTCTCCTGCTGAGTCTGAGCTAAGCTCAGGCGCGTGATCAGAAGAAGAGGCAAAGAACATACCTCATCATCTGCCATCAGGCAGAGATCATCATACTCCTCATCGGAGAAGAGTACAGGGGACCGGTGCCCTGGGCCATCTGAATCTGAGGAATCCTCAGCAAGTATAGCTTTGCGGTCTGATACCCTGAGCTCTCTCTTGGCTCTCCGATATTCTCTCGAGAGAGCGCTAATCTCCGGAAAATAATACTGATAATGTCCGGTCTTGTGGCAGTGGTAACACTGATCTACATCAGAAACACCCTTTTTGTCAGTGTACCTTTTATCAGATGACTCCCTCCTGCTCACTGATGATCGTTCAGGTTTGGAGCTGGATCTTCTGGGATCAGCATCATCTCTCATTTTCTCATCTCTGCGCCGCTCAGGCTCCTCTCTCTCTCTCCTGGAATCTGAACCCCTCCTTTCTTCCCTCCGGGGGTTCGATCTCCTGGGGCTGGAATACCTACGATCACGGGAGTCAGTATAAAACTTCTTATACCTGCCGAAATGAGAGTTAAGCTTCTCGAATCTCCGTTCCATCAGGCTGTACTCCAGGGCTAGCTCATCCTTGCTCATATCTCTGAGTGATTTCAAGCCAGATCCAGCCTCAGGCTCAGGAGTAGCTTTAATAGCCACGCTCTTTTCCCTTTCAGGTGTCTTCTCCTCACTCACCTCCTCACTGACAGCACCCTTCTTCTTCCTCTTATCAAGGTCGAATTCCAGAGCCTTTAACTCTGAGAATAGGTGAGAGTAAGGAATGTTTGTGAGGCCCTGAGTGTTCTTCAACAAGATCACTCCTGTGTCCCATCTTTCAGGGAGACAGTTCAGGATTTTAGACGACACCTCCCTCTTGGGAAAGTCCTTCCCAAGGGTTGCTAGCTCGTTCATCATCTTAATAAACCGAGCTTCCATCTGATCGATGGACTCTCCATCTAGCATCCTAAAGGCCTCGAACTTTCTGATGGCCAAATCCCGCTTGTTCTCCTTGATCTTATCTGAGCCCTCGCTCATCTCCTTCAGGGCATCCCACATCTCCTTCGCAGTTGTCAGATGCATGAGCCTAACCGAGTTCTCATAAGAAACGGTGTGGAGTATAATGTTCTTCGCAACATTATCCAGTCCAATTTGCTTAATCTGATCAACAATAAGCGCTGACCTCTCCATAGGCTCATCTCCGGCAGCCGGAACAGGGGTATTGCCAGCTACAGGCCAGGTGGTCTGAAGATTCCTCATAAATCTGATGGGACCTTGCTCAATCACCTTTCAGCATCTGATCATGGATGGAGTAGAGATGTGCCAGAACCCTGAATTTCCAATAGTCATAATTGTCAATAGAGAACTGAGGAAGATTGCCCTCAAGGCGCTTAGAACCGGATGCCATGGAATGAAAGTTTTCAGAAACAAGATCAGTTCAGTTGACCACCAAAAGTTTCTCCTCAGAAACTGTTGGAAAACAAAGTCAGTGGTCTTTAGAACCACTGCTCTGATACCACTTGTTGGTCCCGAAATGAGTATAATCAGTGTATGGGGGGAATACACTGATGTCAGATTTTCCCGAAATCTCAGGAAAATGCTTTTTCAGACTTAGTCAGGAAGCTCCTGAAAATGTTCAGTCAACTGATGATCCTCAGGGGCAGCAGGGACGGATCTGCAATGAACCAATTAAGCTAAGTCAGAGTTGTGCTCTCAGAAGCTCAGTAGAGATAACAATCCTACTAACCGCTCGGAAACTAGTCAGTTGGGCTACTATCTCAGTAAGCTCAGTTTAGTACGGAATGTGAGCCCTTACGTGTTTACTCTTTTTAGTTCTGAAAACTTATCAGTTTGCTTAGTGAAAATGTGGTTAAGGCTGGTGCACAATTTACTGATCAGGATGACAAGTCAGTCCTGATGGTTTTTCAGAAACAATGCAAGTATGCTTCAGTTTAATATGAATGACAGTTTATGATCCTGAGCAAATAATAAATCAGCTCACAAGGGTCTTTTTAAAGTGGTTCGGAGATAACCAACTCCTACGTCCATGACCTGATTGAACAGGAAGCTATCCTCAAAACCTTGAGGATGGGTACTTGGGTTTTATGTGCCAAGGGACACGAATAGCCAACTTCCTCTCTAAGGAACTGACCCCTGGGCGTTTTACAAGTCCCAGTCCTTCCTACCAACCAACTCACAACCTGAGGGGTTTGGTATTCACGTTTTCCAACTATTGTGTATTGATCCTTCTAACAAATCAGTTCTAAGGATAGGATCAATACTCTAAGCAAAATACAGAATAGACTCCTACTACAACACTAGGGAAATTTAAGGTTTCAGAGTGTTGCTTCAAATGAACTTTGAGTGCTTGGAATCTTGAGAGTTTCTCTTGGAAATTTCCCGTTAGCCTTGAATGGGAGCAATGCATTCTGTATTTATAGGGAGGTTTGAAATAGATCCGTTGGAAGTGATCCGTTTCAAACCTTCCTATTTTAGGTAGGTGCAGAAGTTGGTTGTCCTTGTCTGACAAAGACCATACCTAGTATGGTGAAGTTTCTGATCCGCCGCCTGCACCTCTGAGAAGCATTAAATGCGCTCAGTCGGCATTGACTTTACTTATCCTCGTACATTTATAACTCTGAGTTCCTCGTTCTTTACTCAGCATAAATGTTTGTCTTATGTTGGAGACTCTGACATTCTTTTTGCTTCATCAGACTTCCATTCGCACGTGTAACCTTTGGGTCTCAGAACTTACAAATATCAGGTTAACTGATATTAGGCCCAAGTCAGGACTTATGAACATCAGTAAGACATTCAGCCTGATCAAAGTTACATTGTGCCTTCACTGATAGAGACTTCCCTGAGCATGCTTAGGCTACTCAGTTCTGTCAAGATCAGTGGACTTCTTCAGGATGGCTTCTAGGCATCTTCAGGGGTCTTTCTAGGTTTTTTAAGTTCAGCTTGAGGTTGATCATTTTCAGGACGATCATGCCTTCAGGGTTGGAAATGCCTCAGACTTCAGACTTCAGGGACGTCACCATCAGTCTTCATTCCTCAACACGTTGCCCCTGAACTGAATACCTGTGAATAGAAAAAATCTATTCTAACCTTTCTATCCTGAGCCTATCATCCTGATGAACTATACTTAGGCAAATTCATCAAGGGGTTTTGGGATCTAATCAAAACACTTAAGATTGTCCCAACATATCATCTACTTACATCTGAACCACAACCTCAACCAGATCAACCTTCATCCACATCACAACCTTCTACATCCACTCCCTCAAACATCCCAACTGATCCATCTCCATCTAACCCCTCTCCACCCATCTGCCCAGATGGCAATGACCCAAAGGAGATAGCTACCTCTGGTAAGCCATCACATGTACCAAATACCTTCAACCCCGACCCCATCTTCAGTGAACTCCTCACATCCCCAAATGCTCATGATCCATCTGTTCCATACTTCACTAATGTTTGTCATAAAGGCAAGATCGAAAGGGGTCTGATAGTTTCAGCCATTGCCCACATCTCCTGCCATATTACTGACCTTTTCCCCCACCAAGCCCACCTTGACCTACTGGCCAAAAGGCTCATCTAAGGATGAGTCAGAGAGGGCCCAGTCGCCATCTTCTTAAACCTAATTGAGGAAATGGGCGAGGTCAACTTCATGGAGTGGGAGAACACTCTAAAGGGTATCTGGGAGTTTAAAGCCCCTCTGAGTTGACTACTCCAGAAGGGTTGCTGAGAGTGGCCAGGGCAGTGCTTCTCGCAGATGGGATTGCACTGGACTAACCTGAGACTGTGGAAGTGGAGTTTGTGGCTCCCACAGCAGACTTTGACCTTAGAGAGGAATCTGAGGTAACCCCTGATTTCTTGATCCGCATGCAGCAATTCTTCGATGATCAGATCATGGAAGTAAGGGCGACCTTGAACTCTGTCAAGACGATGGCCCCCTCATTGATTGAGAAGAGCGTTCAACAGTCCATCAGAGACCAAAGGACCCAGCACCTAGGAAAGCTGGAGGAGAGTCTTCACGCGCTGCCAAATCTGATTTCGTCTTCACTCAGATAGAGTTTGAAAGAATTGATAAGACATATCTTGATGATGCCAAGGATGTGCTGAAGGCAGAAATGTCTAATGTTGATGAGCTGAAGGCAACATTAGACAAGGAGACTGAGCTCCGCTTGAAGGGTCAGGAGGATTTGAGAGCTGATTTGGCCAAGATACCCTCTACACTTTCCTATTCTTCTGTGATTGATGATATCAAAAAGGGGGAAGAAAAGAACTCAGCTGACATTACCTCTAACTCAGTTGAGATTGCATCTCTCAAAGCTGAGGTTGCTACCCTGAAGGAGATGGTGTTGAACAACCAGGGGTAATGGCAGCAAGGGTTCAGAACGTGGAAGACTACATCAAGGACAGAGACATTACTAGACAGCGTGCTCAGGAGATGAAGTCACTCAAGCTGGCAGAGGCTCTGCAAAGGGAAGAAGAGCAAGAAGAGGTCAGAGAAAAGTAGAGGAGGATACTACATGCTGACCTTGATCTGAGGATTGCTAAGGAGCTGCAGATGGCAGGAACCCATGAGACTCCGGAGAAGAGGAACAAACGTCATGAGAGAGAGATGAATGACCAGCTGAATCGGCGCTACCTCAGGCGGATGAAGAAAGAAAGAAAGCAGGTGCCCTAGAGCAGAAGGCAGAAGACCTCAGTCTACAATCCTGATTCGAATGATCTACTGGTGGACGGACCCATTGAGATGTTTGTCAAGGATATGACAGAAGAGCAGATAACCCTGTGGAAACAAATCAAAACTCAAGGGTTTATTCAGTTCTATATTCTGCGGGACGAGACCAGAGTAGAAAAGGGAAAGGAATGAAGACTTCAGAAACTGGTTGAGGAGAAGCTTTCTAGAATTCTTCAAGTTCATCTCAAGGGTGATGTCGGTCGTGCATGTCCAACCAGAGATGCCAGAACTGGAGTACTTCATTATGCCAGAAGACATCAGAAGGAATCCCAACTGGAGGGACATCCAGAAGACTTGGTCGGATCTGGTTGCACCTTTCTTCTGCACCCTGTCAGACAAGTCTCCACAACATCTGAAGAGGATATTGAAGAAGTTCCTAGATTGGATGCAGGTACCAGTAGAGGATAGGATCTCACTCTTGTAATAGCCCTGTTGAATCAGTCGGTTTTTAGGTATCCTCTGTACATAATTTATATATAATATTAAAAAAAATTACGTAATACACAAGCATTGCACTAGTGCTCGTATCTATATATTTATTATAATAATAAAATTTTGGGCCAAATTAGACCCAATTTTTTAAGATTTTTTTTTGTAAAATTTTGAAATTATTGATATAATGTGTCCATATAGATTAGGTGGTTTAGTTTTTCTCTTCTTGATCTATGTACAAGGTTCAACCCCTCACACCTACATTATATTTTTTTTATTTTTTAATATTATATAAATTATATTATTATTATTTAGATACACCCTCTGTCCCACTATAAGTTGTTTATTTTGCTATTTTCGTCCATCCCACTATATGTTGCACATATCATATGTTGAAACAAAATAAAAATATTATATTCATACACTTCTCTAATATTCTTCTCTTTCCATTTTTTCTAATACCCTTCTCTCTCCATCACATGTACTATATCAATATTTTTATACTTTTCTTATTATTAGAGCAAAAAAGTAATAAACAACTTATAAAGGGGCAGGGGAGTGTATATTTGTTTATCTATATATATATATAATTATATACTTATCTAATAGAAAATCTTATGTCCAAAATATAAATTAATTTTTGTGTCAATTTTTTCCTTTCAAATCAATAGAAAAGATATTGGAAAAATACTTTATTATTTGATTTAATGATATTTATTGGCATTAAATTGTAAAAATATAAAAACTTCTCTAAAGATAAAATCTTAAAAGCTTTTTGAAAGTATAATCTCTCTGGTGTTAAATATAAAAAAATTCAATTCTACTTTCATTCAACTCATGCATATTTCTTACAGCTATAAACTAATTTGAATAATCATTAATATGTTAATTTTTGTTTGGTATCTCTTTCTAAACTTGTTTTTATTTCAATATGCATATACATATTATTTCTACAAGTAGACGAATTAAGACATAATTATTCAGAATTCTACAAATATGGGGTGTGTATCACTATTTACATATGACAACAAACAACTCATAAAAAATTGGTTAGTGATTGGATCAATAAGAATGTATTTTTAATGATCCAAATGATTAAATAAGTCAAACTCCCTATTAGTATAATAAAGAAAAATATATACATTTTTACAATTTTATCTCATGCATGAATATATATTGTATTAGACAATGTTATAAATGAGACAGAGTCTTAATATATTCATCTTTTAAAAGAAAATATAATTTAAATAGTAAAAAGGAATTCTGTCTCAAATATGAAATCAACTCACAAATCACTCTATTTTAGTATTTTTATATAAAGTGAGTTCCCAAAAATTATTGTATAGTTAAATTTTCTGAAATTTTTGTATATGAGGAAAATTTGTTCAAATTGAGTTGAATTGGATAAAATAGTTTTTAATAAGGAAAATTTATTCAATTAAGTGAAAAATGGATAATTTGTTCAATTTAAATGGATAAAATAGTTTTTAATGAGGAATATTTGTTCAATTTAAGTGAAAATGGATAATTTGTTCAATTTAAATGGATAAAATAATTTTTATTGATGAAAAATTGTTCAATTTAAGTGAAAAATAAAAGAAAGATATCTTTGAGTGTAATTATATTGAATTGTGATGCATTTATATGTTTTTGTGAGTAATAAATAGTGAATTGTTCAAATTTAGTAAAAATAAAAAAAAGATGTCTTTGAGTGTAATTATATTGAATTGGATAAAATAGTTTTTAATGAGGACAATTTATTCAATTTAACTGAAAAATGGATAATTTGTTCAATTAAAATGGATAAAATAGTTTTTAATGATGAAAATTTATTTAATTTAAGTGAAATATAAAATAAAGCTATCTTTGAGTGTAATTATATATATATATATATTGAATTGTGAAGCATTTATAGGTTTTTGTGAGTAATGAATCGTGAATTATGCAATATCTTTTGAGACGGATAGAATAGTATATAAGAAAATTAATACTTGACATTGCAATTTTAAATTCATGCATATTAGACATTGCAATTTTAAATTCATGCATATTATAAGATAATTTATTATATTAATAGAATTAAGCTTTTGTTTAATAAATATCATATATAGTAATTATAAAATAGATTCATGGTGTTTCAAAAGGAATTATAATGATTTCTATGTCAAGCCAATTAAAAATTTATGTTTAAATTACATATTTTGAAATGAAAATTAGAAAAATATCATCCAACACTTGAATTATTTATTGATAAAGGATGAAATTTTTATTGCTGAGAATAAACTAAGGAATCATGAACCCCTAAAGTACAAACAAAAGACAGTCATCATAAGACATTACGCAGAAAAAGAAAAATACCAAATCCAGCCTTCAACATCTTTGACTCAAAAACATACCACAGCTTTATTATTTAATCATGTTGCAAATTTTCTCAAAGGATTCACAAACACCATCATCCTCTTTTTATTCCTCCCCAAAGAAAAAGGCTCACTCAAGACCCAAACTAACCTGCTCCAAATGAGCACCTAATTTTGATGACGGCCAACACCTGCAGACTGCTATAACATATATATAGGTGCATTATATTTCTATAATAAAAATTATCGGTACGAAAGAAATAACGAAATGAGCTCACATTCATGCATCTGCAACGCAATGCAACATCGCGAATCGTCTTAGTCTTCAAGGCTTTAGCAATTTTCGTATAACGAACAATGTTAAGCACAATGAGTAGTAATAAGTCAACCCCTGTTCCAGGTACACTGAGGAACCTAATATTATCCATTACGCGAAAATTGCTAAATCCTTAAAGACTTATTATATGTATAGTTCTTAATGAGGAAAATTTGTTCCATTTAAGTGAAAAATGGATAATTTGTTCAATTTAAATCGATAAAATAGTTTTTAATGAGGAAATTTTGTTCAATTAAGTGAAAAATAAAAGAAAGATATCTTTGAGTGTAATTATATATATTGAATTGTGATGCATTTATAGGTTTTTGTAAGTAATGAATAGTGAATTGTGCAATATCTTTTGAGATGGAGAGAATAGTATATAGGAAAATTAATACTTGACATTGCAATTTTAAATTCATACATATTATTATAAGATAATTAATTCTATTAAATTTTTGTTTAATAAATATAATGGATCGTGTATCGCACAGATGAAAATAATAGTAATTATAAAATAGATTTATCGTGTTTCAAAATGAATAATAATGAATTCTATATCAAGCCAATTAAAAATTCCATATTTTGAAATGAAAATTAGAAAAATATCTTCCAACTCATGAATATTTTTTTTTTGACAGAAGACGAAATTTTTATTGCTGAGAATAAACTAAGGGATCATAAACCCCTAGAAGGTAAAAGCAAAAGACAATCACAAGACATTACGCTGAAAAATAAAAAGACCAAATCCCTAACAAAGACACCCTCCAACATACTTTGACTCAAAAACACACCCATGATTTTATTATTTATTCCTCCCCAAAGCAAAAGGTTCCAAATGAACACCTAATTTTGATGACTGTGAACACCTGCAGGCTGCTATAACATACATATAGGTGCATTATATTTCTATAATAAAAATTATCGCTACGAAAAAATAATGAAATAAGCTCACAGTCATCCATCTGCAACGCAATGCAACATCGCGAACCGTCTTAGTCTTCAAGGCTTTAGCGATTTTCGCGTAACGAACAATGATGGGCTCGGCAGCGTACCTGCAAAAGAATTGACTTATTACTACTCATTATGCAAAAACATGGATACCAAATCAAATGTCAAAATCTCAAAAGACTATTCTTAACTTCATATTTTCTTCTCAAGCTCATAGCAAGAATTTCATGACATACAATAATATTCCAGCACATTACATTAATTTTCAAATTATTTAGAGAAAAGTTTTACAAATTTAGCCTCCAAAATGAGAAAAATAGACATGATTTTTTAGGGTTAAATTGGTATGATGGAATAATATGGGAATGAAATAATAATTCAGGAATTTATTCTTAATCTTATGTTTGATATTCTTTTTTTTTTTTATTAAAATCATGTGGTGATTCCCAAAAATAATTAAAGAATATATTTCTTTTAAACACAGTAGTATTAAACATTTCATTCTTCGAGGAACTTATTTTTTATTTAATAATATTAATATAATAATTTCAACATGCTAATTGTTATTATATAATATATCAATAATATTATTCCTCAAAATATATTATAATAATATTAATATTACAAAAATAATAAAGAACAAAAATAATAATAACTCTCAAGAATAATATTATATTAAAATAATATAAATTATAATATTATACTTCTTGAAAATAAAATTCTTCTTATAATATAAATAACATTATTATTATTTATTAATATATTAATATCTAAAATAATTTTATTACCTTTTAAAAAAATGAAACTAGTTACTTGTTTTAATTATATATTTATGTTATAACTAATAAATATAATACAAATATATTAATTATAATAAGTATTCTATCAATATTATATTATTATAAATATACATAATAACAATAATATGAATAATAATAATTTCATTTCATTCCTTTATCAATATCAATCATAAACAAGAATGCAGAAGTAAAAAATCGATAATCGAGCAGTTTTCTAAAATTCAAAATCAAAACCGCCGGTTTGATTTACAAACCACCGGTTTTCTCAATGTTAGAAATATATTTGCTTTTCTTGTAAATATATTTTGTAGGATATAAGGTATTAAACTTATGTGTATATGATAATAATGCCACATGATTCTTATTAGGAATTTATATTGAATATTACATAAGTTAAATGTTCATAACTGATAATTCAATTATTAAAAATACAAATTGAGTATCAAGTACAAAAATATGAATAGTATAATATGTATATTAATGTATATAAATGCAGTAGTATATAGTTGTAGTACTATAATATACGTATAAGAAGAAATAAAGATGTGTGTATATTAAGAATATGTATATTTAAAATATAAGTAATAAGCATATAGTAGCGTTAATATATATGTGTATTTTAGTACTACTATGAGTATACTAGTATTAATATGTGTATAAAAATGAAAATGTATATTTGTATTTGTGCATTTAGAATATAAGTATCAATTAATGATTTATCTTGTATAATATGTCTCTTGAAAATATAAGCTAGTTGTATATTAGAATTAGGATAATGAAAAAGCAAATTTACAAGAAAAACAAAAACAAAAAATTACAGAATTGGTTAAACCGTAAATCGGGGATTTTTGTTTTGCACAAACCAAAATGACTCATTTATATAAAAGTTTATGTTTGATTTGGTGAACCGAAACAGATAAACTCATTTATTTAATATTAATAAATAATCTTTTCATAAAAACATGCGCCAGAAATTGAGAGAGCAATAGGGGATAAAAAGTTTTTTTTTCTCATAACTTATCAAGTGTCTACTTTTGGTTCTAAAATTTTTGATTCTTTAACTTTGATCTCAAAATTCTTTTACATTGTCCAATTTTGATTCCATTTTCATCAAAAAAGTAAAAATAATAAAAAAAATTGGGATGCATGATGAACGTGATGGTTGAATTTGGGGCATTTTGGTGGTACCCTTCCTGACGTGGGTGCCCAATAATTTTTTTTCCGTTTTGTATTTTTATTTATTTTTCATAATTACTAAAATACTAATGAAAAATAATAAAATTTTAACAAGAATGTCGAAAAGTTTCAAATTCAATCACCACATGTACCAGTCCATGGACGACAAAAATTGACGTTCTTTTTACTGTTTTGACGAAAATGAAACAAAATTGGACAATTCTAAGCGAGACCAAATCTAAGAGTCTAAATCTTTGCAACAAAAACAGACACTTAATAAGTTATAAGTCCAAAAAACTTTTTTTCTTAGAATAATAGATTTGTTTAGTGTTTGTTATCGATTATGCTAGCAAGGGTCTTAACAAACTCCAGGCTAGGCACGACTATCTGTTTAACTAAAAATAAATTAAATGCAGAATTACGGCAAAATGTAAATTCGACAAATAAATTTAGGGTTACCTAAGAAGCAAATTTTGAAGCATTGATTGTTCTTGAGGGGTCCAATCCAGCGAGATGCCCGGGTTGTGATGGAGGGTGACGTTGCGGCCATTGGTATTCGCATTATTATTGTCGTTATTATGAACTGAGGAAGGTTTAGCACTCACAGACATTGATTGAATATTGGGGAATTTAGGGAGAGTAGAGGAACTAATTAGGATTTTAAGGTGCATGTAAATGATTCGTTTTTTGCTCAATTTATATAGGTTGTTATATGCATACACGCTCCAACTTTACTTTTGGATGAATACACACGCTATAGCTTTAACTGCATAGATAAAGCTATTAATGGATTTTTTCACGTGGATTGGGATGGGGACGTCAAAAGATATATCAATTATCGATAGATAGAGTTTGATAACAAACTAAAAAGTATATTGTATTATTTTAATACTAAAGTTTATTAATGGTTGTTGATTGTATGACTGTATAAAAGTGGAAGTATAATAAACGAGACTAAGAGCTGAATTTTGATTATCAAATATTTAAATTTACTTTTATGATCAACTCTTTAATGTATTTTTTTTTTTTATCTCAATTTAATTAATTTTTCATTTGATCTCAACTTTATTATTATTTTTAAAAGTTATTTACATATATATCTAATTATTTTTTATTATTATT
>JAPKLY010000610.1:109170-164902 GCA_026898435.1 Prunella vulgaris | reverse complement strand
ATATATATATATATATATATATATATATATATTTAATCTTATCTAAACTCCACTTACCCTTTTATCCATCATTTTCTGTTTTTAAAATTAATTTTTATCCATAATCAAAATCCATCTTTAGTTTATTTTTTCCCCTTTTTATATGCATTAATTCTTCAAATCATATTATATGAAGACATTTGATTCTCATCTCTATATGAAATACATCAAAAAAATTTATTTTTATTTTTATATATATTTATTTTTCTAATTACATCTTGTGAAGAACCCTGACTATTAGTTTAAATGGAACCTTAATAAATAATTTCTTTATCTATTATCATATTATAATTCAAATATAGATTTATTATATATAAAAAATATTGAAATTTTAAGGTTAAAAATATAAAAGGAAGAGTTTCATATTATGGTCAAAATTTTAAGGTAAGTCTCAATTTAAGACTTTAATTTTGAAGTGTCTCAAATAAAGATCTACATTTTTATTTTTCCTCAATTTAAGATCTAATTTTATTATCTTAGTCTCAATTCAAGGCTCTATCCATTTATCTTTATTTTTTTAAAGCTTCACTAACATAATAATTATTTTATATTTAATTAGTTTTTTAGGTATATTATATCAAACAAAAAAAAAATTTATGCAAGTATTAAACGTACTTTAAAATTTATTTTTTCTGGTTCAACGATGAATTAAAAAAAATTAATTACGTCAAATATGAATATTAAATAAAAATTATATTTTTTTTAATTTTATATTCTAAATCTTAATTTGAAATAAAATATTATTATATTTTGAGTTTCTTATAAATTTTTTTGAAATAAAGATAAATGGACCGAGTCTTGAATTGAGACAAAGATAATAAAATTAGATTTTAAATTGATAAAAAATCAAAATGTAGATCTTAATTTGCGATACTTCAAAATTAAAGTCTTAAATTGAGACTTACCTTAAAATTTGAGCCCTAATATGAAATTTTTCTTAAATATATCTGGTTTTTATCAATTTTAAAAATTTTAATTATCACTTTTGAATAATATTTTTTCTATTGAGATATAAAAATAAATAAATAAATATAATGATTTGAATTTAAAAGTAATACAATATAATTTCAAAAATACTCAAAAATAAATTAAATTGAAATTTCAAGGAATTTAACCTTAAAGCTCAAAGGAGAAAAGATTAAACTTAATCATTTGAGCTAAATACAATTTATTAGATATTTTAAATTTTTATAAAAAAAAATTAAATAATAGTTTGTTGGCCCAATTTCGCCCAACATTTTGTTAGTATATTTCCCGTTTGTTGCATGATTTGTAAATATAAAATAAATATTACGTTATTTAAAAAAATTATTTTCTCTACTTCATTTTATAAAAATTGTATTTTGATTGATTTTTTTATGTTTGAAAATATTTTTTTATCATTTTTCAACTGTTGTTGTTACTTTGAACACAACACAAAAAGTTCCAACTAAAAATTAATCTCCTAAAAAATTATTCTAACATCCAATCTCTATCAACATTGTTGCACACACCCAATTGAGTATTTTTTAGAGTTTATTACATCTATAGTCTTTTTTTCATGCTGAATTACATCTACGGCCTTTGCTTTTTCCAAATATCAACCCAGGCCTTTTTTTCCATACATATGCCCTTCATCTTTTAATTTAATTACGTCAATGTCATTTACTTTTCTTACCACAAAGTCTCATACAGCTGTACCCATCAAATCAATTATTATTAGCTGTACCATCTGATGAACACAATTAGAATTTAAAATTATCTTTCTCTCTCAGAACATTTCTCTCTCCTCTCTCCAAATTCTCTCTCATTTGGCTGGAAACAGGGGAATGTGGATTCCGGCGAGGTAGGTGTTGCGATTTCTGGCGTTGAGAGAGAAAACTCGCCTCCCATGGATTCCGGTGTTGCAGAGGAAAACTTTGTATCTTCCTTCCGGCGCGGTCAGGCATAGATGGAGGTTCCCGACAGTCATTTGGTCATTAAAAAAAGTGGGTTTCCTTTTCTCTCTCTTCTACCAGTACATGGAGGACCGCTGCCTCCGATTGAAGTCCATCTCTGTCGCCAAGACCCCACCGCCTCCCTCCGCTGACACCCATCTGCTCTTCTTGAAGCTGAGTCGGTGCAAGTGGGCCCATCCCAATTCGCCGGCGCGATCCTATTCGGGATAAACTCCGCGATCGGCTATTTCTTGATACTCGTGATTATATCGTTCAACACCGGCGTGTTTATCACCGTTGTGGTGGGTCTGGCCGCCGGTAGGAGAATCGATTAAGTATGCTCTGAATCCTGATTTATTTTAAGTTTTCGCATCTCAAATTTATTTCATTTCTGGCTAGGTTTCTGATTTATGTGTAGTAGGATTATCGTTGCCTAAATCTGAAATACCTTCGATTACCTGCTGGAGAATGGATTCAGTATGCTCTGCACCCTGGTTCGTTTCTTTTCATTAGTTTTGGCTGTTTGATCTCAATACTAACTCACGTATTTTGTCATAATAAATTTGTTCATTGGAGTTGTGACTTTGACATTTGGATCTAAGGATTTGGAAACAAAGGGGAATAGAGATATCCATGTGAGGTTGTGTGACAAAGGAGTTGTGTCCTAGTAAGTTCTTTTCTTAGGGATTGAGGAGTCGCTCCAGGCATTAGGGATCGATTCCAGTTTTCGGCGAAGTGGGCGGTGTGCTGGGCTTCAGCAACGGTGGAGGATGGGCTTCGACGAAGATGTGGGGCTGCAATGGTGCGATTTTCGGCAAACTGTAGGCTTTCTTCTCTGCGTGGTCCAATTCCGGCAGTAGAAGGGGATATTCCGGCGAAAATAGCAAACAAATGGATTGGGACTGGCGTGAATTCTGGGTGGGTTCTTGCAGAGACGAGTGGTAAAATGGCAAACAAACAGTTGTTTCTTCAAATATCTGATTTCAAACATGTGGTAATAGGAAGGCCACGTTTTCCTCTTTCTTTTCATTAATTAACCGAAATTGGGCTGAAAATTATGAATAGAATTGAGCCCATTTCTTCAATTAATTCAATGAAAATTAATCTTGTATTTTACTAATAATCTTCAATTTTACCTAAAAATAATACAAAGTACCTTTCTCGACAATTAAGCGCATTCAATCCAATTAGTATAGAAAAATGTATGAAATTCTATAAGAATAATCAAATTAAGATTAATCAGATCTGGTACACATATATGCACTATAGTACACTATTATACTGAACGGTACACAATAATTATGGGATGTGACGTGAACAGTGTATGATGCGACGTGAACAGTGTACCATCTGACATGAACAGTACATCATCTGACATGAATAGTGCAACATCATCATTCGAGGTACACATATATGTACTATAGTACACCATTATACTCGCCGGTACACAATTATAGGTGTAAAAGGCTATATTTGGCCCTAGTTGTATTTTTAAAATATAGGTAGCCATAGTTGTAGTATTACTACATAATTTGGCTTTCAATGTAAGTGACCCTATTTTTTATTCCACAACCACATGAAGAAATAATATATTTTTTA
Source organism: Prunella vulgaris (assembly GCA_026898435.1). Lineage (NCBI taxonomy): Eukaryota > Viridiplantae > Streptophyta > Magnoliopsida > Lamiales > Lamiaceae > Prunella > Prunella vulgaris. The sequence goes on along the minus strand of JAPKLY010000610.1, from coordinate 161,348 downwards.
TAGGAGCACACATTTTTTATTAGATTGTATGAAAAAATGTTATTTATAGAAAAACAATGAATAAATGTAAATAAAACAACATTTAATCTGATTGTAACACACCTTTTGTTTATTAGTAATATGCATTTGTCCAAATTGTAACATACCTGGGAACGAAATTTTGAAAAAAGATAAACAAATCCGACCCGACTAGGTTAAGGACCCACGAATTTTTATAATGGTATGTTTCACACCGTGAAACGATTCACATGGGTGTCTATCATAAAAAAATGCATAACTATATAGAATAATTATAATTTAAGCATCCTAAACAACATTCTTTCTGTTATAAAATATAGATAAATGTGGACATTAATAATTCAATAAGTCCATTGGGCCCTTGGCCTAATGGGCTTTAGGTTAGCTAGGGTTATATCCCTGTATATACATGTATTTGCTGATGTAAATTGTACAATTATATTCTGCAGTATTATCAGTAAATCTCCTGGCTTAGTCCCCCTCAGATGTAGTACTTGAGGTTTCAGCTTCAAACTAAGCAAATATAAGGAGGTTTTAACTATTCCTCGCACTAGCGAACTGATGCAAAAACAAGTCACTGAGCTCTGTAAATGAGTGTACAGAACCAGCTGGTAGTTGACTGAACCATTTCTGGGCGGACTTAGTGAGAATTGTGAGGAATACTCGACATTTTACCCCTACGGAATATTGATGTAGCAGCGCCCCATTTTCAAACGTCAGCAAGTGATCTTGTGGATTAGTTTTTCCGTCGTATTCGTATTTCAGAGCTTTGAACCCAGGAGGCAAAGGATCACGGAGGATTTCATCCGTGAGGGAAGATTCCCCTAGTCGTAATCCCAGTTCTACAACCTTTTCACACTGTTTCTTAATAACCTCCTTCTCCCGTTTCAGGGAAGATATAGCCCGATTTGTGGTAGCTATAGCAGTAGATTCAACTACTTCTTCAGAGTCGACGTCATAATCGACCAATCACGAATCCCCTGTACCTCCCATACTAGTTCTATTCTCTGTCTTGTCTTCTCTCGCGGCTGTCCCGGCGGAAGCTGCTCTGCCAAATCAGGTTTGCACATTCCCATCCTCTGAGACGTCTCCCATTGGATGATGTAATGTGTTGGGCATGTTCCAGACCTTAGGTTCGGGTCCACTTTTGTTGGTCCCGAAATGAGTAAATCAGTGTATGGGGGGAATACACTAATGTCAGATTTTCCCAAAATCTCAGGAAAATGCTCTTTCAAACTTAGTCAGGAAGATCCTGATGTGTTCAATTAAACTGATGATCCTCAGGGGCAGCAGGGACAGATCAGCAACGAACTAGACAGGCTAAGTCAGAGTGTGCTCTCAGAAGCTCAGTAGAGATAACCCCCCTACTGACAGCTCGAAAGCAAGTCAGTTGGACAGCTATCTCAGTAAGCTAAAGTACATGCGGAAAATGAGCCCTTAGATTTCTACTCGTTTTAGTTTCTAAAAACTTTGATCAGTATTGCTTAGGAAAATGTGTTTAAGGCTGGTGCACAGTTTTAAGTATCAGGATGATTGATTCGTCCTGATGGTTTGAAAACAATGCAAGTATGCTCAGTTAATAATGATGACAAGTATGATCCTGAGCAGGTAAGTAAATCGGCACAAGGAGATATTTTTAACGTGGTTCGGAGATAACCAACTCCTACGTCCACGATCTGATTAAACAGGAAGCTACCCTCTACCACTGAGGATATGTACTTGATTTTTAAGTGCCAAGGGACATGAGTAGCCTTCTTCCTCTCTTAGGAATCAACCCCTGGGCGTTTTACAAGGACCAGTCCTTCTAACCAACCTTCTCACAATCTGAGGGGTTTGGTATTCACGTTTCCAACTAGGGTGTGTTAATCCTTCTAACAAATCAGTTCTAAGGATAGGATTAACACTCTAAGCAAGATACAGATCAGATTCCTACTACAACACTAGGGAAATTTAAAACTTCAGAGTGTTGCTTCAAATTCGCTTTGAGTGCTTGGAATCTTGAGAATACTTTCACTTGGAAATTTCTGGTAACCTTAAATGGGTGCAAGGTGATCTGTATTTATAGAGTGATTTGAAAAAGATCTGTTGGAGGAGATCTTGAGCAAATCAGCCTATTATAAGTAGGTGCAGGTTTTGGTTGTCCTTGTCTGTCAAAATCCATACTAAGTATGGCAATGTACTGATTCGCCGCCTACAGCTCTGAGAAACATTAAATGTTGCGGGGTCTCCATACTTTCGTATCGCCTCCTCATTGGTCATTTGTCGACTTTGACTTTGATAACCTCGTACATTTATAAATGTTTATCTTTTCTACGGAGATGCTGACATTCTCTTTGTTCCTCAGACTCCATTGCAGGTGTAACCTTGTCTTGTTAGGACTTATAAGTATCAGATAAACTGATACTAAGCCCAAGTCAGGACTTATGAACATCAGTGAGACGTTCAGCCTGATCAAGGTTACACTTGACCTTCACTGATGGAGTCCTACCCTGAGCATGCTTAGTGTACTCAGTATGGACCTCATCAGTAGTTGACTTCAGGATGACTTCCATACAGCTTCAGGACTCTTTTCAGGTTCTCAAATTCAGCTTCAGGTTGATCATCTTCAGGACGATCTTGACCCTTAGAGTTGGAGATGCTTCAGACTTCAGACTTTTGGGACGTCACCATCAGTCTTCAATCTTCAGTACGTTCCCCCTGAACTGAATACCTATAAATAGAAAAATCTATTCTAACCTCATTATCCTGAAACTATCATCCTGATGAACTATACTTAGACAAATTGATCAATGGGTTTTGGGATCTAATCAAAACACTTAAGATTATCCCGACAACTTTGGGTCCTAGCTAGGGGTTCGATCGGCGCCCCAGCCTAAGATATGTCTGTGTCCCAGTTTTCTTTCCTCTCCCTGCTAGGGGAGTCTCTGCATTCAGAACGGGAGTTTCCTTCTGCCCCGTAACCTTTGCGGCCTAATTTGCTAAAGCCTGATTTACTGTCGATTGAATCAACACCTTAAGGCTATCTGCCGTTAGGGAGACTATGGTAGAACTCCCTAGCTGTTCATTCATTACTAAAGCGGGGCCACTCTGGGTTGTGACCACTGGAGTATCAGTGCTTGGCCACTATGTCAAACTCTGTTCCCAAGTTCCGGGGATTGGGATCGGTTATTTCTGCAATGCCTTAATTCATTAGTCATGGACAGAAAATATTTATAAAGTAATGACACAACGATTTCTGATTATATATGGGTACACATGAACGATTTGCACATCTAACACATTTTTCAAGACATCTTTATCAATATGGTAGTATTCACTTAATACAACGGTAAGATATTTTTCCAGGAACACGTCCTTGTTAACACACTCATAATCGTACACTATAACGATAACATACTATTTCCAGGGCTCTCAATCTCCTCTTTTTTTATCTATAAACTTTTACAAGGACGTATCCTCTCCTTTTTTTTCGCACGGTACAAAATAACAAATAAGGTTAACGCGTACATATCCTACATTAACATCTCCCACTTGCAAATATCAAATCGATCTAGCCATGAAAAATAGTTTTAACACGGGAACTTTTTAATTGTATATAGATTTCGCTACAAAAACTCACACCTCAGCTCATAAATATTTTCCCACAGACGACGCCAGTTGATCGGGTCAAATAATACCCATTACAACAGTTGAATCAAAGTGATAGATAATTATATGAATTAATAGTTGTTATCCCTTTCCATAAGAGCCCACCGTGGATGCCAACCCGATCTGCCTTGTCACCCATGCTACAGTTTGCTTGTTACGTCATTCCTTGCGTTATCTGTACCCAAAGTCATGCAGGAAATAATTTTAGCATCGACCCTCCGACAACCAAGTCAATCCCGGACCGTGGTTGGAATGATAATGTATGAATATAAAATTATGTCTTAACCTTGAAGAAATGAAGAGAGAAAGCTATTTATACCCTCCCATTTGCTAGAAGGGCATATTCATCTTTGTCCACTGCTTTGGGACCACTACTAACGGTCTGGCTGCGTTAGTGGAGCATAATGGCACCAGGAATAGTACCATTAGTGTGACAAGTGGTTTTCCCTCATTGGCTGGAAGTACAATTTTATTCCTTTCTACTGATGAAGTCAGCTGCATGCACCCTACTTCCTAGGTTTCAATGATAGTGACATGGCTTCACTTTCTTCTCTGTTCCTTGGACTCTGATTCTGGAGTTTCTTCACGACTCCAGAAGTCAGATACAAGAGATGACCTGCGAGGTAATTTCCTTTTCAAGACAACTCACTGTGGCCAATGGGGCCCTAGCTTCCTCTGACCTCTAGGAGAGATATGAATCCAGAGGTTAGAGCTTATTGCTACTCTCAACTCAGAATGATTTCCTTTGTGAGCAGTGCTACATGGACTGTGGAACTTGCTAGTCGGTTCATACATCACAAGTTTCCTTATCTCTTTATCATCTTTTTAGGATGATATCCTCTCTCTTGTGACTTCTGAGATATGGGTTATTTAGCCCATATCACTATTGTACCTGTTGGAGAAGAATTGTCTACTGTTCCAGTGGAGAAAACCAGAGAATATCCACAAGAGATAAGGGAACAGAAAGTAAAATTTGAAGATTGGATAAATGTGAGGAAAACTATTTAGACTCTTAAGAAAGAAGAAGAGAAATTTTCTTAAAGGTAGAAGAATGGACATGATACTCAACCCTAGAGAAACTTTTACAACCCTATTTTCTTCAAACCTTTCTGGTAGAAAGAATAAGGAGAGAAAAGAAATAAGGAAAAGAAGTTGCTACCAAAAAACAGTCAGAAAAGCTCAAGATCACAAGAACTTCTACACAAGCTTTGAGGGTAGCAATGGGAAATGAGGCTGACCCTACAACTGAATTCGCAGAAATTACTTATGAAATCATAAGTTCAAGTGATGAATAAGTGGAGATCCCTAGAGTTGGAGAGGGAAGCAACCAAGAACCTGTGGCAGCTAGTCTCAATACATTGGCTGAAAGTGTGGCCTTGACAGAACATGCAGGAGCAAGTGCTGCAGAGTCTAGTTAAGTGCAAACTACTAAAGAGATGAGATAGCATGAGGCCTCTGTACCTCAAAATGAAAAAAGAATAGATGAGATTCAGGAAGAAGAGAAAGAAAATGATGTTGAGGATGATGAAGATCACTCTCCCTGTAGAGAGGGTTTTCATGATGACAACAATAATGATGATGATAATACTGGTGATACACCTATGGGAGGAGCACATGTTGCTCAAGTCCCAGAAACTGAAGCTCACGATGTTATTCTTAATCGAAATATACATGAATAGAATCTAAGAGAAGCTGGAAAGGTGGAGAAAGAAAAAGAAACAGAAACTAATGCCATCGAGCTTTACAGTTAGTCTACAACTGCAAAATACACTTTGGATGGAGTTTTCAGGAGAGCTGTCAACTCTACCTTTTCAAAGTCTATCATCCCTAGATGATAATAAATTTGGTGAGTATATCAGTAAGTTGATGGACACAACCTCTAGCAACATACACATAACCATCACACATGTAAAGAGGAAAGATACAGTTGAAGATCTACCTAGTTCTAAAATCAGAACACTGGAAAAGAAAATGATGTAATCATTCAAAAAGCATAAACAGAAGAAGACAATTATGAAGGAAGTGGTATGACCCCAAAGGGGTTGGTGGATAAGTTAACAAGCTTGGAGAATAGTGTTAAAGGTATTGAGATAGGGATTCTTAAGGAAGTTCGGAAAGTTCCTGACACCATCATATCTACCAGCGTAAAGAAAGGAACAGAGGATGTGGTTCAGAAACTTCATGAAAGAAATATGAAGGAGAAGGAGGTTCTGCAAGAGAATTATAAAAAGATTGTTGATGGACTTATAAAGCAAAATGTGGCATTGAAAGGAGAACTTACTTCAAAAGGAAATGAAGTAATGCTTTTGAAGGATTCAGTTGAAGAAATGAAAGGAGAGAACTCTGAACTAAAGAATGAAGTTGATCAAAGGATTAAGGACATATGTCAACTATTTAATTTCTGAATCAAAGTACATGAAGGAGGAGATTATGTCAAAGCTCAACTCTGTTTTGTCTCATTTTAATGATGGCAAAAAAGGGGTAAGCTTGATGGACATAACTTTTGAAGAAAGAAAGAAGAAGGAAGAAAGAAAGAAGCCTAAAATCTATTGAGGAACAACAAAGGTCAATAGAAGGAAATTTGCTGCTAAAAAGTTTAAGGACTTTTCATCAAGGATTACTAAGCAATTGGGGAGTGGGAAGAATAGTCAAGGAAAATTATCAGACTACCCAGCTCTAAATCTGTGATGAAGCAACAATCTGTTAAAGCATACCAGGGACAAGCTCAAGCTACGGGAGGACACTGGGGGAGGAAAGTGAAGGAGAAACAGAAGTACAACCTAAACCAGAGAAAGAAGAATCAACCAAATCACCATCATGGTGGTTTTATAAGGGAAGGTTTATTGTCTGAGCCCATAAATTTCAATCCAGTCAGCCAACTGCCTCCTGAGGAAGATACAAAGGAGAAGAGGATTCAAAGTGAAGCAAAAACACAATTTCAAAGCATGCATGTGGGAAGAATTTGAAGCTATAAGAGACAAGCATACAACTCTGAAGAGGATCTAGTTCATAAAGACAAGTTTCAGTTGTTCAAAGATCTGAAAAACAATGAATATCTTTAGAGAGGAGACAATGCATATCTTGCAGAGGGAGGGAAGACTAAGAGGAATAGAGAACCTACCAAGAGGCAATTCAAATAAAAAAAGGAGGAGACATTTAATCAATATGAACTGAGGATTATTCTCTAATACCTTGAAGAAGATGAAAGGAATTAGAAGTTGTTGGCACAGGGATTTATACCGATCAGACATGATTTTGAAAGCAGTGATGATGAAGAGGAGGAAACTGACCCTAAACATAGAAGGAGATGACCTGAAAATAGTATAGACACTAAATTTGTATAGTTTATAGTCTATCTATGATCTGTAAGCTTTAACTATCTCTCTTTTTAAATGCAGGTATTTATTTAATTTCTTGTTTGATGTTTTTACTTTTGTTCATCTGTTTGCATGAAATTTTGCAATATCTTATTGATAATGCATAGTTTTGTTACATAGTTTTGCCATCATCAAAATAGGGGGAAATTGTTAGAACCCTATTTTGAGTAAATTTTGATGATAGAAAAAAAAAAAGGAATGCATGTGTATAAACTAACATTTCAGGATCAAATTGAAGAACTTAGGAAGTCTACAGCTGGACAAAACCTTACAGCTCTAAGATTGATCCTACAACTGAGAAGTAAAGTTGGAGGAGCTGAGTTACTGGTCCAAGAGAAGGTCTACAACTATTGAAGACCATTGGAGGATTAAGTACAAATATCCACCAATCAAGATGCTAGAAGGCCCTTAAAAACTCATATTAGTGAATCATTAATATGCACACACTAAAGAGTACTTAAGGAAGGATTATCTTTAAATTCTAAAGGATTATTGAAGACCATAATCAAATTTCAAGATAAAGACAAATAGTACAATCAGTACTATTGTGAGTGGAAGAGGAGGACCACCTCACACATGCGGAAAATTATAGATAGCAAGAGGAGCCTTATCCAGAATTCAAAATTTTGAATTCTCAATGGATAAGTCACACCTCTTCCCCTGTAAATAGAAGAGGATTTCAGAGGAGAACAACAATAACAACTTGATCATTTCAAGCATTCAACCTAAACAAGTCTACAGCCAGCTAAATTTCTGAAAATTTTACTTGAGAGATTTTTCTTTATGATTCATAAGATAGTTGGTTAGAATTTTTTTAACAAAAATACTTTTTGTTGTTGTTCCCTCACACTTTTTATACTATTGTAATATCTACTTTTTGTAGATTACTCTTAGTGAGCTGTTAGGCTCGTGGTAGGTCTGTGTATCCTTTGTGAATAGGTTAGGTGTTTCTTGTTCCTAGATTAGTGATCTTGGTGAGATCTTGTTCTGAGGGGGAAATACTTTTAAAGAGATCTTTTTGATTAGTTCTTAGTGAATTTGACACCTAAGTGATGTAACAGTGGATGTAGGAGGTCTGTTTATAGACTCTAAACCACTATAAATTCTGGTAGCCTTTCTTATCTATCTATTGTTGTATTGCATACTGCTTATCCTTACATTGTAACATACATCATTATCTTTAAAACTGCATAAAAGTTGGTCATACAGAATTAGGAATCTACAGCTGTAGACTCCGTAGTCACTCAGCTGTAAACTCCATCATTCAAATTGTTTTTTTATTAACACACACTTATTCCGCTGCTCTCAAAGAGGTTTTATAATACACTTTTAATTGTGAGAAACCACTCTGAAAAATATCTACAAGTTGGTTTGATTTTTCTTAAGTTTTGTAAACTCTGTAGCTATAAACTTTGTAGTCTACAAATATAACTTTTGTGGTCTTAAAACCTTTGTGGTCTTATGTTTGAAAATTTTATTTTGAAGGCCTATTCACCCCCAACCCCTCTAGACCTTCACCAATTAAAGGGACCAACAAATTTTGTTTTTATTTTTTATTTAGTTTATTAAACTAAATGGGACAGGGTTAAAATTGAATCTTTGATTTTTTTAAATTAAATTGGTATGTTTTAATTTAATTTTTTCATAGTGTACTAAGTTTTATAATTTAAAAAAATTAATTACAAACTCAATATCCACGTAAGCCAAATCCCCAATTTTTGTCGCGACGTGAGTGTCATGTGATTAAAAACGGTCATGTTTTTGAATATTTGATGAAAATGAGATAAAAATTGGATAATTAAATAAAGAGATTATTACATCTATAGTCTTTTTTTCATTCTGAATCACATCTACGGCCTTTGCTTTTTCCAAATACCAACTAAGGCCTTTTTTCCATATATATGTCCTTCATCTCTAAATTTAATTACGTTAATGCCATTTGTTTCTCTTACCAAACATCAAATCAGTTATTATTGCCTAACACACACAGTTGTACCTATCTAATGAACACTATTCCAATTTAAAATTGTCTTTCTTTCTCAGAACAACCTCTCTCATCCGGCCAATAATGGCTCTCAGAACCCCTCTCTCTCTCTAAATTCTCTCTCTCATCTGGCTTGTAATCAGGGGACGACAAATTATGAATATCAACAAGCTTCCTCTGCGGCAATGGCGGTTTCCTCTTCACTCCAGATTTCTCGTCCCAATTCTCTCCCCCCAATTTCGACTATGAAAACTGTTCATCCAACCCAACCATCAGGTAATCTTCCCTACCCCTAACCCTGATCGGCGGCAGATTTGCCATCGACGACGATGAAGAACTCGACCCGAACGAAGAATTCGTTTCCATCTGATATTTATTGTTGGCCTCCTACGGATCTTCCAGATCCGTACAAGAATCCTTGTTGTTACCCACGCCGGGATCGTCGAGCTCCACTAGCGTATCCATGGCGGCCGATTCGGAAAGCCCCCTGGGGAGCAGACCGTCTGAGCCGTTCAGCGCGTCGATGAACCACGTCTCCGATTTGGCGTCGTCGAGCAGAGATCCCATCGACGCGGTGGTTTCGGGTTTCGTCGGGAAGAGGAACACGCGGAGGCGGGAGGGTTTGGCGGCGGCGCTGAGGTCATACTCCTCCATCATATTCTCGAGGTCCTCGTCGGTAGTGATTGAGATCAGGGAGTCCAGATTTTCGCTGGGGAGCTGGTACTTGAGACTGAAATGGCGGCCGTTGAGGAGGGTGTGGGAGAGGCGGGAGTGGAGGCTGAAAAAAGTAAATGAATCTTGCCTAGTGTTCATACAAATGAGGAAACATATATGTTAATGAGCAGTCATCCGTAGTTATAGTTTTAGGTCTGTTGGTCATGTTTCGATTTACTTCTACAAGTTATGGGTTTAATAAGTAATTATATGTTGTCCATTGTTAATGCATTTTATGTTAGATATAAGAAATATTGACGTCTAAACATGATTCGATGCATGTATTAGTTTACGAGCCTTTATAACTTTTCTTTTAACAAAGTTCATTTATTTCTTTTTTCTGCATCTCACTTTGTGAAGGCATATGCTTTTTACTATCAATGATTTTTACATCTCATCTTGTTTAGGTCTTTATATTGCAAAGGATTTTTATTTGTGCTTCTCGTGAAGTTTCCAGAACCAGAAATAATTTTTATCAAAAACATTTATTATACACTCCTACTCATTGTACCTATTTCTATGGATACTTTGCCCTAGAAGCTTGGATCATACCTAGAATGCTCTTACTACAACCGATTATTGCTTATCATATTTAGAATGCCCATTCGCTTGGGGTTTGCAGGTTGTTTTCAGAACCAGGATCTACAGCAGTAATGTTGATTCTGCTGGCAATTTTATTTTCTGAGAGAGCATTCAAGTGTAGTTGAAATATTCACTGAAGTTTATATTGTAATGAAGAACATAGTTTTTTTTGGAATAATTGTGAATTTTGTGTAATTGTATAGTGCAGAATTTACTTTATTGGTTTATGCTAAAGTTTATCAACGGGAAATTCTAGTTCTTGTTTAAAGTAGTATCGATTAATTTCAACGAGATATTGTTCACATTTTCATTTTTCGTGTCAATCACCATGAACTTGTAGTGATTCTGATTTTCTTGGCCCAAGAGTGCAATAAATAACTCAACAGTACACTTGTAATTCTCCGGAAAAGAGACTGGCCGGAAATTTGTCCGTCTGGAAAACTAAAAAAAACTACAATAATAACTATGGTACACAACCATCATTCGAGGTACATATATATGCACTATAGTACACTATAATACTGATCGGTACACAGTAATTATGGATGTGACAGAAAAGTGTATGATGTGACGTGAACAGTGTAAGATGTGACGTGAACAGTGTACGATCTGACATCAGTAGTACACAACCATCATTCGAGGTACACATATATGCACTACAATAAACTATTATACTGAATGATACACAATTGTGTTGTCACATCAACAAGAAATGAGTCTTTGTGGTAGTAAAAAAGGCTAATATTGCTCCTACTTGTAATGTGTGTAACATAGGCGTCTTTACATGTATATTACACTTAACAAATGACCCTACATGTAAACAACCCTTAAATAAATTATGTGATCAAAATTAAAACTGGTAAATCTTTTGGGATTAAAATTGAACACATAAAAAAGTAAGTGAACAAAAATCTATTTTTCGCATTAATATAAAATCTTGGTGTGTCATATTTGAAGGTAGAAATTAGAACTTAAGAAATACAAAATTTCTCTTCTAAGAAGCCTTCAAAATAAGTGGTTTCTTTCTTGCAAACTAGAAGCAAAGCGAAAATACCCCAACATAAAATGATAGGTAAAATGCACAAATAGTCCAGTGAGGGCTCATTTGGTTCGTAAGATAAAAATATCTATCCGCCAAAAATATGCATGTTTTTTGCGGATAGATATTTTTATCTTACGAACCAAATGAGCCCTGAGAGTTTATGCTCATGAATTTAATCATTTTTTTAACATAAATGATCCCATAATATTTTGGATCAGATTTGTTGAACATAAATTCTCATGAAATAAAAAATGCAATTTATTTTAATGGATAAGACTAAATATGCTAAAAAAAGGAAACAAAAAATAATATGGGACCAGATCTATTGAGCACAAATTTTCATCAAACCAAAAGTTCAATTTATCCCATAAATTATGTAAATAAGAATTCATCATCCCCCATCAAGCTATTATTAAAAATCTTTCAGAATGTTTGATATTTTCTTATAACCGCAATTAATTTATAATCCTACTTTATTAATTCACGCAAAAATTGCAAACACAATACGACGTGTTGTTCTCACGAGTAACGCATTCGGAAATTGCCTCATCTCCATGTGTCCTTTCGCAGAAATCAGAACACGGCTGCAAATTAGCTTTGTCGCAGGGTATTTCCATATGCGTCTCATCAGAACATGTTCTGGCGTCAATTGACAAAGGCCCCATCACCAATCCTGAAATAAAGTAATACAAAATTGATAAAAATGAATTATATTTTGAAATCGATCATCATCGCTTTTGCGATTTGTTTTTCGTCACTTAACTTTTGTTTTCTAATAGTTCCTTCATCTCCCAAATTCATTCACATTTAAGAAAAATTAGATAAAATTGATAAAAAAAAAAGATATTATGTAATAATTATGGGGTTCACTACATAATAAAGTTATTTTTTGAGTTTGATAATAAAATAATATTTTTTTAAAAATATATGAAAATAAATTTGAAACACGAACGAAAATGAAAAGTAAAAATAGATTTGCGGGATGAAGGGAGTAAGTAGCTAATTATTACGGGATAGCAGGACCTAACCGGTGGGGGAACAAAAATAAAAAAATATTAAATCAAGGGACTAAAGTAAAAAATATTGTCACATCAAAAGTTAATTGCATTACCGGTCAAAGGAACAAATTTACAAAAAAAAAAAAAAAATCAACAGAACTACAAATTAACGAGTAGCTAGGAAATACCAGGAAGAAAAATGTACCTAAAGAAAGTATACAGAGCACAAGCATGAGTAGTGACAACTTCATCATCCTGACTACCTAATTAAGAATTAGATGAGTTGGAAGCAATGATAAGAAAATATAAATAGAACATTATTTATAAGTAGAGAGTTGTACCTTTTTATATGCAACTAGAACAAAGATTGAAGCTTTTATGATGATATATAATTTATTAAATTTTGCATTTTAAAAAGCACGTTTAAAAAAAAGTAAATATAGAGGCAAATTCTATTTATTGAAATTGATTAATGATGTTTATCTTTTTATATCTTTGTCATTATCTTTATGCTATACAAGGACAAAGTTATAAAATTAGTCAGAATTCTCGATTTTAAAATTCTTTTGTTCTCATTAACTCTGACATAAAGAATTAATCTCGACCTTATATATATTTTAAGTGTTTTAATTTTGATCCTACATTTTTATAACTTTATAAATATATACTCCCCCCGTCCATGAATTTTTTTTCTCATTTCTTTGTGGGCACAGGATTTAATGAAAAGTAGTATTATATTGAAATGATAGATAAAGTAAGGGAAAAATAAGAGTATTGTGGGGCCCAAAATTTTATTGTGAATGTAGGTTGTTTCTAAATAAGAAATGAAAAAAAAATTCGTGGACAAACAAAAAAGGAAAGTGGGAAATAATTTGGTGGACAGAGGGAGTACATTTTATATAAATCTTATAATATATTAATAATATAAAATTTTATATTTAATTTTTTTAATTCTAACCGTTCATCTTTATATTTATACTTCTCTAAATTTCAATTCTATTAATATTATTAAATCTCATTTTTTTAAACTTATTCTTTCGTCCGTCTCTTGGTTCTTCTTATTATCTGCCTATGTTCATATTTATCGTATCTTTATACTATTTAAAGACGAAGTTATGAAATCAACCAAAATTTTCAATTTCAAAATTCCTCTATTCACATTTACTCTGACATAAAGATTATATCTCGACTTTATATTTTAACTATAATAATCTTGACCCAACATTTTTAAATTTTAAAGATATATACATCCTATATAAATTTTACAAATATATTCATAATATCAACTTCTATATCTAAATTTTTTAATTCCAATCGTTCATCTTAATTTCTATACTTCTATAAATTTCAATTGTATTAACATTATTAATCTCATCCTTTTAATCTTATTCCTTTATTCGTCTCTTGTTTTTTCGTATTTATTTTCTAGTGTTTCTATTTATCGTATTCTGATGTTGAATTTTTTATTTATCTTTTTATGTTGGGTTTTTTTGCAGGTTTGTATTTTACATATAATAATTTGGTGGAATAATAGTTTCTTCTATTGCTACACAATTTTTGTGGCTTTATTTTGCATGTACTATTTAAATGTTACAATTCCAGATCTATAATTTATGGTTTTAACATTTGAATTGTTTATTCATCTTTTTAATCCTCTTTTTTTTTTTTTGCATATTATTCATATGCTGACATTCAAATTGTTTATTTATATTTTATATTCATTTTTTTTTGCAGATTCGTATTAAAATTATTGTGTATGTGCCGTATACACCGTAAATTATTTATAATTTTACTGTTTATGTACTGCACATGTGTATATATTTTTTAATTACTTATTTTATCTGCCACAATATTACATATGCATTGTACATGAGTATACTTTTTTAATACTCAATTTATTTATTATAGATCAATGGTATAATATTGTTATGTATAAAAAAGTTAGTTTTAAAAATGTGTTAGTACCTTGTTTGATTAGATTTTGATGTGTGACTTACTATTTGTTATATGGTTACTAATCTTATTTGTAGATTTAGAAAGCTAAGGAATTTACAGTGTAAAAGGAAAGTCTACAACCTCTAAGTTGTTTAACCTACAGCTGGACAAGACCTTGCAGCTGTAAAGCTGTTCCTACAACTGGAATCAAATTTGCAGGAATTGAAGCTGTAAAGTTCAAGGAAGCCTACAGCTGAGAAGACCGTTTGAAGAATGAAGTACAAGTTTAAGGATAAGATGGATTATCAAGACCCTTATAACTCAGATTAGTGAAGCAATTATGCACTAACTAAAGATTACTTAAGGAAGATCTTATCATGAAGATCTGGAGGATTAATGAAGTTTAAATTTGAAGATAAACCAGAATTCTGAAGATAAAGATAAATAGTACAATCTGTACTATTCTGTGTGGAGGAGGAGGATCACCTCACACATGTGGGATTTATAGAGAGAAGGGGGAGCCTTATCCAGAATTCAAAATTTGAATTTCTAACAGATAAGACACACCTCTTCAACTATAAATAGAGGAAGAATTCAGAGGCAACAACAACAACCTGAGCAAGCAAGCATTTACTCTAAGCAAGTCTACAGCCAATAAATATTCTGAGAGAGCTTATCCGTTTAATTTTTCTTTTTGATTCATATGATAGTTGGTTAGGATTTCTTAGAAAGAATCACACATTTGTTGTTGTTTTGTCGCACTATATCTTTTGTATTCTTCTTAGTGTAGATATATCTCTTTGTGAGGCTTTTTACTTTGAATATCTGTGTGAGTTTGTATTCTTTGTGAATAGGTTAGAGTATTCTCTTACTTAGAATAGAAATTTGAGTGAATCTAGTTCTGAGGAGGAATTACTTGTATTGATCTTTGTGATCACATCTTAGTGAATTTGGCAACTGAGTGGTGTAACAGTGGATGTAGGAGGTCTTATTCATAGTCTCTTAAACACTATAAACCTTGTGTTTACTTATTGTTTTATTTATTTATTGCTTTGTGTACTGCATATTTAATTTACGTTACATTCATCATTACTTTTAAAACTACATAAAACTTTGTGTTTTCACAAAGAAACTGAAATCTACAGATGTAGACTTCATAGTCACTCAGCTGTTAGTTTCATTGTTCACACTGTTTTTCATTAACACACACTTTATTTCCACTGCACATTAGAGGTTTTTCAATACACTCTCAAGTGTGAAAACCCCTCTGATTTTGTCTACAAGTTGTTAGTTTTAGGTTTGTAAAGTTTTGTAACTTGGCAGCTGTAAACTTCCATAGTCTACAGCTGTAACTTTTGTGGTCCAAACTCTTTGTTTTTAAACTTATAGAAGGTACTTGAAAGGTGCTAGTATCCCTTTTGAAAAAAAAATTAAAATTGTTTTAAAGGTCTATTCAAACCCCCCCTATCTAGACCTTTACCACCTATAAGGGACCAACAAGTGGTATTAGAGCAGTTGGCTAGTCACTGCATTGATCAGTACCTAGCTAGATACTTTTTATTTTTTGAAAAACACACATGCATACTTGCATGACTACAAAAATGGTGAAATTCAATGTTCCTATGTTCTCTACAGAAGACCATGATGAATGGAAGATCATAATGCAAGCACATTTGTCTGAAATCAATGATGAATGTTCTTATAGCATGCTCGTGCATGTAGGTGCTCGGCTTGCTCTTGCCCCTAGATGCTCACGTTGTTGGTGCCCATAAGTGTTAAAACTTGCTCGTGCCGGTAGATGCTCTGCTTAATCGTGCTTGTAGGTCTTAATCTTGCTCGTGCTTGAGGTCCAAACTCTACTATATTGGGCTTGGGCCTCGTCCGATCATTTATGGGCTTGGGTCCATAATAATAATTTTACTAATACAATATTTAAAAAAATCATTAGTGGAATAGATTTTTTTTTAAAATATTCTCAAATCTCATTGTTGAGATTATTATATATCTATAAATAGAGTAGGTATTGTGTAAAAGTGGTTCATGATATGAACAATTTTTTAACAAGGTAAAAAATAAATTCATAAATATAAACCTTGTATTACAAAGTGATTTATATCATAAAAATGGTATATATAATTGTTGATAGGCGAACTAAAACGAACTACTAAGGGAAGATTAACATGATAAATAACTCAAGGCTGTGGAGCTCGCCCGGAGATCGCCAGGTTGGTCCTGTACCACGTCACCACCTTTGATCAGTCAACACCATGAAGAGAGAGAGAGCTCGCCCAGGAGCTCACCCAATTGACCAGGTGCCATCCCACCAGCATCTGACTAAGTTACAATCATGGAGAGAGAGCTCGCAAGGGAGCTCGTCTATAGCTCGCCCAATACCAGAAGTCATGTCTTGGTCCTACTACCATCATCACGTCTCAGAGTAGCACAATGCAAGGGAACTCGCACAGTCCGAAGTGATGCTGATAGCTACATAGGGAATCAGTAGTGATGTTGTAGGATAAAGCAATGTAATTAGAGCATGGTAGTGAGTAATGACAGGTGTTAGGGACACATGTCAGCACATTAGGCTAAATAAGCCTACTAAGTGTCACCTCATTACATGCAAACCTATAAATAGGGCCTTTGTAACACATTTTCACTCTCTAGGTTCATAATACAAACACTACTTTCTCTTTCTCTTAAAGAACACTCACAAAATTATTACTTGATTATTGTTTGGTAGAATTACAGTGATAAATTAGCCACATAAATATCCCAATTAAGAAATTCTACCAACAATTTGGCGCTAGAAGGAGGGCACTCGAACCTTCGATTCATAAATTTGAGAGAAAAAAGTGAGAAGTTTGAAGGTGTTCTTGATAAAACTCAAGAGCACACTTGAAGATTTGAAGAAATTGCGCAGATTTTTAACTGTTTTCCAGAATTCTGTAGACTGAAACAAGGAAATAAAGACTCTAAATGCATGTGTGCTTGTGAATAAACTAGATTCTAGACAAATAACTTGCATGCAAGGCTAGAAAGATCTTTACAAACCCTCACCTTTGCTGGAAATACTATTGAAGACGAACTACCCTTGCCTAGACAATGTCGAAAGAAAATACTCACACCTCGGCAACCACCAGAAGGTGGAAGGTATGTGCTCCCCAAAAGAACCAAGCTGATGGTGAGTCATCACGTCAGCGAGCTCCCCAGCGAGCTGAGGGACAAAACAATGCCGCCCCGGCACAAGACGAACTGAGCCCAGCACTCCGGGAAATACTCCAGAACCCTGGCAAGTTGGAGCATGCTATTGCCATGCTCCAGATGGTTCAAAGGCAACAACAGGGTGAGCTCGCGCGAGCTCCCCAGTGAGCTGCCACCAACACTGCCTGGGAATAGGAGACCCGACGCACACAGGTCACACAGCCCATGGAGCAAGCTGGCGAGCTCCCAAGCGAACAAGAGGCGAGGTCCACCAGAGCTCACCGTCACCAAAATGCTGCCGAGAAGGCAAAGGTGATGGATAGGCTCGGCTGGCAAGGTGGGCGACCTGCCACCTACACAGAGGTCTCCACGACCCACCAACCCCGATAGGTCCTCCAAGGCAGACTAGTGCCCAGAAGATATGAGGAGACGGTCCAGGAGTCCGTCCCGGCGTCATCATGAAGGGAGGAATCGAACCTACGCCCATGTAGGTCCGCACACAAAAGACTGAGGAGGCCTGCCACAAATAGACTTGGCCCAAATGGGGCACAAAAATTCCGGCACATCACAGATGGGCTGCCCCAGAGCGAGGGACTGCGGGGCCGTACGTCCATGAGGCATATGGTCCTTGAACAGCCTCCACAGGAGGTAGCCCACAATGATGAGCTGGCCACTTTGAAAAAGGCCGTGGAGCAGCTTCAAATGCATGTGGCCACAAAGAACGGTGGAATAGATGCTACCGCACTCCCGGTGTCACCCTTGGCACCTTCTATCTTACAGGCACCTGTACAAAAGGAAATCTAGTTCCCGGCGATGGTCGCATATGAGGGAGAATCTGATCCCAAAGTACACATCTCAAAGTATGCGTTCTACATGATCTCGGTGGGAGCATCAGACGCCACCCAATGCACGAACTTCCTACTGACCTTCGGGGTCCGGGCTCACAGATGGTTCTCATCACTTGCCCCAGAGTTAATTTAATCGTTCGACCAACTGATGCGGGAGTTCCTGTCGCACTTCTCCGGTTATGGGTCATACCTGACTCAAAAGCATAGGCTCTCTAACATACACCAGGGAGACAGGGTGTCGGACCAGCAATACTTGGAGAGGTTCGACAAGATCCTACTGGAGGGCGAGCCAGTCAGCGAGAACACAAAGATAGTAGCCATCATGGCCGGATTAAAGAAGGGGACCGAACTGTGGAAGAAGATCCACCTATCCTGCCCGAACACTTATTCTGAATTCAGACATAAGGCAGGGGTGTATGTCGCTATGCAGGAGGCACTACTGAAGGAGGTAGGTGGTGCCGAGGAGAAGAAGCCACAGAGCAAGAAGTTCGGGGGCACTTACAAGGCCCCCAGAAATTTGAAGTCCTTCAATGGAGATGAATACAAGGAGAAGCTAAACTAAGTCTTAATAATCTCAGTCGACCATGTGTTCACAGCGGTCAAAGACAAGGCGATGCTGAACAGCCAAGGAAGATTCGGCAAGACCGCAACATGTTGAATCCCAACAAGTACTGCGCTTACCATCAAAGTATCGGTCACTTCACCAATGAGTGTCGAGACCTGCTCAAGCTATTGTGGAAATTCTATGAAGATGGGAAGCTTGCAGAATTTGTGAAGAAAGCCCCAGCAAAAGCCAAGACAAGGAAGGAGGGAGGAGACAGACAGTGAAGATAGTGAGGAGGATATCGACCGCCTCGGTCCTCCACAAAACAGACGTAGGGGACCTCCACTCCCACCTGCACAGCAAGAGCCGAACAGGGAAATCCTCGTTCTTGAGGATATGATGGGACCTGCTGGGGGACTTGAAGATAGAAGGCAGTCCATCTCTAAGAGGCAGACGAAAGTAGAAATCTAGGCTATCAACCAAGTATAAGAAGGTAGTTCCGGTTCCAAGCCCGTCGTTAAACCAACTACAGAGCTGACATTCTCTCAGACGGACTTGGAAGGGATCCTTACCCCCCACAACGACTCGTTGGTGATCAGCGCCAACATCATGAACACAAAGGTCCACCGACTGTTAGTGGATACCGGCACGTACACCAACATTTTGTTAAAGAACACCCTAGATTTGCTAAGTGACTACGAGTCGTATATCGAACCATGTAATCATAGGATAGTGGGGTTTGGGGAAGTTGTAACCATTCCTCTAGGTATTATTAGGTTGAGTGTCGAACTTATATGGGTCGAGGACCCAGAAAGGAGACTGACTAGACTTGTAGATTTCCTAGTAGTAGATCAACAGTCAACTTACAACGGGTTCCTCGACCGTCCTTTTATCCATGAATTCAAAGGGGCATGTTTAACCCACTACTATTGTCTTAAATTCCCTACTCCTAAAGATGCCGGAACTGTCAAAGGCGACCAGAAAAAGGCTAGAGAGTGTTTACTCTGGGTGTAAAATCGCCAAGTTTAAAAATCAGTTGCACAGGTACTCGTACTTGAAGATGGAGAACACCCTTCGACAGACGAGCTAAACATCCTAAACGTCATCTCGGTGGAGACTGAGTTAATGGAGGTGGACAACCAGACGGAGGAGATGGAGGTCGTCCAAGCTGAGCATAATGAATAACAATAGCCGGCACCAATGGAAGTGGACAAAGTCCCGTAGGACGAAGAGCCAGCCAACCCAGTCACGCATAAGTCAGAAGAGGCTCGTGAACCCACCTCTATTGATGAAGGAGACGAAGACCTCGAACCCCGAGTGGGTTACGAGTTGATGGCAAATGAGGACTGGGATGAGCTCACTGATGATCAAAGATGGAAGAATAAGAAGAGGAGAGCCACCCCCGTGGAGGAGCTAAGAGCAATCCAGGTGGACCCCAACAGAGCAGACTTAGAACTTTTCATAGGTTCTGAGCTGCCGGAGCCATACAGAAGAAAGAAGGAGGAGTTCCTGAAGTCCAATCTGGACGTGTTTGCCTGGTACCATGAAGATATGATGGGAATCCCGTTGGAGTATCCATGCCACCGGTTGAACATCGACCCAACAAAGAAGCCCGTTCGGTAGAAACGAAGGAAGTACGGATCAGACAAGTACGAAGCGTTGACCACGGAGGTGAAGAAGCTGCTTGATAACAAGCTGATTAAAGAGGCACTTTGTCCACAATGGGTGGCCAATCCAGTCCTGGTGATGAAGCCGAACAGAGCATGGAGGCTGTGCATCGACTTCACAGATCTCAACACGGCGTGCCCAAAGGACAACTTCCCATTGCCCCACATTGACCAGCTGTTAGATAACGCTGCAGGACATGAAATGCTGACTTTTATGGATGCTTTTGCAGGTTATCTCCAGATAATGATGCACCGGGATGACCAGGAACACATGGCGTTCTACACCAACAAGAACCTATTCTGTTGGGAAAGGATGTCATTCGGACTAATCAATGCTGGAGCTACCTACCAAAGATTGGTGAACAAAATGTTTGACCAACACATCGGACACACGATGGAGGTGTACGTGGACGACATAGTAGTCAAGAGCTTGCGGAAGGAGGACCACCTAGACCACCTCAAGCAGACCTTCGACATACTACGCCACTACAACATGAAGTTGAATCCAAAGAAGAGTAGCTTCGGCATACACTCGGGGAAGTTCCTGGGTCACCTGGTGAGCCAGAGAGGGATTGAGGTCAACCCATCCCAGGTGAAGTGCATCATGGAAATGAAGCCACCCGATTCGGTGAAGAAAGTTCAAAGGCTGACCGGATGTTTGGCAGCTTTGAACAGATTTATCTCCAGGTCCGGTGATCGGAATCACCCATTCTTCGAAGCAATCAAAGTCAAGCGCAAGGACGATTTCCGGTGGACAAGTGAGTGTCAAAGGGCCTTTGAGTACATCAAAGAGTACCTGGACAACACACATATCCTATCAAAGTCGGAGCCTGGAGAGAAATTGTACTTGTACCTGGTGACGTCAGAAGTGGCCATCAGCTCGGTGCTAGTCCGAGCCTAGGGAAAAACACACCTACCAGTGTACTATGTAAGCCAAGCCTTGCACGAAGCAAAGTTGTGGTACTCACCCACGGAGAAGCAGCCTTATGCACTGGTGATGAGTGTTAGAAAGATGCGGCCCTATTTTTTCGACCACCAGGTGGAGGTGTTGACGACGTTCCCACTAAAGCAAATACTGCACCGGCCAGACACTGCAGGACGCTTGTTGAAATGGTCACTAGAAGTTAGCTCATACGGTATAACCTACGCACCCCGAACAGCGATCAAGGGACAAGCGCTCGCCAATTTCATCGTCAAGCTAACTTTCCACAAGATCCGATGAGGTGACGTATAGCACAGTGGTACCTCTACATAGACAGATCATCAACTATCACAACAGCAGGAGCCGATGTAATTCTAATAAGCCCAGACAGACAGGTCTTCACCTCAGCAATCCGATTTGACTTCAGAGCCACTAACAACGAAGCGGAGTATGAAGCGCTGATAGCTGGCGTTGTACCAAACAATAGTGGCGCACCTGATCTCGTTGTTCAAGCAAGTTTACATTGAGCAGATTCCGAGGTTAGAGAATACCCAAGCATATGCACTAGCCTGACTAGCTATGTGTAGTGGTGAAGCAGAACTGATGGAGGTCATTGTCACCAAGTTAAAGGACCCCTCGACGTCCGATTATAAAATAAATCAGACTTCGAGTGGGGGTAGGAAGAAGGCTATGATTGGCGCACTCCGATCAAAAATTATTTGAAGAATGGATCGCTCCCAGAAGATGCATGGGTAGCTAGTCGGCTAGTGAAGCAAGCAGCCAGATACACATTGGTGGACGGTCAGCTATACAAGCGCGGATTCTCTCTACCCCTACTCAAATGCTTATTAGAAAAGCAAGGTTCAGAGGTGTTAGAAGAAATCCACCATGGAATCTGTGGGAGTCACACTGGGAGGCAAGCTTTGGCATACAAGATGATCAGACAAGGGTACTACTAGCCCACTCTGCGCAGAGATGTCATTATCTTCGCTCGAAGGTGCCAAAAGTGTCAACTGTTTGCACCAAACATTCACACTCCTGCAAGCCAACTTAAATCGATTTTCAGCCCATGGCCTTTTGCAAAATGGGGTATCGACTTGATCGGCCCATTTCCACCTGGCACAGGTGGTGTAAAGTTTATCGTAGTAGCGGTGGACTATTACACAAAATGGGCTGAAGCCGAGGTACTCACAACTGTAACATAGGAGAGAATGATCAGCTTCATCTGGAACAACTTGATATGTCGGTTTGTACTCCCGCAGTCAACTGTGACGGATAACAGCAGACAGTTCGACGGTTAAAAGTTGAGAGAGTTCTGCAGTTCGTGGATTATCAAGAAGCGTTACTCAATACCTTACCATCCACAGTCAATGGACAAGTCGAAGCGGTGAACAAAATTTTGAAGCATGTACTGAAGATCCGTCTCGAAGACAAGAAATGTGGTTGGGCAGATGAACTCCCAGAAGTGTTGTGGTACTATAGAACATCATACTGTGCTAGTACCGGGGAAACCCCGTTTGCCTTAGCTTTTGGAATGGAAGCAGTCCTCCCGGTGGAGGTCCAGAACCAGACTTGGAAGGTAGTAGGATACGACGAAGAAGGAAATGATGAAGCTCTGGTAGTGGAGAATGACTTACTCAAAGAAACTAGAGCCTCGTCGAAGCTGAAGAACGCTACCTACAAGCAAAGAGCAGAAAAGTACTACAACTCCCAAGTTCGAAGCAGAAAATTCAAGGTTGGGAAGTTGGTCTTGAGAAGACGATTAGCGACGCCACCTGGTGTGTTTGGGCCGAACTGGGAAGGACCGTTCCGGATTACTACGAGCTAGGCAAACGGGACCTACGACCTTGAAGACATGAACGGAAAATCTTAATCATACACCTGAAGTGTAGCATGAAGAAGTATTACCAGTAGCAGTGGAAGGGTTGGAGTATGAAAAGAAGCTGTTACAGAATGAATACTTAGAAGAATGCTTATATGCCTTGGAATGAGAAGCTGCTACATTTTTTTTAGGAGTCTGTCCAAGATCATGTGTGTGTCACTCGGTCTGTCTCCCAAGATGGAAATGATAAATTCATTTTACAAACGTGTGTCAGACACTGAAGATGAAGTTATAAAGAAACTGGTAGTCAGTATCTACATCGGTCCAAGAAGGTTTAGAAAACAAAGTACTTCCAGCTTTTGGTAGTAGGGGAAGGTGAACCACAATTTGTAAATAGACTAGTCGGAGGTTCGCATTAGGAATGTTGATGACGACCTATGTAAATATCATTACAAAAATAAAGATAGAATTTTCTGCGAGAAATTATCTGTTCAAGCTCAAAACACGCAAGGACTTAAGTCCCAAAACGTTATTATCTAAGGCTCGAGGCAAAGGCTAAAGTGCCCAGGTTCGCTAAGTATCCTTCTTAAAGGATCACTAAACATCCACTGCCCAAAGTTAGAAAAAATTCACAAAAGACGATTTAAAACGTCTAAGGCAAGGTTTTTAAAACCCAATCGCCCAAGTGAATAATAAGAGCACAATTCGCTGCCCTAAGCGGCGTAAGACGAACAAATAGGTGTCAAATGAAAAGTACGATTTACGGTCCTAAGCGACATAAGATGAACAATTCGCTTCCCTAAGTGGTATAAAACGAACAATTGCATACCAAAATATAAATACGAGCTAATAAAAGATAATAGCGTGCGAAAAATTAAATTAAAGCCAAGTTGAACAGAAGAATGTAATTCATTTAAAAACACTTAGAAAACTTCTAAGTGTGAGGAGTAGTGCTATTTACAAAGGCCAACTAGCTGACAACCTTTTAAAAGCAAAAAAGCCTTTACCGGGCGAACTACACAAGCTCAGCGAGCTACTACTACTTAAGCAAAAACAAAAAGACAAGAAGGAAAAGCTTCAAGTCTCCGGAGCAGTGGGGGCTTCAGTCGAAGGTGCGGTAGGAGCATCAGTGGCGACCTCGGCTGGGACCTCAGCGGCGACCTCTTGACCAGTGGGAGGAGAGAGAGTAGGCATCTCAGTAATATTCTCCAGCCCACTGGTGTCCAAAGTACTAGTATCGATAAAAATATCCCTCGTCAAATTTTGCATTTGTTCATCAGTGGGGGGAGTTCCCTGCTCTTCTTCGCCAATAGGGAGCTCGCTAGTGCATATAACCTAGAAGTGCGCGGGGATGAAGTCCAGTTCGATCCCCAGCTGGGCGAGGTCACCAATGTCTAGCTCCGTGCCGGTGGAAATTTTGGCATTCGCCATACACTCCTTGAATTCGGTGACCACCGCCTCCAACTCATCATCATTATGTACCCTGGCCCAATGGAATGCTTGCAAGACTTCAGTGCAGCACTGGATGAATCCCAGGTCCGACGCCTCCACCTTCAAAGCTACCAGGGCCTCTGGTGAAATTGAAGCATCAACAAGGCTTCGGAGCTCGGCAATATGATTAGCTTTAGCGGCGACCTCCTCCCTCAGTTGGGAGCACTCAGCTGAGCTCCCTTACTCAGCCCCCTCTCCAGTTCGAGCTCCCTCCTGGACAGGGCGAGCTCCCTATCCTTGGCAATGACCTTCTCGGTGAGCTCAGAGTCCTTGGCCTTGATGGCTACCTCAGCATTCTTCTGGACCTGGGCGAACTGCTGTGTGACCCTCTCCAGCTTGTTCAGGGCACTTTGTTCAGCCGCCAAGGATGTTGCGGCCTTTTCCTCAGCAATCTCCGCTGCCTTTTTCTCATTGGAGAGTTGCTCGGCCATCCCCAAGTAAGAGGAATTCTTCTCCAGACAGACCTTCTCCATGTCCGACACCTGCCCAATCACCCGCTGACCCGCGAGCAGGATCCCACTTGCATGATGCATTGCCAAGTGGATATTATCAACGGGGAATTTCCCCTCAACAGTGGCCAGCTGGGCATTAGTCTAGTGCCTCGTAACCTCCCTTATAGCCCGCATTGCAAGTCCATCGAGAAGGCTGCGCAGAGAAGACAAGGACTTTGAGCTCTCGTAAGAATGGAGGACTCCACTCCTATTGGGGTGAGGAATGGAAGCATACCTGCAAAAGTTAAAACACTTGGATAAAAATATTGAACCAAACTCACTACAAAAAGATGTGTTCAAAAGAAAATTTCTTACCCAACGCGAGTTGGATCTCATCCAAGGAGTGTGTCATCCACCTCCTAAACCCCAAATGAGGTGGAGGAGCGACCGGGGAAGCAGTTTGTGTAATGGACAGGGGAGCGGTGGAGTGCACAGAGTCGCGCTGACCTGAGCCAGAGCCACCTCGCCCACCTCGCTCAGTTTCCTCGTCGCACAAGGTGACTCTGAACCTCTTTGGAGCTTGGGCATCCTGCTCGCTCACCCGTGACCCATCGCCATGCCGTAAACTATTCATTGTTTGGTGAGGTGGAGGTTGAGGAGTTCGCTCCGGAGTGGTGGCAGGGGTGGCAGCTCGTCCACCATCTTTCCTGGTCTTGGCGACATGAGTTTTGGCCGAAGCCTTAGGTGGAGCCTTCGAATGAGTGCCAGAGCCCATAGCCTCCTCATTTGTGGGGACAAGCTAGGCGAGCTCTGCCTTCTTATTCGCCGCCAAAGCTGATGCAGAAGGCAACCCTTTCTTGTTAGGGCGAGGTGCTCCCATTTTCAGTTTTCGGACAAGTATATCAAAAGCCTCGGGGACCTTGATCGGAGGGATTGCAACTGTCACACCTTGATCTACACAAATGCAAAGGGTTAGACAAAATCAGATAAATGATGAAAGTCAGACAATGAACCTGGCGAACTATATCATCCAGGTGAGCCACTGAAAGATTGCTACCTCGAAGCTCCGGGGCTTGCGAAGTGAGATGATGAGGCGATGTAAGGACAAGGCAGTTCGCCTACAGTGATGCTTGCTCAGGTGCTCGATGTCCTGATCCTTACGGTTCCTCAAGTAGCACACTGTACGAACAAACTCAAACGCCTTGGAAATGTCGGAAGGCGTACGACCGGGCTTGTCATGCTTCTGAGCTGAAAAAAGAAAAAGAATTAGATTAGTAAATCTAATTCGACCCACGCACACCGAAATGGGCCACCTACTGCTAGTCTCTCCATATTCCTCAGGAGAATTGATACTGCCTCATCGTTCGGTATAGTTAGTAGAAGCCCGTCAATCTCCTCCGACGAAGAAGAATTGCTCCTTCCACTCCCAGAGTTGGTGGCCCTCTCCCCAGAGTCAGGACGAACCTCGCCAGGTAGCTCGTTAGATCTAGGGCGAGCTACCGAAGTCCCAATGGAGTTAGATCCAATAATGATTGGGGTCAGCTGAGGAATGGGTGTTTCATCACTAGTCATTGGTCTCTTGCCCGAGTTCCAGTTTGAAACAATACGGCTTGGGGATCCAATAGACATGGTAACTAGTGGGGGCGAGGTCTTAATGTCTGTGGAATGTTTGAAGTTCAAAATTTCGGCGACCAGAAAGCTTGAGGGTGGCCGGAATTAATGGTGTTCAACAAAGAAAAGCAAGAAAAAGAAGGAATTGAAAATCTGCAAAACAAGGTATTGGCGGAAAGAAAGAATGTTTCATTACCTTGAAGAATCAAACAAAAATTCAACAATGCTAAGGTTCAATCGCCTGAAAACGCTTGGCTTGCTCTGAGAATTTGAAAATATGAAAGTAAGGAATGAAACAATTATTCCTTATTTATAGGAAGAAGACAAAGCGAGGTGTGAATACCAGAAAGTACAAGGACTATCGTGCAAAGATTTGAAATTTTGAAATGATGGGCGCGGGAATTGAGACGTGGAAAGGTGTGTGTGGCGCCTCAAATTCCGTGTCACATCAGCTGTCCGCCGCCTAAGGGTAGTTCGCCAGGAAGCTCGGCAACTTACAGAAAGAAGTTTGCCTACACTAGAGCTCGCCTATTGAGGTAAATCAGCTCTCCCACACATTAGAAATATCATGACGTGAATGAGTTGGGGGGCAAATATTGATAGACGAACTAAAACGAACTACTAAGGGAAGATTAACATGATAAATAACTCAAGGCTGAGGAGCTTGCCCGAAGCTCACCAGGTTGGCCCTGTGCCACGTCACCACCTTCGACTAGTCAACACCATGAAGAGAGAGAGAGAGAGAGCTCGCCCAGTTGACCAGGTGCCATGCCACCAGCATCTGACTAAGTGACCATCATGGAGAGAGAGAGAGCAAGGGAGCTCGTCCAGAGCTCGCCTATAGCACGCCCAATACCAGAAGTCATGTCCTGGTCCTACTACCGTCATCACGTCCCAGAGTAGCACAAGGCAAGGGAGCTCGCCAAGGAGCTCGCACAGTCCGAAGTGAAGCTGATAGCTACATAAGGAATCAGTAGTAATGTAATAGGACAAAGCAATGTAATTAGAGCATGGTAGTGAGTAATGACATGTGTTAGGGACACATGTCAGCATATTAGGCTAAATAAGTCCACTAAGTGTCACCTCATTACATGCAAACCTATAAATAGGGCATTTTTAACACATTTTCACTCTCTAGGTTCATAATACAAACACTACTTCTTCTTTCTACTTTCTCCCTCTCTTAAAGAACACTCTCAAAATTATTAGTTTATTATTGTTTGGTAGGATTTCAGTGATAAATTAGTCATATAATCTCTCAATTAAGAAATTCTACCAATAATAATACTTTACCCTATAAAGGATTCTTAAGTATATGATCCTTAGATATTATTACAAACCAATGTCCAATATCTTAGGTAGGGAAAATGTATTTTAAGAACTGTATCTTATAGGGAAATGACAGTATAAGGACTATAATTTTTTATGTTCGCTAATTAAGGATAATAATCTTAAAAAGTGGCGAAATAAGGACAAACCAACCAAAATAAATGCAAATTTTAGATTAATTGACCCAATTTGGACAGACATTGTGCTAAAAATTTGGGTCTAGGTCGGACCTCAATTAGCAAATGTTTAAGTCACGATCCTTCGATGGTCAATTTAAAAGGTTATGGTCCACATTTTGCATACCTAAACAATTGAGGTCCTTATTTTGCTACCTCCATAAATTACGGTCCTAAAATATTCCATTTTTTTAATATGATAAATAGTTAATGAACTCATGAATTTAAATAGTTTTGCATATGAATTTTCAAGCAAAATAAACTGATTAAATTTACTGACAAAATTGTTCACAAAATTGACACTAATTACAAATTTGTTCTGTGCAAAAAAAAAAAAGCTACTGTGCAGGAAAAAATTATATTTCTATTCAAATATTATGAATCCACATATAAAACTATAATCACTTTTTTGAACTGTTATGCAAATACTCTAAATAAATATTAATTAAACTAATGTTATTGAACCACGTGGACTTATTTCATTTGGTTTTTTTATAACATTATTAAAATTAAATAAACATTATCATATACTTAATTCTCATCGAAGAAATCATCCACAAATTTAATTTGGATTCCTAAGTGTAGGATTAACTAATATTATGTGAGAAAAAATTGATGCAATTACAATTAAGTGGACATTTACATGATTAAAGTAACTTATAACATGATTTGAAATCTATTACTACATCGTCCCACAAAAGTTTGCATACTTTCCTTTTTAGTTTGTCCTACAAAAGTTTGCACACTCCATAGAAATATTCCTTTAAATCTCCACCTTTAAAATCTTTACCTCACAATCTCCACCATACACATTCTACTCATTACATTTTTTTTTTAAAAGTCGTGCCCCCAAAAGTACCGCAAACTTTTGGGGGACGGAGGTAGTATTTAAGTCACAAATGTTATTACTGAAAAGTGTATTTTTAAAAGTACATTTTTCATTACTACTATGTATAAAGTAATAAATGGTGCAACTTTTTAAAAATATACTTAAATTGCACTATATATTAAGTGTATATATACAAGAATAAGCACAAAACAGTGCCGGATAAGATCAAATAAAATTGTCATTATATAATACATAAAAAGATAAACATCAATTTAATAGCGCTTGCCTAATATTTTAAACTTGTTTTTTTTAAATGCAAATTTTAATAAATTATATATTATCAGCTTGAGTAACTGTACTTAGTTGTCTATAAAATTGTCGACTCTCAACATAAAGTTGTATTCTTCTTTTCTCTCATTTCTTCCAACTCATCTTTATAGTTAGTCAGGATGGTGAAGTTGCCACCAGTCATGTTTGTGCTCTGCCTAATTTCATTAGGTATATTCATACGTTGATTCGTAATCCTAATTTTGTTTCTTTTTAAAATTTTCGTCCTTTCCGGTGGTGCAAGTAACTATTGGCGTGACAATATTGATTTGAGTAGGTCTCTTGTGAACTCAAGTTCACATGAACTCGTATCACGGTCATGTGTAATCAATATCTCTATTTTTCATATATATCATCACTGTTATAAAAAATATACTTGATTTTTTATAGTAAATATATATAACAGTGATAGTGTATACACATGACAGTGATAATTGAGAACCTGAGTTCACCGTGAACTCGAGTTTGTACAAGTTTTTGTCTATTTATTTCTGTTGATTCTTTAGAACCCTTGATGACATTATATTTTCTTTTCAATATTTAAAGGACTAAAATCAAATAAAAAAATTATGGTGATCAGATTCAAAATAAATAATTTAGGATTAGTCTTGTATGCACCAGTTACACGGTGCAACTCAAGTTCATTTTTTAAAAGTTACACAAAATACTATTGAAAAGTTACACATGTTATTACTGAAAAGTGTATCTTTCATAGTGTAACTTTTCAGTAATAATTTGTGCAACTTTTCAGTAATAAATTGTGTAACATTTTAAAAATGAACTTGAGTTGCACCATGTAATTGGTGCAATGGAGACTTACTCAATAATTTATTTTGATCAATTTATATAATAATTACTCGACTTGATTTCAGGATTGGTAATGGGAAAGTTGTCAATTGTTGATGCCAAATTATGTTTTGATGAGACGCACATGGAAATAGCCTGCGATTCTGGCAAATCGCAGCCATGCTCTGATTTTTGCAAAAAGAAACATGGAGCGGAATCAGATCAGACGACTGCCAAATGTGCTAGAGGTCAGGGCGATACGTCCTACTGTGTTTGCAATTTTTGCTATAGAAAATGAATACTGTAGACTCTTGGTACTGTTTTGTAGAATGATAGTCAGCGCACACAATTGAACGGTATCACTCCTCTTACTGAATAATATTATTCATTTCATTGACAGATATTACTCAGAAACCACTTGATTAGATTTACATATATATATAGTAAGGAATATTTCCGCACGTATAGATTGTGGTGGTAAATATGATGGGAAATTTGAATAAGAATTATCAAAAAAATTAATAACCATGATTTAATCTAATTATTAAATCACACCATACATATCATAATTACAATAAAACACATAACTATTCGTGCGGAACTATTTGATAGGACAAAAACTTATATAAAAACTTCTACCGTAAAAATATTTATTTTTTAAAAATTCGCGAATCTAAACCAGGTAGGGTCGGATTTGAGTTTTTTTTTTTTTAAATTCGCACAACTTTTAAGAAATTGAATTGAGTTACACGGTGCACTTGGTGCACAAAGACTTAATTAATTAATATGTTTTATTTTTAGAGTTCCAAAAGCTCAGCATTTTTATCAGACTGAAAATTAATCCACTGACAAGATTTAATATAATACATATTCTGTGCCCATCAAGAAACATAATCAACTTGATTACCAAGATATAACTTTTTGTATTAATTTAGCAATCTTTCATATGTTTAATAATATTATCTAAAATATAGAACATTAAGTCCAATGATAAAAAAACCACCACTGATATATAATTTTTCTTTCAAGTCGGTCCAGAAAAATTATTTTGTTGCTCCAATTCTGTATATCAAATTTACTAATATAATTGTTGTAATATACTCCCTCCGTCCCTGAGAAACTTGCAAGTTTTCCTTTTCGGGACGTCCCAAAGGAACTTGCAGACCCCAAAAAAGGAAACCTTTTTATAAAGTCCACCCTCACAATATCTACATATTTACACAAAATGACATTACTTTTTCACTTTTTGGGCCCACATTACATTAAATCCAACTAACTTTTTCACTTTTAACATAAAATTTTACCAAATTAACCCTCAAAACACTACTTTTTTTATTTTATTCTACTTTTTTCTTAATTTGTGTGCCCTCCTCCCTTGCAAATTGCTCTGGGACGGAGGGAGTATAAGATTATATATTATATGTATATAATAATATATTTAGTCCATTGGGCTTCAGGTCTATGGGCTTACAGTTAGGATTAGGAATACGCATGTATTTAATCTTGTATTTTATACCTTACATATAGAACTTTATACGCAGTCATAATAAACATCTCTTAGCTTGGTCGCCCCTAGAAGTAGTCACGTTGTGACGAACTGGGTTATCAAACTCTGTCTTTTTATTGCTTTTATATTGCTATGCAAATTACAACACATTATTCGCACGAGTGTTCTAGCCACGTGATGAAAGAATTTAAGAACGGATTTTCTGGAATGGATCAAGTGATTATTTTTTCTTCAAAGCCTACTATGAGTTTTCCTAATTATATTAATCTGGAAAAATATTAAATCCATGCCTAGGTATCCTGCAGATTATATGTTCGCATGAATATATGTCAACTGCAAAGAGTATGCTTTTGTTATAATATATTGAGATAATATATTATTATATTAATGGATATAATATTAGGAATATATTATAGTGGGCTTTAGGCCCACAAGACTTAGGGTTAGGTACTCTTATTTATGTTGTATCGTTCCCTTGTATTCTGTACTTACATCATTGTAAACGGCAGTTCATATTATTATATCTCCTGGCTTGGTCGCCCCCAGACGTAGTCACTCCGTGACGAACTGGGTCATCAATACTGTGTCTTTTACTTTACGCTTTCCTCTCAAGATTACAACACGTTATCAGCACGAGACTCTACGAGAGTTAAGGATTTACGAGAGGATTGCTCCAGCACAATTTTCGGATCGGATTCAAAACTAGAATTTTAATTTGGAAATTAAGCAGTAATTTGTAAGTTTTATTTATTGTATTTTCTGAAATAAAAGGCATGTATATCCTGGGTTATATGTTTATATCCGTGTACTGTGCACATATGGTTTTCTGAAAATTGCTAATCTGCACAAATTATATGATCAAACCTCATCTGCAATCTATTTGGATATATTTTGATACAAAAATCCATGCTTATGTTTCTGCTCATATGATTACCGGTTTCGCCTTTATATTTCAATCCCGTATGCAAACATATGTTTATATGACTGATATATCCTGCAATTATATGAGTAATACTGCATTCTATATGTGTGTATACATGCCTATCTACCATTTTTTTTTGTATACTGCCTTATATGCTATACACTGCGCTGCATAACAAAACCCCCAAGAAAACCATGAAACAAAAATTCGATCCCCTGATCGATAAACCCCCTCTGTTTCGAATATTCACCAAAACTTTTTCGATCAAAATCGGTTTTATATTCTCGAAACCCAATTTTTTTCCTGAATCTTTCGACTAAAAAATTTCGAAATCATTTTTATCAATCCAAAAACCCAGCTTTTAGATTTTTTTTCCAGAAACTCTATGAAAACGAATCAATATCTCGATTCCAGTTTTTCTTTTTCTCAAAACTTTTTTCTGAAACCCTTTTTTCGAAAATCAAAATTCATTTTCTCATAAATTGAAAACCCGATTGAAATCGGATTTTTTTTTACACAGCAAACATTCGTTTGTGAAAATTTTCGAAACCATAAATCGACATTAGTCGAAACCCAAAATTAGGTTTTTCAGAATTTTTTTTTGTGTGGATTCATCCTCAAAACCAAGGAATCATCGCTGCTATTCGATTCCAGAAAACAAAACAATCGATTTCCAAAAACTGGAAAACTTCACAGTTTATTCCAATCGAAAATTCCCAAATTTGCACCTACCTTTTGGAAACGAGCGACGGCGACGGCGCCTGATATGCGCTTACCTATGCCGACAAGGCTACTGCCCTTATACGCGACTCCGCCCTCCGCAACAACGCCCCTTACACGATGGAGCTCCGAACTCCTCGCGAGGGCGAACTCTGCGTGATGGCGCCGCGCGACGGCAGCGACCCCTTCTCCGCGCCGACCGCAAAGGCTGCAGCGTGAGCGAGGCCTCGCGCCACGACGGTGGCTACACTCGGCGCAACCCCTGTTAAAACGCCATAACGGCATCACAGTGGCGCCTAGACCTGCTACGGCGAACAAACGCCGCTTCGGTGACTCAACGGCTCAGGGTCAGCGGTGGAAAATTCGTGCTCCGCACTTTGCGAGTACGGAACAACAATTTTTCTTCCTCTAACAATTGACTCACTCCCTTGACCAAATCGTGTGTGTGCTATCCCATAAATCCGAAACCCTATTTCTGAAATTGGGCCTCCCAAAAATCTGGGGCCCTTGTATCAGACTTGGGCCGTTTTTGTGTTTTGCTGAAATGGGCCCTTCTAATTTCTTTAAATTCGAAACTGGGCCTTTGCCTTTTAATACAAATTGGGCCGAAGCCCTTTAATATAAAAAAAATTTAATTAATATTAATATTAATTAAATAATTCCTTAGTCCAATTTTTTTTAATTAATTGATTGGCCATTTTATTTTAGTCGATCCTAATTAATTTGGATCCTAACAATTATTTTTGGGCCCGATGTCCCATTAATAAATATTCATAATGGTATTATGAAAGCCCAAATCATCAATTTTTTTAAGAGGCCTTATCTACTAATTATTTTTTGGTTCAAGTCCCTTTAATAATTGTCTCACAAGTCATACACCCAATCTTTTGTTAAATACACCCCTATTATTCATTTGTCATTGCATTTTATCTTAAGCCCTATTCCTTTTGCTACAAAACAATTATAAATTCTAAATTTATTAATTCCTTTCTTTGTAGCAACAAAAATGTCAAACATCACCAAACGTGAATTTGATGAACTGGCACTAGATGGCCACAATTACTTGACATGGGCTTTAGACGTTGAAATCCACCTAGCTTCAAAAGACTTATCCGACACCACCACTCAAGGATGGAAATCCTCTACTGCCCAAAAGGCACAAGCTCTAATCTTCTTAAGACATCATTTCCACAAAGATCTTAAGAATGAATACCTCACTGAAAAAGATCCATCGATATTGTGGAAATCCCTCCAGGATCGATTCCAACAACAACAAAATGTGATCCTCCCCGAAGCCAGACATGCTTGGACAATACTTCGTTTCCAAGACTTTAAGTCTGTGACAGAGTACAACTCCGCCCTGCATCGCATAGTTTCGTAGCTCAAGTTGTGCGATGAACCGATCTCTGATGACCAGTTAATCGAGAAAACTCTTTCCACCTTCCACGCTATTAAATCTTGTACTCCAGCAACTGTACAGGGCCAAAGAGTATCAAACACACTCCGACCTCATTTCTGCACTTCTAATTGCAGAAAAGCACAACCAATTGTTGATGAAAAATCACAATACTAGACCGGTTGGCTCACAAGCTGTGCTTGAAGCACATGCTACTCGGAGGAACTCTAGAGGCCGTAAACGTGGAAAAGGAAATGATGCGAGTGGGGAACGCGGCTCGACCCAAAGTCGAGGCCGTGGGAGAGGGAGAGGTAGAGGTTGCAACAATGCACAATCTAGTGCAACTGAAAGGAATGCACCTCAAGACAAACCATCGAGTTCAGGTGCACAGAACAAACAACTCTGTCACAAGTGTGGATGCGACGACCAATGGTCTCGCCAGTGTCGAACTCCGAAACATCTAGTGGAGCTATATCAACGCATGCTTAAGGACAAAAAGGGGAAAACTCCTAAAGGTGAATCACACCACACCAACCTGCCCGGTGCAGGCTTTGATATGGAGAAGGATGACCTCTTAGTGGGTGATACAATGACTGTAGACGCCTTTGGAGACAATGAGTGATATACATCAACCTGTTGTTTACTTGCTTTATCTATTAGACTATTTGATACTATTTGCTACTTGGTTTGACCAGCATGTTTGACTGGCTTTTATCTTGACTATGTTGCATGGTACCTTTTATGGATTTCATTTATGAATGCTTATCGATGCTTTATTTTTACAGTCAAATCCAATTGTCGATAACTATTGTCTACAAAAATAATTTAATACGTTTTTTACAAAGTAGGACCTAAGTGACCCCTTGTGCGGCTGATCAATCAGCGTCTGTAATCTTGGCTCTCCTTAGCATTCCTCATATCTAAACGTACCCAAACATACACTTAAGTGCTTATGGAGATTAATGTGTTGTGCTTCGTAGATAGTGCTACTACACATACTATCTTAAGAGATAGACAATTTTTCCAAACATTAACTGAAAAGAAATGAAGTGTCACTACTATTTCCGATGATGACATACAAATCGTTGGCTCCGGAAGAGCCTCGATCATTCTACCTATGGGTACCGAATTAATAATCGAGAATGCTTTATTGTATCCACAATCAAAGCGTACCCTCCTCAGTTTCAAAGACATTCGATAGAATGGCTATCACATTGAAACAAATACTGAGGACAATAGTGAATATCTGTTGATGACTCACTATTTAAATTGTCGTAAACACATCATCGAAAAATTTCCATCTTTCTCGTGTGGCTTGTATTACACATACATCAGACCCTCAAATCTCCATATAGCTCTTAATCTAAAATTTAATGATCCAAATTCTTTCAAACTATGGCATGAGCGGTTAGGACATCCAGGACAAACTATGATGCGTCGGATTCTATGTAATTCATCAGGTCATAACATAACACACAACAGAATCCCTTCTGTTAATGAATACATATGTGATGCTTGCACAAAGGGTAAGCTAATAATTCATCCTTCTAGTAGTAAAGTAAGAACTGAATCTCCTAAATTCCTTGAGCGGATTCAAGGAGATATTTGTGGACCAATACTCCCAGCATCTGGACCATTTCAGTACTTTATGGTCCTAATAGATGCATCCACTCGGTGGACTTATGTCACCATGCTATCCACTCGCAATACTGCTTTTGCAAAGCTTATTGCACAGATTATCCTGTTGAGATCTCAATTCCCAGATCATCCTATTAAATCCATTCGTATGGATAATGCCGGTGAATTCACCTCTAAGGCATTCGATGATTTTTGCATGGCACTGGGAATCAAAGTGGAGCATTCGGCCCCTCATGTTCATACTCAAAATGGTCTAGTTGAATCATTAATTAAACGTCTTAAATTAACCGCTAGACCGCTACTACACAAAATGAACTTACCTGTTTCATGTTGGGGGCATGCAATCTTACATGCATCATCACTAATCCAATTCCTACCAACTGCATATCATGAATATTCCCCAATTCAACTCGTGTGTGGAAATGAACCTAACATTTCCCATTTGCGTACATTCAGTTGTGCAGTGTATGTTCCAATACCACCACCTAAGCGAACATCTATGGGCCCACAAAGGAAACTCGGTATTTACATCGGTTTTGTATCTCCCACAATACTTAAATATCTCGAGCCTTTAACTGGGGATCAGTTTACAGCCAGTTTCGCTGACTGCACATTCGACGAAGATCTATTTTCGGCCTTAGGGGGAGAGAAATATACCCCAATTAATAAATGTTGTGAAATAACTTGGAACACAAAGATCTTCAGTTTCTAGACCCACGCACAAATCAATCTGAACTTGAAGTTCAAAAGATAATAAATTTGCAATACTTAGCAAATAACCTGCCAGATGCATTCACTGATCATAAAAGAGTGACTAAGTCGCATATACCTGCCGTAAATGCGCCTCAAAGGGTACAACTCACTTTGAAGACAAATGTTAATCCCCCCATGCTCCAGAAGCGTAAAGGAAGCATTAACATAAGCGAACCGAATTCGCGTAAGTGTAAAGCTAGCAAACACACTATGTCACCCCTAAAATCTCCTGAAGAGATTCGTCCTGTAGACGAAAATCAGAGTCAAAATGCACGTGCGAAAACAAACAATGACTCTGAGAATGCTGAATCATCAGACCGATACCCTTTGGGAAATGAAGAGGATCTGGTCGATGTAAACATTGAAGTTTTAACAAACTACGTAAACACGGGAGAAACTTATAACAGAAATACAATTGTTGTCGACAACACATTTGCAGCATTAATTGCCTTCACCATTTCTAATAATGATCTAGATCCTGAACCCAAAACTATATCCGAGTGCCGGAGGCGCTCTGATTGGGTGAAATGGGAAGCTGCAATAAAGGCAGAGCTAGACTCGCTAAACAAATGAAATGTTTTCGGTTCCATCGTTCGTACCCCGAAAAATATAGTCCCTGTTGGATACAAGTGGGTATTTGTACGAATGTGAAACGAGAACAATGAGATTGTGAGATACAAAGCGAGGTTAGTGGCTTAAGGGTTTTCGCAGAGACCCCGTATCGATTTCGATCAAACTTACTCTCCTGTTATGGATGCTATAACATTCCGCTTCCTAATATCCCTGGCAGTTAAACTAAACTTAGAAATGCAGTTAATGGACGTAGTTACCGCATACTTATACGGATCATTAGATTCTGACATCTATATGAAAATCCCTGATGGATTAACTATTCCTCAAATGAGGAATAACGAACATCGTAGTATGTTCAGCATTAAGTTGCAACGCTCGTTATATGGCTTAAAATAGTCAGGTCGTATGTGGTATAATCGACTAAGCGAATTCCTCCTGAAGAAGGAATAAGTAAATAAAAAGGTTTTTCCTTGTGTCTTTATTAAGAAATCCCTTAATGGTTTTTGCATCATCTCGGTGTATGTGGATGATCTAAACATTATCGGAATAAGAAAAGAGATTGAAGAAGCAAGTTCAATCTTAAAAACTGAATTTGAAATGAAAACTTTGGGTAAAATCAAGTTCTGTCTCGGTCTGCAGATCGAGCATTTCTCTGAAGGAATACTGATACAGCAATCAGCTTACCTAAAGAAAGTGTTGGAGAGATTCCACATGGATAAATCCCATTCTTTAAGCACTCCAATGGCTGTCCATTCCATTGATTTGGAAAATGACCCATTTAGAGCTAAAGAAGATACCGAAGAGCTATTGGGACCTGAAGTTCCATATCTAAGTGCAATTGGTGCACTGCTCTATCTTGCAAACTGCACTAGGCCCGATATTGCCTTTGCAGTCAATCTACTTGCAAGGTTCAGTGCCTCCCCTACGAGGAGACATTGGAATGGTGTGAAACATATCTTACGATATCTTCAAGGTTCACAAGATCTTGGTCTTTTCTATCAAAGAAGCCAAGACAATACGCTTATAGGTTATGCTGATGCTGGTTATCTATCTGATCTCCATAATGCGAAATCGCAAACGTGTTATGTTTTCCTCTGTGGTGGAACAGTCATTTCATGGAGATCTGTCAAACAAATTTTGGTGTCCACATCGTCAAACCACTCAGAGATCATAGCTCTATATGAAACAGCATGATAATGTGTGTGGTTAAAGTCCCTTATAAAACACATTCACGACTAGTGTGGTATCCCTTCTGTTGACTTAAGCCCCTCAATTATCTACGAAGATAATGCTGCATGTATTGCACAAATGAGCAACGACTATGTCAAAGGGAACTTGACGAAACATATATCCCCAAAATTCTTTTATCCTCACGAACTCCAAAAGAGTGGTGAGATCACGATAAAACAAGTACGCTCAAGTGACAATCTAGCTGATTTGTTCACTAAATCCCTTCCCACAATGACTTTTGAAAAGTATTTCTTTACGCTTTCCTCTCAAGATTACAACAGCTTTATGCTTCGCTATCTGTCGTTCATCATGTACACTTTTACGATTCTGTTTATATACTGATAACAAAACCCATATACCAAATTGTTCTATCAATCAGAATCAAACCTTTTTCTGTTCTTATATTATGTAATCAATACCCGTATGAATCCGTAACCGATTGAAACTTAGTTTGTTAATAATCGAAAACAAAACCCCCAAATCCGATTCTTTATCCAGTAATTCAGAAATCAGTTTTTTTTCAGAAAAAAAAATTGTTTTTTCAATCGATACCTACCTACGGCGACGCGCACGGCCAAAATGCGACAGAACATCGCGACGACGGCGACGGCACCTGAAGTGGCCTCGACGAGCACTACGCCGGCGCTACTCTGATTTTTTTTCTTCGACATCGCGTCAGCAGCGCGACTGCGAATGGCGATGGCAACGCGCCGGCCCTCCGATTGCGCGACGGCTAGCGCCGATTGCGCCCTCCGGCTGCACGACAACGTCCCAGGCACGCGACGAGGTGCAACGGCAATCGGCCACCTTGAACCGCGCGACGGCGCTGTGCGTCGGCGAAAGAAGGTGACCGCCTCCTCGCGACGGCGAGTTATGGCGCTGCACCTGTGAGGCCACGCCCCTGTGCGCGACAATGCCGAAACCTGGTTTACGGCGACGGCGACGTGGCCACATCTTCTCCGATTTTTTCGCCCAAAACTTGTTTACTCTGCTGATTTTTTCAAAGAGGAAACCCTAATGGTTTAATTCCAATTAAGCCCTTTTTTTCTCGTTTTGGGCTTCTATGGTTTGGTTGTCTGGCCCAAAAAGAAGGT
The DNA here is from genome assembly GCA_026898435.1 of Prunella vulgaris. Classification (NCBI taxonomy): domain Eukaryota; kingdom Viridiplantae; phylum Streptophyta; class Magnoliopsida; order Lamiales; family Lamiaceae; genus Prunella; species Prunella vulgaris. The sequence goes on along the minus strand of JAPKLY010000610.1, from coordinate 121,233 downwards.
TATCTGCTTGATCTGGTTTTAAGCCAACTGCCCAAAAATTCGTCTGTCATGTTAAATATAAAAAAAGGATCTGGATATTTTCCCCCTTTTATTGAGTATTTCACCCCCTCGTTGAATTCACTACCCTGATAGTTCACTTCACCACCCATGAATTTTCACAACTATCTAAACTCTTCATGATTAAGAATGTAATTTGAGTACTTCACCCCTTACAAGAAACCAAACGCCGGCGAAACCCACAGACCTTTCCCAGCCACACGCTCAATTTCCGCCACTCTCTAAAATCGCCGTCCGCCTCTCACCGGAGAAGAAATGCTCAGCCGCCTTCGCCTCTGCAACCTCTGTTCCACGCACCACTTGTGCCCCGGAAATCTGCTCGCACGATCGCATCGACCATAGCCAACGCCAGCGAAACCCACAGATCTGTTTGTCGTCTCTGAAATTCCGCCACTCTGCCGCAGCCAACGCCAGCAAAACCCACAACCATAGTTGGATCTGGTTTACCAGAATTCTGTCTATTAATGGCGGGTTTCATCTGCAACACACCACAACCATCGTTGGATCTGGTTTACTGAAATTCTGGGTGGTGTTCGACAATTGGTGTCGAACTAACTGCATATGTTCGACTATTAGTGGTAGAATTATGTCGTTGTGTAAGAAATATTGAACCGAACAATTGTTCGAAACATTGAATCGAAAAAGTGTACATTGTTCGAAAATAAAAACTGAAAACAGGCCATTGTTCGGTTCAAATTTTCGAAAAATGAGTGAATGTGTGAAATTTTCATTCGCAACTTGGTCGTTTGTTCCGTAGACCAGAGCTGAACAAAACTTCTTCAACATCACGAATCCAAAAGCGCGAACCATATATTTACACACCATATAATCATGCCTACAATGTATAAAACCCCAAACAGACAAAAAACTAGGTCAAAAAAATATGAAAACTTACATGTTGGGGAGGTTTTGTTCGAAACTTATGCCCCAAATGACTAATGGAGCAGTTTTTGGTTGAACAGGTATTGGGGTGAAGTGATCTTTTTTAATTTAAGAAAATATACAATAGGGGTATTTTTGTTTTGTAATTTAATTTTAGACATGAGATAGTAAGTGGGGGTGACGTACTCAATAAAGGGAGGGAAAATATCCTGATCCTAAAAAAAATCGGCAGCCTTAATTTATTTGAGTTTGGCCATTACTTGGGTCATTTCTTTGGGCCTTTTATAATTTGTTTTGGGCTTTAATTATTAACCTTTTTGGGCCTACTAATTATTAATTTTTAGAGCCTGAACTATTAATAATTTAATAAAAGCCCAAATTATTAATATATTTTTAGGTCCAATGTCCCATTAATAAAAGTCATATTAAAATTAAAACCCAAAATTAATATCCCCTACATTAATTAATTTTTTGTCTTAGCATATTTTTCCTCTTGAGCCTTAACATTAAATGCTACAAACCACTAATTTTATTAGTGTCATATTAAAATAAATTTTTATTTATTAATTTTTTGTAGCAAAACATGTCTGATATCACTAAATGTGAATTCGATGAATTGGCACTTGATGGTCATAACTAATTGACATGGGCTCTTGACGTTGAAATCCAATTAGCCTCTAAGGATTTTACTGACACTACTAGACAATGATCTAAATCCACAACTGCCCAGAAGGCACAAACTCTGATCTTTTTGAGACACCATCTCAATAAAGATCTAAAAAATGAGTACCTCACTGAAAAGGATCCATCTGTGTTATGGAGATCCCTAAAGGATCGTTTCCAACAACAACACGATGTGATCCTTCCCCAAGCCAAATACGATTGGCTAAACCTCCGCTTTCAAGATTTTAAATCTGTCAGGGAGTATAACTCAACCCTGCATCGTATTGTTTCTCAGCTAAGGCTTTGCAATGAAACTGTAACCGATGCCGAGTTAATTCAAAAGACTCTTTCCACTTTCCACGCAAACTACCTTGTACTCCAGCAGCAGTACATGGCCAAAGAATATAAGACTCATTCTGAGCTAATTTCTGCACTACTTGTCGCAGAAAAGCACAACCAACTGTTGATGAAAAATCATAACATAAGGTTAGTTGGTTCACAAGCAGTGCCAGAAGCACATGCTTCTCAAAAAACTTTAGAGGTCGTAAACGTGGAAAAGGGAATGATGCGAATGCGGGCCGCGGATCGATCCGAAATCGAGGCCGTGGTAGGGGACAAGGCCGAGGTCGCAAGAATGCACAACAAAGTGCAAATGACAAAGATGCACCTCAAGATAAAAAATCTACTCAACCATCGAGCTCACATTCTCAGAACAAACGTGTCTGTCAAAGATGTGGATGAGATGACCATTGGTCTCGCACGTGTCGTACTCCAAACCAATTAGTGGAAGCTTATCAATGTATGCTAAAAGACAAAAAGGGCAAGGCTTCTCAAGGTGAAACACACCACACCGACCTGCCCGGAGCAGGCATTGACATGGACAAGGATGACCTCTTGGGTGAACAAATGACTGTTGACGCCTTTGGAGACAATGAGTGATCGACACCTACATGTTGTTATTTGTTTTTTATGATTAGACTATTGTTGCTATTTGCTTTGGTTGCCCAGCATGTTTGACTGGCTTTGATTTTTTATGCTACTTGATATTCTTTTGACATTATGAATTGCTTATCGATGCTTTATTTTTTCAGTCAACCTCAATTGTCGATCACTATTGTCTACAAATTTAACACGTATTTGATATAGTAGGACCTAAGTGATCCCTTGTGCGGCTGATAAATCAACATCTGTAATCTTGACTCTCTTTAGCATTCCTCATATCAAAACGTATAACTGTGTGCTTATGGAGATGAATAATTTGTGCTTAGTAGATAGTGCTACTAGACATATTATCTTGAAAGATAGAAAATGTTTTCAAACCTTAATTGAAACCAAAGGAAGTGTCACTACAATTTTCGACGACAATATACAAATTGTTTGCTCTGGAAGAGCCTCGATAATCCTCCCTATGGGTACTGAATTAACTATTGAAAATGCTTTATTGTTTCCACAATCAAAGTGTACCCTCCTCAGTTTTAAAGACATTCGAGCAAATGGCTAACTTATTGAGACGGACACTAAGGACAATAGTGAATATCTCTTAATGACTCACTATTTAGATTGTCGAAAATATATTGTCGAAAAACTTCCTTCTTTCTCGTCTGGCTTGTATTACACATACATCAGACCTTCCAATCTCCATACAGCTCTTAACTTAAAATACCATGATCCAAATTCTTTGAAACTATGGCATGAGCGGTTAGGACATCCAGGACAAACTATGATGCGTCGGATTTTATGTAATTCAACAGGCCATAACATTACAAATAATAGAATCCATTCTATTAATGAATACATATGTGATGCTTGCACAATGGGTAAATTAATAATACGATCGTCTCGTACTAAAGTAAGAACAGAATCTCCTAAATTTCTTGAGTGAATTCAAGGAGATATTTGTGAACCTATACACCCTGCTTCAGGACAATTTCAATACTTTATGGTCCTTATTGATGCTTCCACTCGGTGGACTTATGTCACTTTGTTATCCACCCGAAATACTGCTTTTGCAAAGCTTATTGCCCAGATTATTGGATTAAAATCACAATTCCCAGATTATCCAATCAAATCCATTCGAATGGACAATGCCGGTGAATTCTCCTCGAAGGCATTTGATGATTATTATCTGGCATTGAGAATTAAAATGGAGCATTCGGTCCCTCACGTTCATACTCAAAACGGTCTAGCCGAATCATTAATCAAACGTCTCAAATTAATCGCTAGATCATTACTACATAACACAAACTTACCCATTTCATGCAATTCTACATTCATCATCACTAATCCAAATCCGACCAACTGCATATCATGAATATTCCCCTTTACAACTTGTACGTGGAAATGAACTTAACATTTCCCATCTGCGTACATTCGGTTGTGCAGTGTATATTCTAATACCACCTCCAAAGCGAAAGCGAACCTCTATGGGCCCACAAAGGAAACTAGGTATTTACATCGGTTTTGTATCTCCTACTATTCTGAAATACCTTGAACCTTTAAATGGGGATCAGTTTACGGCCTGATTCGCTGACTGCACATTCGATGAAGATCACATTCTGGCATTAGGGGGAGATAAAAATACAAATGCAAATAAATACTGTGAAATTACTTGGAATGTAAAAGATCTTCAATACTTAGACACACGCACAAATCAATCTGAACTTGAAGTTCAAAAGATAATAAACTTGCAATACTTAACAAATAATCTGTCAGATGCATTCACCGATCATAAAGGTGTGACTAAATCGCATATACTTGCAGTAAATGCGCCTCAAAGGGTACAAATCCCTTTGAAATCAAATACCCCCACACTCCAGAAGCGTAAAGGAAACTTTAATACAAGTGAATCAAATTCGCGAAAAAGTAAAGCTAGCAAAAATACTAAGTCACCCTTGAAATCTCCTGAAGAGATTCGTCCTGAAGACGAGAATTCTAGTCAAAATGCACGTGCACAAGCAAACAATGACTCTAGGATTGCGGAATCACCAGACCAATATTCTTTGGGAAATGAAGAGGATCTGGTTGATGTAAATATCGAAGTTTCAACAAACTTCATAAATACGGGAGAAACTTATAATAGAAACGCTATTGTTGTCGACAACATATTTGTAGCCACAATTGTCTTCTCTATTTCAAATAATGATCATGATCCTGAATCCAAAACTATATCCGAGTGCCGGAAGCGCTCCGATTGGATGAAATGGGAAGCAGCAATTAAGGCAGAGCTAGACTCGCTAAATAAATGAAAAGTATTCGGTTCCATCGTACGTACCCCGAAAAATGTTGTCCCTATAGGATACAAATGGGTATTTGTACGAAAGCGAAACGAAAACTATGAAATGGTGAGATACAAAGCGAGGTTAGTAGCTCAAGGGTTTTCGCAGAGACCCGGTATCGATTTCGATCAAATTTACTCTCCTGTTATGGATGGAATAACATTCCGCTTCTTAATATCCCTGGCAGTTAAACTAAACTTAGAAATGCAGTTAATGGACGTAGTTACCGCATATTTATATGGATCATTAGATACTGATATCTATATGAAAATCCCTGATGGATTAAAGATTCCCCAGATGCGGAATAATGAAAATCGTAGTATGATCAAAATAAAACTACAACGATCGTTATATGGTTTAAAACAATCAGGTCGAATGTGGTATAATCGACTTAGTGAATTTCTCCTGAATAAGGAATACGTAATAACGAAGCTTTTCCTTGTGTATTCATAAAGAAATCCATTAATGGTTTTTGTATCATCTCGGTGTACGTTGATGATCTAAACATTATTGGAACAAGGAAAAAGATTAAAGAAGCAAGTTCAATCTTGAAAATTGAATTCGAAATGAAAACTTTGGGTAAAACCAAGTTCTGTCTCGGCCTGCAGATCGAGTACTTCCCTGAAGGAATATTAATACACCAGTCAAGCTACTTAAAGAAAGTGTTGGAGATATTCCATATGGATAAATCTCATACACTAAGTACACCAATGGTTGTCCGTTCTCTCGAAGTAGAAAAGGACCCATTTAGACCTAAAACGATACCTAATAGCTATTAGGACCTGAAGTTCCTTATCTTAGTGCGATTGGCGCACTGCTCTATCTCACAAACTGCACTAGGCCGCGTATTGCCTTTGTAGTGAACTTACTTGCAAGGTTCAGTGCCTCCCCTACGAGGAGACATTGGAATGGTGTGAAACATGTCTTACGATATCTTCAAGGTTCACAAGATCTTGGTCTGTTTTATCAAAGAAACCAAGACAAAACACTTGTAGGTTATGTCGATGCTGGTTATATGTCTGATCCCCACAATACGAAATCGCAAACCGGTTATGTTTTTCTCTGTAGTGGTACAATCATTTCATGGAGATCTGTTAAACAAACTATGGTGACCACATCGTCAAACCACTCAGAGATTATAGCTCTGTACGAAACGACATGAGAATGTGTTTGGTTGAAATCCTTGGTAAAACACATTTACAACTAGTGTGGTATCCCTTCTAATGACTTAAGCCCTTCAGTAATTTATGAAGACAACGCTGCATGTATTGCTCAAATGAGTAATGACTATGTCAAAGGAAACTTGACGAAAAATATTTCCCCTAAATTCTTTTATCCTCACGAACTCCAGAAAAGTGGTGAGATTACGATAAAACAAGTACGCTCAAGTGACAATCTTGCAGATTTGTTCACTAAATCCATTCCCACTTCTACTTTTGAAAAGTATGTACTTGGAATTGGGATGCGTCGACTTGGAAGATTGTTATCTTCAGGGGGAGTATCAAATATAAAACAATCCCGAAGATTGGATCCCGAAGATCAATATTTATACTCTCCTCGTACATCTTTATATTCTTTCAAATTACTGTTATTATGTCCAAGGGGGGAGTGTTGTAATATATAAGATTTTATATTATATGGACATAATAATATATTTAGTCCATTGGGCTTTAGGCCTATGGGCTTAGGGTTATGGTTAGGAATACGCATGTATTTAATCTTGTATTCTATACCTTGTACGTATAAAACTTTATACACAGTCGTAGTAAATATCTCCTGGCTTGGTCGCCCCCAGACGTAGTCACGTTGTGACGAACTGGATTATCAAACTATGTCTTTTTATTGCTTTTATATTGCTACACAAATTACAACAGTAATTACTTGGTCAAGACAAATCAATCCGAGTCTTACAGATCAATTTCTACCCATAAATATTCAATCTAAGTTGTTTATCAACATACTTTTTATAAGGAACTGACAATGTGATCTTGTATAATTTACTGTACAATATTAAATCTAAGTTGTGAATCAACATTCTATGTGCATTGTACAATATCAAACATTATGCAATAAATAGAACAATGATAATTTAGTCTTATATTATAAGATGCAAGAATTCGTTTATATATAAAGCAACACTTAAGAAAGAATGTTTATCAGTGTAACCTTAACAAAATATGCAGCAGTTTCCATTTCTTTGCATGCGATCAACTATTAATTTTTGCTAAGGTCACAAACGCATTAGTTACACGGTAGAAAAAATGGGGCATTCCCTCAGTTGCTCTACGAAGTGGTATCTTTATATCTTCTATCAAATAAATTATTATAATTCATAATATTTATAACATATCCTATTAAATAATTATATTAAATATCTTTTTTTACCATATTTTGAAAGTCCTATTATTATTATTTTTTTCTCATTCCCTTATCCTATCTTCCCACCTAAATGTGTCCAACTATAAAAGAAAAATGAAAAAAGAAAACAACGAGATAGCAACTATGATATCAGAGCCATTAAAGAGGTCCGTAATTTATCAAAAATGGCAGCTACTGTAGTGGATCTTAAGGTTTGCAGTGTAATTAGACTTAAAATTTTAAAACTGGAAAGCACAAATGGTTGCCTCACATGACACAATAGTTTTGTTGACTGATGAGCATGAGTTTTAGATTTCTCCACAAATTCAATAGGCTCCATCTAGATTGATGGATTTGAAATCCGTGGATTTCACATAGAAATAATCACTCTCCATTAATTTATAAATACTTAGAAATGAATTTTATGTTTAAAATTGAGTAATTCTAAATTCTTTTCAAAATCATGTCATTTATGAAATCTCTCTTTACTCATTTTCATATCTCTCTCGTTTTTCACTTCTCCATATGTTTTTATAATTTTGAACTTGAAATATATGTTTTCTTATATTTATTTTTTATAAAGTCTTCATTTTCAAATCCATCCATCCAACCAAATGGAGCCTAAGTGAATTCTATACATTTCTTGTATGTGAATAACTGAAATAAATAAATTGGTTAGAATAAAAAAAGTTGAACCCCACAAAATTTAAATATTGATGAAGTTCACGCAAATATAAGGATTAGAATCATGTACATTGAAAAATTTAAATCAATAATACAATTTTCTAAAAATTTGAAATCCTAGAAATGTCATAGCAAAAGATCCAGGTTAAAACTCTGGAAATAACTCCACCTATTTAAATTATGCACAACCACATTCCTCTTCAAAAAAATGGTAAATGATTTCACAACAAATTATTTTTTACTAAATCAAATCCATACAAAATAGTGTCATAGGACATTTTATCTTTTAACTTTTAGGCACCTTTACCAAAATAATTTGAATTCAATTTTTCTCCTTCTTAGACTTGGCATTGCGTAAAAAAAAACATCAGACATTTCTTTACAAATTTTATAGAACTACTTGTGGTCAAATGATAATATCATAATATAAATCATCTGCAAACATATGTAAACCATTAAAATTGAACTTCACAATACAATTGTATTTTACAACATATGAACATAATACAATGGTAGAATACACGCATAAAATTGTTCAATAATCATGTGACCCAAGAAAAGGGCATCCACAAAGTGAGAAATGAAAAGCATCCACAGAGTGGTCTAATATAAAACAGTTTTACCATACAACGAAATCGTAACTATCACTTCAGTATACCAATTAATACTTCTAGTGAAACAACTAATTCCATAGTGAAACAGGTTTCGTAAGATTTGGCCTAATACTAAAGATCTCAAGTCAAATAGAGATGTAGACAAGCTCCCATTGCTTCTCCAATCCCTTCCTAATCTCTTTACCTACAGATCCACCACTTCTACACAGAGAAAAGAAAAGAAGAAAACTTGATCTAAATGTTTGCTTTGCATTAAACGAAAGAGTAACAGTACAATTCTGAAAATGCAGGATAACAAGTTGCACTGTGGAACCCCACTTGAGTGAGGAAATTATTTCATATACCCAGATGTCAGCCTCAGATTTGAAAGTTTAAACCAAATGATGTTAGCCTTAGATTTGAAAGTTTAAACCAAATGATGTTAAGAAAGATAAAAAAAATTCTTAATCCTATGTCCACGCAAGTATATAATTCAAATCCAAGAGCAAATACCAAATATTCCACAGGAGATAGACAGGGGAAATTGAAAAATGATTTAAGAATATAAATAAACTAAGCAAAAGAAATAATCAGTTTGATACTTATGGAAATAAGAATTGCGTAGAATAAGGATTAAAAAATAAAAGCAAAAGTCATCATAGAGTAGTTTTTATTACCTTGGCAATAGTAGGTGGTTGGGTTGAAGAGCTCACCCAATCATTGTGCGCTTTCTTCCTCTTTGGCGCACTAAAATTCACATCACAACAAAAAAACAAGACAGAAGGAAAAAATTATAGAAAAGGATACAAAAAATAAAAAATCCAAGTATTAAAGTAAAGGTACCCTGGGCTAGCTTGTTCAAGGTTGAGCACCACTGCTTAGATGACTTCCTGTATGCAGCAAGGATTTTTTCCATCTATAGGATAACACAAATCAACACCAGCTACAATTTTATAACCAACTTTTCACCAACAAAAAACACAAGAATCTTAATATTTGCAAGTTCAATGAATTAGCAATAAGGTACTCTACAATATATGACAATTGCAGTTCTAAATATAAGCTTCACTACTCCATTGCATAAATCAATGCACATTTGCTATGCAAGTAACTGCCCGTCATAACACAAGACATCATCATTTTTATTTCAGTCAAAGAGGGTGAGCCAATGACACAGAAGAACAGAAATGACCAATTCACAGAAGTTCTATTAATAACTATCAAGAGTATGATGATATGTTTAGTATATTCCTTAAATTAATAGTCATCCTGAAATTTGCAACCAGATACTGCTTACCACATTCCCGCATGAGGAGTGCATAGACAGCAATGCCCGTTCAAGAACATAGAGATCGACAGCTTTATCTTCCGGAAGGGTTGAAGTAAAGCTTAGACCAAAATCAATAAGCACCTTTGGAAAAAATGAAAGCATGAGTGCTCATATTAGAAAAAGATTGACCATAAAGATGCACAAAAAATACTGATAAAGTACCAGCTTATCGACACCACTCCGGATTAACATGTTTGATGTAGTCAAATCACCATGGATCAGCCCACCATCGTGCATTTTGCCAATGGCACCACCAATTTGTGTTGCAATATGTCAAAACAGTGATTGTATTTATGTATTTTAGGAAGTTATATTTTATATCTTGCTATTATTAGGTTTATGTAATTAGGATCAATCCCATAATCATAGGGATCTGATTCCTTAGAATTAGCTGTCCATATTTCTTAAATTAGGCTGCAGACTCATGTATATATATGTAGGTCTAGTGATCTCATAAGAACATAAGAAATGAATTTTATTTCTTCTAAATTTGAGATGGTATCAGAGCTCCTGATCCTTGGGAGTTTCTGACCGTGGCTGTAAACCTAAGTTGCAGCCTTCATTGCTGCACTACCTTTAAGCCTTGTCGCAGCCTTCATTGCAGCGCAACCCTCTCTACCTTGATCGCACTTGGTCATGGCGGAGGTCATGGACCCTATTTCAGAAACTGGGGACAGATCCCAGGCTGCTGGAGAATTGCAGAATCATGAAGAGATAGAACGGGTAAGATCCTTCCTTAGTAAATTGGAGAAGCCCACAGGTACATGCTCCTTAACATATTCTGGTAAGTTTCCACTTTCTTTTGGGCTTAATGTTTCAGATACACCAGTTACACATTACTGGATATTAGACTCTGGAGCCACTGACCATATGACCCCTCTACCCAAATACTTCTCCACATATTCCCCATGTCCCAGCAACAAGAAAATTTCCACAGCAGATGGAACCCTTATAACTGCAGCAGGACAAGGAGAGGTCCAAATAAGCCCATCCATGACATTAAAAAATGTTCTTCACGTCCCTAAACTGTCCACCAATCTGATTTCTATACAAAAACTCACAAAGGATCTCTCATGTAATGTTGTTTTTCATAGTAACTCATGTATACTGCAGGACAAGAACTCGGGGAGGACGATTGGACATGCTAGAGAATGGAATGGCCTATACTACATGGAGGATCCTAATCTGCCTACTAAGAGCCACTCTCTTATATCTGAATCTACCATGACCAATAAAGAGAAAGCTCAACTATACCATTGCCGGCTAGGACACCCTTCATTTCGAGTTATAAAAGTCCTTTTTCCTTCCTTGTTTAAAACCTTAAATGTGGAGAGTCTCCATTGTGAGGTGTGTGAGCTTGCTAAACACAAGCGTGTACCTTTTCCCATTAGTAACAAGATAAGTCCTTTCCCTTTTTCTCTTGTTCACACTGATGTATGGGGTCCTGCTTCTGTTCCTAATATCTCAGGTGCTAAATGGTTTTTAACCTTCATAGATGATTGTACCCGGGTGACTTGGGTTTTTTTATTGAAACAAAAATCTGAAGTTAGTTCCGTGTTTTTTCGGTTTGTCTCAATGATTAAAAATCAATTTGGGGTGGGTATCAAAAGAATTCGGTCTGATAATGCCAAGGACTACTTTAACCTTGTACTAAACTCTTTTTGCCAAAAGGAAGGGATAATCCATGAGTCCTCATGTGTGAACACACCCCAACAGAATGGGATCGCAGAAAGAAAAAATGGGCACCTATTAGATCAAACTAGAGCTCTACTTTTTCAGAGTCATGTTCCTAAGAGATTTTGGGGGGAAGCCCTTCTCACTGCAACCTATCTAATCAATAGGTTACCCACTAAAATCTTAGACTCAAAAAGTCCCATGGAAGTCCTATCCTCATTCTACCCTCACTTGGATCCTACAAGTAAACTCCGACCTAGAATATTTGGGTGTGTATCCTTTGTGCATGTTCATAGTAATGAAAAGGGAAAATTGGACCCTAGGGCTATAAAATGTGTATTCTTAGGGTACTCTACCACACAAAAGGGATACAAATGTTTTCACCCCCTATCCAAAAAATTCTATGTGTCAAGAGATGTCACATTCAACGAACAAGAGAGCTACTTCAAGCAGCCTCATCTTCAGGGGGAGAATGTAAGAGAGGAAGATGAGACTCTCATTTTTCCAAATATGACATTTGGACCTGAACCACCTGAACCAACAGCAA
>JAPKLY010000610.1:52068-109160 GCA_026898435.1 Prunella vulgaris | reverse complement strand
CTGAACCACCTGAACCAACAGCAAGACCTGAACCTGAACCTGATGGTGGAAAATTTGGGAAAAATCTGGTTTATTCAAGGAGAGAAAAGGCCATTCCAGAATCTGGCAACGTCCAAGAATCCAACCCAGCACCATTGCATGAGGTAACACCTTCGTCTCCTATAAAGTCCAATGATTCTAATGAGTTTGTTTCTGAAAATCTAGAAACACAGGTGGACCAAACTCTAGACCTACCCATTGCTCTTAGAAAGGGAACTAGAACATGCACCCAACAACCACTTTACCCACTATCAAATTTCTTATCCTTTGGAAAATTCTCACCTACCCATAAAACCTTTCTCACAAACCTCAACTCCACACACACACCTTCCTCTGTATCTGAAGCATTATCTGACAGGAAATGGAAACATGCCATGGATGTGGAAATGGAAGCATTGAACAAAAATAGGACCTGGGAACTTGTCACCCTACCAACCGGAAAAAAACCAGTAGGATGCAAGTGGGTATATGCAGTAAAGTACAGGGCTGATGGGACCATTGAACGGTACAAGGCAAGGTTAGTGGCTAAAGGCTTCACTCAAACCTATGGAGTTGATTACTTGGAGACATTCGCCCCGGTTGCTAAGATGAACACGGTCAGAGTAATATTGTCATTAGCAGCAAATAATGATTGGGACCTGCAGCAGTTCGATGTGAAGAATGCATTTTTACATGGAGACCTTGAAGAAGAAATATACATGGAGTTACCCCCTGGTTACAACGGACAGGTTGCTGCTGGAACTGTTTGCAAGTTAAGAAAAGCTCTATATGGGCTGAAACAATCCCCAAGAGCATGGTTTGGAAGATTCACCAAAGTTATGACAAGTTTGGGCTACAAACAGAGCCAAGGGGATCACACATTATTTATCAAACATTCAGTTTCAGGGGGAGTAACAATTTTATTGGTGTATGTAGATGATATTATAGTAAGTGGGGATGACAAAAAGGAGCAGCAAGTGTTAAGTGAATGCCTTGCCACGGAGTTCGAGATCAAGACACTAGGGAGACTTAAATATTTTTTGGGAATTGAAGTGGCTCATTCCAGGAAAGGAATCTTCATATCTCAACAAAAATATATTACTGACTTGCTTAAAGCAACAGGTAAGACAGCCTGTAAACCAGCAAGTACTCCTGTTGACCCAAATATAAAGTTGGGAAGTGTGGAGGAGGATATTGCCGTGGACAAGGGAATGTATCAAAGACTTGTGGGCAGACTTATTTACTTATCTCACACTAGACCAGACATTGCTTTTGCTGTAAGTTTAGTCAGCCAGTTTATGCACCAACCAAAGGAAGCACATTTACAAGCTGCTCTTAGAATTGTCCAATACTTGAAAGGGACCCCCGGAAGAGGGATTTTGTTCAAACGAAACAAGAGTGTAAGTCTTGAAGCATATACAGATGCGGACTATGCGGGGTCAGTGGTAGATAGGAGATCAACTACTGGATATTGCACCTTCCTTGGTGGAAATCTAGTGACTTGGAAGAGTAAAAAGCAGAATGTAGTAGCTAGGTCGAGTGCTGAAGCAGAATTTCGAGCAATGGCCCACGGAATATGTGAACTTCTATGGCTGAAAATTATATTGGAAGACTTGAAGATAAGGTGGGATGAACCTATGAGGTTATATTGTGACAATAAATCTGCAATTAGCATAGCCCACAACCCGGTGCAACATGATAGAACTAAACATATTGAGGTTGATAGACACTTCATCAAGGAAAAACTAGACAGTGGCATGATTTGCACACCATATGTATCCACTCAGAATCAACTTGCAGACATACTCACCAAGGGGCTGAATTGCATTAACTTTGAAAGAATTATATCCAAGCTGGGAATGGAAAACACTTATTCACCAGCTTGAGGGGGAGTGTCAAAACAGTGATTGTATTTATGTATTTTAGGAAGTTATATTTTATATCTTGCTATTATTAGGTTTATGTAATTAGGATCAATCCCATAATCATAGGGATCTGATTCCTTAGAATTAGCTGTCCATATTTCTTAAATTAGGCTGCAGACTCATGTATATATATGTAGGTCTAGTGATCTCATAAGAACATAAGAAATGAATTTTATTTCTTCTAAATTTGAGACAATATCATCTAATCGTTCTTCAACAATCCCATTTAAACCAAATTCAAGCAATACATCTTTCACAGCATTTCCTTCAACATATTCAAAAGTTAAACTATGCTGCAAAGGATCAATAGCATAGAAACCCCAAGCTTTCTAGCTTTTGTTGTACATCTAGCTTCCTGTTCCAGCATTTGGAGAAAATCAAGCAGGTGGAAAAGCATTTGAGGGCTATATGGTGATCTTTGAATTAGAGACTAACCGCATTCAAACGTTTGAGAGTAAGCTTTGAGTCCAATGATGGATGGCGATATTTTTTTGAAAACCGCTCCTTAACAATAGACCTTCTACCAACAAAAGTCGACTCAAACACTCTCTGGGTAAAAGAAAATATAAGATTTCAGATGATAATGGGGAAATGATAAAATTAGTGGAAAATTTGTAACTAGTGATTCTAAAACTACTAACACAAGTTTTCTTTAAACATTTATTAATGCTCATTAACCAAGTGAGAAAAATAGAGATGCCAACGATAATCTATAGTTGTTACAATGCTCTACAGACTTCACATTAGACAAAATTCAACTTACAGCTTCAGCACCTTGCTTGATTAATACCAATGAGTCTTCTGTTCCATTTAACTTTGCATCCATGGTGAAAATATACTGTAATGCTGTTTCTAGCTTAAGGTTGACAAACAGTTGGAGTGGCAAAAAAAATTAGATTAGCAAACGTTAATAAATAAAAGGACTATCGGCCAGAATAAAATAACATAACCAATGTGCACAAATTAATCTCTCCTGCAAAAATCTGTCAGAAAGTATAGAGTGGATCATTTGAAGTCATGTGCGCAAAAAGAAAAAAAAATAGCTCCTAATGGTGTTCTAAAACATAAAAGCAATAAATGCCGGAGGCCTAATATTAGAGAAATAACCCTGAGGTTTTGTCAAATCTCTAGACGGGTGAGAAATATCATATTATCTTATATATCTAGATCAAGATTTGTCAGTCCTCGGCTATGAGAAGTAGATTCAGGGGTTAGAAAGATAAAGGAAAGGAACCTAGAGCACAGCGCGGCAGAGGCACCATTTCTAGTTTCTTCAGTTTTTAACCAAGTTTCCCCTAAACCCTAGGCCTGAATTCACTGAAACCTGTTATCATTTTGTCACTCTTTCCATTTTAGTGTCATTTGTCTTACACGTGTTATATATCTCAAAAAAAAAAAAAATGAACATAAAACACGTTTTTGGGTGAGAGATCTGGAAATTATAGAGGTGCTCAGGCAGAAAAGACGCACAGACGCAAACTAGGAGGTTCATGTGCTTCGCGCCTTGGGAGCACCTTTAACAACTATCGTTAATCTCTCCTCTTTTGTTTCCCACACATCCATTTAAGCTCCATATATCATGAAACAGAGGTGCTAATACAATCAAATCACCGATATAGACTGCAAAACTATCTTCATGCAACCTTCAATCTATGTATGTCAAAAGCGGCAGGAATGAGGATGGCAATCCCCATCCTCGTTCTCGCTAAATAAACTGCCACCATCCCCACCTTGATGGGGATTCTCAAATACCCGTTTCTTGTTTCCTTTTCGAGTTTTTTTGGATGAATAGAAAATAACATTCAAGCTATAAAAATACAGAAATATATAGTCATGTCTAAAATTCAAACTTACAGGATCAAAGCATTAGGTGCTATGAAAATGAAGCCAACACCAACATTATGCAAAGTTAGTTCATAACAACCAAATAAGCATACTATAACCAAAAAAAGAAACAAAGCCAACATGCATGTTTTCAATTCTTTCAAAGGCTCCATGTGTCATGTATCCATACAAAGCAAAAATATAATTTCAACAGAATGGATATTGGTAAACTATTTTAGAGAAAATAAGTAGCAACAATTGTATTCTCTGAGTAGTCAGAACAATAAATCTGAAATAAACCTAATGCTTGCCTATCACATAAATTGAGGAAACTAATGTCCTAATATATAAATGCCTATCTCCAAAACAAACTGAACAAGAGAACCCAATGCATCTATGATTATTAAGAAACAAGTAAGAAATATTCTGAAATTGAGCATTTGCAATATAAACTTATTAGAAGTAGAGGTGTCAAACGGGCCAAGCCAGGCCACAAGATATTCTTGGGCTGCAAATTTTCACGCCCGTTCTGGCTCTAGACGGGCCATCGGGCAAAATCGGCCCAATTTTTTTCCTTAATATAGCGTTATTACACTTGATTTCTATATTGAATTCATTAATTAGTAATTTGGTATACAAATATTACACATATAATCATGAACATCTGATAATTTGCCAACAACAATTTAACAATTAATTTAAGTAATATATTAGAATACATATGTATAACTACCAAGAAAATAAAAATAATCACCTCTGTTAGATAAATAAGTAATATTTCATGCTTTTAGTATAATCAACATCTTTTAGCAAGAATAATGAATCAAGTCTACCAAAACTATATATTTATTGTAGTATAGAATCATGATCTATATATTATATGCAGACCCACTTGGAAAACAAGAAGTAAAAGTTTGTACAATGATATAGAAAAAGAAGTAACAATTTAATAATCTTTAGTTATGCGATTAAACTTTGGGTATGAATAAAATAATAAAAAATACCAAAATGGAAATCTTGCAAAATGCAGAAGATCTGAGAAAGAAAGTGATATGAAGAAATGCATTTTTAATTTGCAATAAATAAACTTAATTTATAATAAATTTAATTTCAAAATAACTACTCAATATCAGAATCCTCAATTTACACGGCCAACCAACAAACTTATACCAAAAATGCAATTTAATTTAATGACTCATATAATCTAAACTACTCAATAATAAAGCATTGCAGATTTATCTAAGAATTCAATTTAATTTAAAAATTAATATTGAAACCTAATTCCAAAATATACCTCCAAACGGCGAGCAGGCTGTGGGCGGCGGCGTGGAGGCGTTGCTGCTTCGGTCGGCGTCGGCGTGAGTGTGAGAGGCCAGGGTCGTGTCCCGTGTGAGAGCTGTGTTCTCGCAGCGGTGGGCGACGGTACAAGAGCGAGGGGACGGCGTGGGAGGCGGCGCTGCTGTAGTCGGAGGTGTGGTCTCTTCTCAGTTCTCTTCTCACTTGTTGACTTATTGTGTTGTCAAATTTCACGCCTTTCATGTTTTTTCAGTAATTAATATAAATCTATTATTATTAAAATAAAAAGAAATAAAAAACTATACCTGGCCAGCCTATTAAATAGGGCCAAGGTCAACTCGAGCCCGAACGGTTAGATGGGCAACCATGGTGAACTATAAATTAGGAAAAATTATAAAATGGTTTACAAAATTAATATTAATTATAAATGGGTAGGTATTGTGTGAAAATAATTAACGATATTTTAATAATGAAATTATTTTAAAGTATTAAATATCTGATTAAGTGTATCAAAATATTCATTAGGTTTATCAAAAGTTGAGGTCAATATAGATTTTACACTAATCTCAACTTTTGATACATCTGATGACATTTTTGATACAACTAGTTAAATATTTTATATTTTAAAACTTCTTCATGATAAACTTATCATGAACTATTTTCATACAATGCTTTGCAATTATAAATTGGTTTTTTGCATAAAAAAGAATGCTTTTGTATAGGAAAAAATTATATTTCTATATAGAAATTATGGATCAATTTATAAATATAGCTACTTTTTTTAACCAATATGAAAGTGACCCAATAAATTAATGGGACTAAGGTCATTTTCCTTCCGTGATTTTTTCACTTTTTTGTTTTAATTGTATGATTAATTTTTTTTAGTTTAGTCTTATCATAATTTAAATTAATCCAAACCAGTCTCAAATGGGCAGAAATTGCAATAAACGATGTCATTTTGTTCACATATCAGTTATATACTACTATTTTCCGGTCATTTGAGAATTATTTAAAAAAATTGGAATTGTTATGAGACTAAATTGCTATTAATGGACTAAAATAAAAAGGTATAAAAATTATGGGATGAAAATGGTATTAGTTCTGGATTACGTGTCCTATTTTTCTGATGTTCCATGTTGACTTAGTAAATTAAACTAAAAAAAATTCAGTAAATTCAATCACTGGCGAATCACGGCAATAATTTGAACAAAAATATAGCTACATAGATCAATAATTAGCAAATTGTAATTGTGGAGAAAGAAGATTCGAGAAGCATGCTCTTGCGTGAAAGTGGAGCTCGAACAAAGATCGGCACATAAAGGTGAAGGGTCGTGGCAAGAAAATATAGATGTCGACACTCTGCACATATGAGTGTCCTTTTTTTCATTTCAAGTTTTAAGTTTTTTTAATTGCAAATTAAATTAAATTTATTGAGAAAATTTACTGAGTCAGCGTATCACATATGTAAAATTGTAAAAATAAATAATTTATTTATAGTATGAGACTAAATTGAAAAAGTAATAATTGTGAGATCAAAATGAAAAGTAAAAAAATTATGGGATGAAAATGGTATTAAAGGTTAACTTATTCCGCCGTAAAATAGTAATGTGACTGGTACATGAACAATACGATATTGTTTACTGCAATTTTCAGCCATTTGACACTGATTTGGATAAATTTGTTGTTATGGGACTAAATTGAAAAAGTAAATAATTGTGGAACCACAACAAAAAAATGGAAAAACCATGGGACTAAAATGATAGTAATTCCAAGTAAATTTAATTTTTTCAGGCCTATATTAAAAGCAAAACGTTAGTGCAATGGGCCGAACTTATTTTGATGAGTGGGTCTCTTGTACACCAAGTGCACAATACAACTGGATCAAAATATAATCCATTTTCAGTACTTTAGATATATATTAGAAATATGGATTTAATAATTTATTAGTTTATGGTCTAAGCGGTTAGCCTTTTTTAAGAAGCAAGAGATCGATGGTTCGAACCCCAATTTGAATTTTTCATTTTTGTGCAAAACTGAAAAGTTATTCCACATTACATTGTAAAATTAAAATTTTTTACATTAAAAAGTTACACCAATCAACCATTATAAGTTAACCTTTATGTTGGAATTACATCGATTCCGTGACCAACATGAATAGGGTTACTAACCTGTTAATTAATGCAGCGGATATGATCATGAACCCGTTGAATCTTCGTATTGCTCCTTCCCCAGATTCCAATTGCTCTGTAAGGGTCCAGTACACAGAATTGTATGCATACGATTTTTCACAAATTGGTATCATTAGGAATGAGAATTAGTTTAATTATCTGTGTGAGTTTGTTCTGAGTTGGGAGTTAGTCTGAATGGATTATGAGAAATCTTATGTTACTATGTATTCCCACATATGAGATATTCAATTGTCTCTTTTCTTATTTTCCACACACTGAATATTCTCTCATAATCTTATTGTGCTTTTCTATTTGGAAATATTAGGAATGTTGTCCTAAAAGAGAATACGGGAGATAAATAAATAACTCCCTCAACTTCTCGTAACTCTCCTAATTTATCCTCAACTTCTTATGTGGATATTATATATATAATATAAATATATATAAATAAATAATATCCAACATTATTTATAACTCCCACTCACATATGAAGTTTAATGGTCTCTAACACATTTCCTTCATAAACCACATTCTTATTAAGACAATACCTCGTGTGACCCACCAGTACATTAAATTTCCATGCTATACATCGGTTGGGAGTATATAGCACCTCAATCAGAACAACTTGGATATCTTATCATTTAACACCAGTTGAAATATCTCCATTGAATCTCTCAAAATAGAGCATATTCAACTTTTTTTTTTTTTATGAAATCTAATGTATTCATAATTAAACACATAGCTTGATTGACTAGTCAATGAATCACAATAGAGTGTACAATAAGACATTCTTCCTTTCTCACTAAGTATCTACAGGCTCCCCCTGTAGCTGCTTTCCTAGACATGTTCCGCATCGCTCTTATTCTCATAGCTATCGGTAACATGCTAAAGTAAGAACACTAAAGTGTAGTCTTAGAAATATAGGAGAAAGTCCTAAGGGTTAGAGTAATTTAGGACTCACACATAATGAGAAAACAGAGAACTATCTTTCTCATTTCTTTTAGGGTCAAAAGCACATGTTATTCCTCAATGAAAACATGTCACAACTGATAAACTTCTCCCACTTAGATAAAATAGATTTTGGTTTTCTTTAATCTCGAAATATTGTTCAGTATTTTCAATGCCAACTTTATCAGGAAAACTTAATTCCAGAAAAATATGTATCATGTGATTCCTTATCAGTCATGTTTCCACTGAAGCTCCTATGATCACATATCCCTTAGAATTTTCACAGTATCCTATGAAGACACACTCTTACCAACTAGAACTCAACTTTCAACTTTTTTTTTCCCAAAAAATCACGTTTTGAAGGTTGCAGATCCCGATGTTCTAAGGGTACTCAAGAAACAGGTTTTCTACCCGTCCTAAATCATATGGAGTTGAAGCAATAGACTATGAAGATACTTGATTAAGCACATAAGGTGTATTAAGCAAAGTATCTTTCTAAAAAAATATGTAATTTAGCTTGTGCCAACATGGATCTTAATGTTTCTAACAATGTCCTATTCTTTCTTCCGGCAACACCAAATCAATGATGTCTATAAAGGATAGTCAATTGTCGGACAACCCTTTTTCATTACACAATTCTCTGAATTGTTTAGATACACTTTCACGTCTCCTATCAGTTTTCTCAACTTTGATAGTCATGTAATTTTGATTCTCAACATGTCCAAGTAAATGTCTAAAACATCTAATGTTTCAGACTAATGAGAAACCAAATGGACATGATCAAAACATGAATCGTCAACACTAAATGTAATGAAATGGGAAAAATCCATCTCGTGCCCTGATCTAATAGGAACCCATATGCCAAAGAATAATAGCAATAGAAATTCAGCTCTAATAGCTTTTGAAATGGTTTTGAGTCATTTAATCAGAAAGAAATGTTCGTATTTGGATAACTCGACTTTGATTCCAGGTTCAACAATCTTTAAATCACAAGTCTATTTATCCTATCTTGCAAAAAAATGACCTAAACTAGAATGCAATAACATGTCAATCATATAAGCATCACTAGAAGAACAATCATTCAGTAGATACGAACTTGATTCATAATAACTAAAAGATGTTCTTTCACCATCCAAAGCCTTAAAACCGTTAACTATGTGTCCAACACCATAACATTCATCATTAACTCGAATAACAACCATGTCCTAAAAAATAATAATACATTGTATCTCAAAATAAGCAAGCATGAATGAAACAGAAAAAGATAAATGTTGACTTAAGGAGCTATTTGAACATCTTGTAGAATAAAAAGTATGACCCTTTCATAGTCAATTCCGTAAGTCACAAGTCTTCGACTTTGACTCCAGCATTATATCCTACTCAAATCCATCGATTAACTACAATGACTCCTCTGTCTCCAATTTTTCAGTCTATTGTCTCTGAATCTTTAGTCCACAAAGGATAAGATTCAGTTTAAACAGTATTTAGAGACATCTACGAATTTTTAAAAATAGAATTAGATGGACCTGCCTTGTCCCATTAGGGCTCATGGCATTCATGTGCAAAATGACCACACTCACGATAGTTGTAGCATGTCATTTTGCTCATATCCTTCTTATTCTTTTCAACACGCTTCTTCTTTCTTTTCATATTGATTATTTTGTCTATGGTATTGTTATCCTACCTCCCACTATCCGAGCGATTATCATTCTTTCCTTTTCTTCAGTTCCATTTTCGTTTAAAGCCTAAAGCTCCTTTTGAACTAGAACTAACAAAGAAAATACAAGATGGAGACTTAGTTTCTCCAAGCCTATCAACCTCTAGATCTAGCTGATAAGCTGCTTCATTGAAAGTTCTAATGCTCTCATTGTAAGTCAAACCGACTTTGAGGTGATTAATGACTTGGTAGTGAGTGGACAAGAGCTTGAATTTGGTGTTCATCAGAAAATTTGTGACCAGCTTGTTTAAGTTCAGCGTTCATATTAGACATTTTCCTTAGATGTTGTCTAACATTGTGATCACTAAACTAAGCAAAAAATCTCGTGTCGTGGAACTTTTCTTTTTCCACACAAGATAAGCTATCTGGTCCTTTCTTCTCCGATTCCCAGTCCCAAAGCCTGGGTCAGACATAGAGATATTAAACGGGCTGGCCCTAACCCTACAGGGCCAGCCCTACAGGGCTCCGGGCCTAAACGGTCTTAGGCCTTAGCGGTTCATCCTTAACGGGCCGCTATATGCTCGGACTTAACCCTAACCCTAGCTGTCCGCGGGCTAAACGGGCAACTAACGGGCTCGGGGTAAAATTTTTTTACAAATTTAAAATTTAATATAAAATAGAACTAATGATTTAATAATTAAAGTTCACACATCCTAAAAGTTTTGAATTAATTGAGATCTAACTTATTTACTTATTTTCTATTTTAATCTGTAGTTAAGTTATTAGTTAATAATGAATTAGTAATTAATAATTAATAAAGTTTACAATTACGTAACACAAGTGAGGAGAAATCAGGCCAGCCCACAGCCACAGTACATAGACCCACGGCCCACAATCACTTTCCAATTTAATTAACTTATATTATATATTAATTATTTTATTTAATTAAAAAACTGGGCTACCGGGCCAGCACGGTTAACCGGCGGGCTAGCCCGTTTAGCCCGCGGGGTAACCGGTCCTGGCCAAAAAGGCCCGGTTTTATATGGGCCTCCATATGCTCGGACCTAACCCTGTAAAAAACAGGGTTAAACGGGCCGGCCCGCCAGCCCGCGGCCCATTTAACATCTCTAGTCAGACATTTCCAGGTTGATCACATCTAATAGTCCTATTTTGTCCAAAACATACTAAATTTCTATCAATGTCATTGTCTTAAACAATAAAGTGATTCATTGTGTTAATGTTCTATTACGTTTTATGCTAAGCCAAACTTAGACATCTAAAAAATAGACACACGATTCGATTTTGAAAAATAACTTAAAGTTACTAATCATCGATCTCATCATGCATCTCAAGAATCAAGTATTTATAAAACAAATTAAATAATATTGAACAACCACTTTAATCACAACTATTCAGAAAACAAGTTAGGAGTTGTCATCACTGAAAAAACCAAAGAACTCCAATGAGTATCACTTTAGCTTATACAAAATACAACTCAAGGAAATCCACACAGAGTGCGGTCTAACTTGTAATGCGACTTCCAATAATTAGAAAGATCGAACTCTCTAGTTCCAGCACTATAGATGACCTTTGCTAGAGGATCCACGTGTGGATTCTTCATCTAAAGTTTTCTATGGCCACTTAATCTCAAAAAATCAGAACAACGAATCCTTCACATCGGGCTTCATGTCACATGCCGATCTAAGCGCCTGAGTTCTATCTTTCTTTTTCGAAGCAAGGGAAAGTGTATTCATAATTTCTAGTCTATCGCGCTTCACGTCACAAGACTCCCACTCCACCCAAAAGTTTTTCTCCAAGTAGGGTGGAAGAGTCCTAGCCCAGGTATGAGTACTTTCAATTTCTACGAATAAATCGTATGGAAGTTGCTTGTTGTGAATGAAAACCAATAAATGGTTATACAGTTCCAACGACTCAATGAAATGATCTCTCAAGTTGTGAGTAGGCTTCATTTTGTAATTCATAAAATCATGTAGGACCTCTTCTTTGGTCCTGGTGTCACTATCAGAAACTGTTCCACTCTCTGACATACCTGAAAAGAAAATGAGCAGCCATAGAACAACAAACACACTAAAGTGTTAGTTAAACTTTAACACATGAATTTCCTCTCTTTTAATGCTTATGGAATACAATTTCCAATTAGCATTAGGTATATTTACAAGTGAAAAACAAGTTTAACTCTCTTGGCTCCCACTTTCCCGAATTAACCGGAGCTTATCGAACAATTTCACACACCAATTAAACATGATTTAAGAATTAAAGACATTTAATAAGAGAAATTAACACATAATGTCAATTAAAAAGTCTCCACATAAGTCCTTAAATCAAATAAAGTCACAAAAATTAAGCCACACTACAAAAAAAACATTGGAACACACAAAAATGCATATGAACGGGCATGAAACGAGCTGAAACGAAAGAAAAACATGATCACTAGCGCCAACACGCGTTGGCACACGTGCCCTCACGCGTGGACACACACTCTCACGCGCCATTTTACCAACGATCGATCGCTGGCGTGTGAACGTCATGGTGGACGTCTATTGCTAGTGCGTGAAAGTAGCTCGCCACCATCGGAGTGGCCGATCACCGGCGCGTGGACTTCACGCGCCACCGCCGGCGCTCCGTCGCCGTCCACCGTCCGGGTCGGGTTTGACCCACCTCCAATGGGTCGGATCTAAACTTTTAGAATTTCAATTGGACCCCTGGAGAATATCTAATTCTCAAAAAATAGGCCCAAAAGTTTCTAAAAATTTGCAAAAACGCCCAGATCGCAATTTTTTTTTGAAAATTCGTATCTCACTCAAAACTTAACGAAAAGTCACAAACAATATATGAATTGAATACTTATGAAATGCAGATTAATTCCATACCAAGAACAAAACCGATTTTGTTCGTTTTCACAATGTATTTACAGCTCGAAAAACGAGTTCTGAAAAACTTAAAAAATTCATAACTCTCTCATTTCTAATCCAAAGAATACACAAAAAATTATGTATTGATTCCTCATAAAACATAGGATCATCCAGTAAAATGAATCGAAATAAAAAAAGGTTAATTTTTTTTTCTTATTTCGCATTTCAAAATTCGGGTCTTTTGTGAAAAAACAGAAACTTAAAAAATTCATAGTAATTAATCTACCAGACCAAAAAATTCAATTAAATTATCTCTATAATCATCTCGTAATGATCTTTCCATTGATACCAAAATCAAACAAGTTTGAGCAATGAAAAATTTCGACCAGTAAGAGGCATACAGAACAAATTTTCGTACACACATAATCTCACTCATCAAAGGCCTCAAACTCATAGTCGACATGAACTAATCACATAACCATGATAACCAAAACATACAACATGCTCAATCATCCATCATTTCCAAAAATTGATCAACATAAAAAAAGTAGTATACTCAAAAATTTCTAAAAATTATTTTTCACAGCAGGAAATATCAATTTTGAAAACACCAGAAGCATGCCATAAATTTAAAAATGGGATACCAACATTTATGGCTTTGATACCATATGTTGGAATTACACCAATCCCGTGACCAACATGAACAGGGTTACTAACCTGTTAATTAATGCAGCGGATAAGATAACGAACCCGTTGGTATCCTCGTATTGCTCCTTCCCCAGATTCTAGTTGCTCCATACTCAGGGTCCAGTACACAGATTTATATGCATACGATTTTCCATAAATTGGTATCGTCAGGAATGAGAATAGTTTAATTATCTGTGTGAGTTTATTCTGAGTTGGGAGTTAGTCTAAGCAAATTATGAGAAGTCTTATGTTACTGTGTATTCCCACATATGTGACATTCAATTGTCTATTTTCTTATTTTTCCCACACTGAATATTCTCTCAAAATCTTACTGTGTTTTTCTATTTGGAAATATTCAGAATGTTGTCTTAAAAGAGAATTCGGGTGTTAAATAAATAACTCCCTTAACTTCTCATAACTCCCCTAATTTATCCACAACTTCTTATGTTGATATTATATATATATATAATAAATATATATATGTAAATAAATAATGTCCAACATTATTTACACTTTATAATACCAAAAAGTTGAAAACTCATCTCATTCAACATTGAAAAGTTAAATTATGTAACACTAAAAAGTTTATGCTCATATATTTAATAAGTTGTATTGAATTACACAGATTAGTGAAACCAACTAACACTGAAAAGTTATCTCATTCAACAATGAAAAATTAAATTTAGTAACAATAAAAAGTTCATGCTAATATAATAAAAAACCTTATAGGGCCTCCAGGTTCACATAGGACCATTGTGTCGGTAACAATTAATTAAAAGCTAACTCAACTAACACTTTACACTATTTCTTTATTTTTTACATTCCTTCAAATCTCAACTATTTTCTTTTACATTTCATTGAACATCATATCTATGAGTGATTTCATCGAGTACCACGTATCAATATGCTCGAACTTGAGTTCTTCCCAAAAGATATATTCTCAACGATAATTACTCTTCTCAAAGGGTCATCCTAATGTAATTCTTTTCAGATTTGTATGATTTTGAAAGAAAACGTGGGTGTCTATACTTGTCCTTAGACATACCGTGCTCATATCTATATTTTTTTTCTTATATTTCTAGACGGTGAGCAGCTTCAAGATCGTGGATTTAATTTTTCGGCAAAGGTAAGCTTTTCGGTCTTCCGGCGATATTAATTGATTCACACGTCCAACCTTAAAAAACCAGCACCAACATCACTTAAATTCCCTTCTTCAATGCATTTTGTAAACAACATCAACCTCCCCTCTCAAGGCTTCACATATTTTACACTTTTTTTTAATTTTTTTCACAGATTATGATGTCCCCTTTAAACCATCTTTAACAATGAGGTTCAAGATATGTGCACAATATCTCGCGTAAAAAAACTCACTTTACATAAAATACTTTGAGTTTCTCTTTTAGTATCTTTTGCATGCTATTATTAGAAGAGGCATTGTCCAACGTGAGAGAAAAGATTTTAGAATTTATCCTCCAATCCTCAAGCACGATCTAAGTAACTTTCAGATAATTCACCCGTTATATGTGGTCTCTTCAACTCACAAAATGATAGTAATTTAGAATTTAACTTTCATCTTTTTTTTCAATATGGTTATAACCTTTAATAGTCACATCTCTCCATGTGAAACACATCCACGGGACTAACTCCAAATTTAAAGTAGAACGAAATTTGGATCCCATTGGTCAAACTTAAAATTTAATATAAAACGGGATTTGAGATCCACGATACAAACTCCGATTTATGCAACATGGAGCGGGCTTATATGACATTATACATTATATAATATATATTCCATATATTACAATTTGAAACCACCAATCTTTTCGTGAAGAATTTACAGAATTTAATTTGGAGGAGGCCACTTCCGAATCCAACTGTGAGTCAACAATTCACTAGTATGATTTTTACTCATCTGAGTTATAAGTTGAATACAAATATTTTTTTGTACTTAATTTAGTATAAGAAGTTTGGTCCAAGAGGGACTAATTTGGGATTTATATAAAGCTTTTTATTCCATATTTAACAATATTTTGTCTTTAATCTTATATGTTCACAATTTCATTTCTTCTTCAGGGAAATGAAATTGACACAGGTTTCAAGAGTATTTATTCAATTCAAGGTTTATACATTTAACACTTGCCTTTTAATAACTAAGTTCCTATACAAGATACTAAAAGTTTTTCAAGTCTTATACAAAATATGTATAACACACTTACTTGAAAGGGGAAAACACTTCAAAATAAGAAGTAAAAATTAAGTTTTGCAGTTTGCTTTTCCCAACTTCTTGAGCCTAACTCTAGCCTTATTGTCCGAAAAGACTTTATCCTTGATAGTTATGATTTATATTATATATATCAACACTGCCACATGAGGATCTTTTTGCCTACACTTCTTGGACTTCACTTGCATTTCGTCTCTAGTATTGATTTCGGCTTTGGAGCCCGGCCCTTTTCTATATGTTGAATATTAGGCCTTCGGCCACATCGCCTGATTATATTGTGCATCTGCTGAGACTCGATATCTTCTATTTGCTTTGGCCCCAGCCTGCAGAGGTAGGGTCCATGGGTCTTGTCTAACTTTATTGCTTCTGTCTCGCCTTGTTGGGGTGAGGCCCATAGTCTAGTTAAACCGATTTAAAAATCAAATTCGAGGTGTATTAGTGATGGTGAGTTATCCAAGTCATTATAATATATAATCATAAAATAATAAATTACTAATAATTAAAAAACTGAAAGAATTAAAAATGTAGTAAGGATCTAAATATAAAAAAAATAATTAAAAAGACAACTAGTCAAGAAAATGAATTTGATGTGTCTCCATTGAATTCATTCCTTCAAGAGAATATTGAGGATGATTGAGTGGAAACTACAACAAAAACAATAACAAAAATTATGAATCATATGTATATTTTTTTTAATTTTAAACTGAAAATATATTTTAAATCATCATACCATAAAAAAGTCAGTAAAATTGAATTGCTCAGTTCGTTGGAGAAATTTGTGAGCTGGGTCTGGAGGTGCTGAACAAGATGTAGACAGTATATTGTGTGCTTCAATGTCCTATAATGATTGCAAAAATTAAATATTAAAATTTTCAAAAAATTTAAGAGTAATATATTTATGTATCATGAAATTCGAATTTGATTTTTTTATTGGAGGTCTACCCAACTTTTCTGTCTTCAATTCTTCAAACAGACTCTCTTCTTAAAATCCTTAGCTAGTGTTATCACTACTAAAAAATACCCCCTCTAATGACGCTTTTTTAGTGACACTTTTTAGTAATCGTCATAATACCAGACATATATGACCCTATCCTTATTTATTTACATTTAGTAACGCTATTTAATTTATTAAGTGGAACTTTAAAAATTAAAGAAAATTTTTCCTCTTTCAAATTTCTTATGCGACGCTAATTAATTTTGTTCATTACCCCATCAATATACATATACCCTAAAACTATAAAATTTCTAATTAATATATTCCCTCCTAAACATTGGCGCCTAATCTTATTTCCTCAGACTTAATAGTAATTAACCCTAATTTCCTATTCCATGTTTAATCATGAGGTATTCGTTCTAATTGAATTTCACCCTTTAGCATCGCGTTCTGGAGGAGAGAACCCTAATTTCCTATTTCAAGTTTAATCAAGTAATGAGGCACGATATTCTCCCGACTTGAATTTCGCCTATCACCTTCGCGTTCGGGAAGAGACATTCGGCTCTGTAGAATAGAGGCGTTCTTGTTTTCGTGATTTCATCAGACCGCAGACGTTCACCAACCACAACAAAGACGTTCGTTCGTTCGTTCGATTTCTTCTAAGGTACAACAAAGGCGTTCTTAAGTTTTATTGGGTTCATAGTTTTATTCAATTCGGTTAATTCTCAAATTTCATGATTTTATCGCGATTTCAATTGGGTTAATTCCTGATTTCAATCAATTGCGATTTGGATTATATAGGTTTCTTATTTCAATTTGATTAGTTTCTCTCTTCAGATTCTAATGTTCGGATGCCTTTGGATTCTGATCTGTGAGCGGTAAATAATCTCAGGATCATAGATTTCGTCTTACGAACAGAGGTATCCGTCTAAGGTAAGATCGTGAATCTATTTGAATTGGGTGTCTATGGGCGAGTCTCATATCTCAGGATAACAGCCCAATTTCTCCAATTGCATATCTCAGGATCTTGGGTTCGTGGCTCGAACGGAGACTATCTATCTAAGTTACGAACAGAGTTCGTAAGTTTTGTTCGGTTTGTGATTCAATTCAATTGTTTGTATCTTCTTCCTAATAAGTTTAGAAACTATAAAAAAAAGATGTCTGATTTGTTGGGTTTGTGATTTTGATTCTTCGTGATTCACTATTACAAGCATGATGATTCATTGTTTACAAACACGATGATGTGTAGTGATTAGGTCATTATGATGCACAGAATATTTTACTTTGTGTGTAATTTACTTATAGTTTTCTAGTGCATCCAAGGCCAATATTAGAGTGATAAATGTGTTGTTTGTTATCAGCTAAACCTACTGTTAACCTAAATAACAACTGCAATGCTACAAATACCATTTAAACTAGTTGTTTTGAACAAATAGTTGTATGTTATTACAGCTGTTTCTAGTGCACCCACAGCCCTACTATCAGTTACAATAAGATAAAATGGTTGTTATTTTGGGTTCGTGGTTCAAACTAGTGCAGTGGAAGTCAGTAGCTTTATGCTTTAGAATTTGACTTTCACTGGGCAATCATAAATTCCTCACTTCTTATAGTATCTTCAAAGTCTTACAAATTCTTGTGTGGAGTTGGTTGAATTTTGATCATTACTTCTGATTATATTTCAAGAAATAGAGTTTTCAGGATAAATAATTTTTAGATGGTTTAAGGATTTGATTGTCGGTGCGCCTATTAACACTCGGATGTTTGCTCAATACATCCATATGTACGACATTTTAAACACCACACACAAAGCTATAAATCTGGTGCATCGAGCAAATATACAGGTGTTAATTTTTTCGCCCTTTGATTATTGTAGTATCAAAGAGTGTTTCTTGATCATAGTGTTTGTGCTTTTTGTTATGATGGAGATGAGTTTAGATCTGATTGTTAACTTGCGAAGGTGGAGTAGGTGAGATTATTGCTTATTATTGCTATATATTGCAATCCAAAATGGTCCAATGCATTTTTAGCTTGAGAAGTATATATCTCTATTGTTACTAAAGTTGGCTTTTGGTCTCTATTGTTAATTCCTTAATCATGTTATTGTTCATGTTAATTCCACATTATATTTTGTTTATGTTGGAGTTGCTCCGTGGGGCTTAGTACTATTTAAGTTAATATTTCTAATATAGGATTGAAATTTTTATGCTATGCTTTTCTCAAAGATCGGAGTCTCTTACACAATCTCGGAAAATACTTAATGAGCTTCATAAGTCATTGTTGTACAGTTTAAGGTATTGTTTAAAGATTGATGAGAGTATTCTTACTTTATAAGTTATGATAGGTTATATGGTGTATATATATATATGTGTAGTTATATGCATATGCCTCCCTATTTTCTTAATTTTCTATGTCGTTGGCATTAAGCGGGCATTGACCATCCTTAACTCTTACTCATTTCCAATTGAACTCTTATACATACCAACCCATCGTACTGTAATTCCCTTGGATAGAGGAGCTGCAGACTATAATGTATGGATTGATTTTTTTAATAAATTTTTAGTTACAATAAAAAGTTTGACATTAAGGTGTAGAGAATAAATAAATAATAATTGCTTATAAGTTCTTATATGATTATATCGTTATATTGGATTTGATACATAAGCATTTGGATAAAAGTAAGAGAGTTACGATTATAAAAGATTTGAGCATAATCAACCATGCACTTTGGTTCGTACTTCATTTTCTATTATTGTATAGTCATGTTAACCATTCACTTACATTTTGATAGGTTTTAATTTTGATTCTTAATAGGTGTTCTTTGCTTTTCAGATTCAGTCTTGAGGCATCAAATTCCACTTGTGGTAAGTTTAATTATATATTTTAGTTTTAAGATTATTACTACTCTTTTGGTAATTTTTTTGTGTTATATTATATGACTTGTGTTTTGTGTCTTTTCAATTTTAGATGCATGTTCTTGGCAGTACGGTATTTTGGTTAGTTCATCATTTAATTATTTGTTAATTTTTACTTAATCTAGGATTACATTTGTATATCGTTGAACGTATATAATTTCTAACTATATAATTATATGATAAAACTTATGAAATTTCTAACTATTGTTTTAGCCTATAGAAATAGGAAGAGGTCAATCATAATGACAGTATGAACTTCTATTACTCTTTTTTTTGGGGAAAAAGTGAAGAAAATAGATATTTTTACTTATTCTTTTAGGCAGTATTCAACTATTCATGGAATATATTTGTATTATTTCTTGTATTGGTGATAACCAGTGAAAGTTTGTCCATTGTTTTTAATTTTATTGGTTATATTCGACTCGTTTAGTGTCATTGTTCACATTAGTTTTAGTATTGGTTATTTCCAAATTTAATTTTAATTTGTAAGCATAGTCGTGAATCATACCTCGTTCATTACTAAGTGTTATATTTCATGTTGATTTCACCAAGTTATTTGGATTTCACTTGATTAAAGTAACTCATAGTTAAACAACTTAAACTTGTTTAGGCCTCATATGAAATATCGGTAAATCTAGTTTGTTTATTATTTAAAATATAATAATATTTGTTTAACAGGTTTGGGCAAAAGCACTCTTAAAAGGCATCCCCGATCCAGGTAATGTTGCAAAAGGCCCAACTAAACTAGTAGGAAATGAAGAATTATTAGGACTTGAACAGTGTGAAGTGAAGATTACTATGGTAATTGAATATTAGTAACCACTAATTGAAAAAGTTGGAGGTGTCAAAGTTGGAAGACATAACCTTCCTTGGCCAAAGCAATTAGTAAGTTTCTCTTTATTGTCCTTCCTGTGGTTTAGTTTAGTTTTTTCATCAATTTTCAAGTATCGGTCATTTTTTTTATATTCATTATTATAGGTGTCAAGTGGAGGATGCAAGAGAAGGAAACCAAAGCAAAATGATTTTTACCACGCTTAGTGTAGGTGCAGTTTATCATTGAAATAAACAGTTTGGAATTTTTTATTTTTTTGGATTGAACATGATAGTCACTGTAAATTATTCTGTTGGTGCTTTTACATTTTAGGTCTCTAAAGTGCATGACTATTTTTTCTGGAATTTATTTGGTTTTGTATTTATAATAGATGTTTATATATTGGTATAAATAATTCATAGCATTATGTGACATGAAAAAGAATAAAAGTTCTATTATTAAATTGGTTATTATTATGTGATATTAAAAATATTATTTTAAATTAGTTGCTAGTATTAATTAGGTGACATATAAATTAGTCACAAAAAATAAATTATTGCGAAGCAAGTTTGTGTGAATAAATGATAATAACTTAATTACACATACAATTCATTATATGAGGTAATTATATTAGTTATATATACTTTAATGACGTTTAGAAGTGACACATAAGTCATCTACCATGACATGTGATGCATCACAAGTCAATCATTTTGTGACGCTTGCAAACATCACGAAATGGGGTAGTTAAATTAGTTAAATATTTTTTTGTGATGCCAAAAACCGTCAATAAAGTACACTATAATGACCCTAAATAGTGTCACCAAATAGTGTTATTAATGAGCGTTAAGGTGACGCATAGATGCGTCACACTAAACATAGGTGATGATGCTTCCAAGCATCACAAAAATAGGCCATTGAAACGCCAAATCAGGTGACGCTTGACTAGAGCGTCACTAAAGCAAAAGCGTCACTAAATACTAATTCTAGTGACATTTTCGGGCGTCACTAAAGCCCAATTTTCTAGTAGTGTATGAAAGATCCCATGGATGATTTTCTAGCATTATCATATCTTGATCTTTTGTGAAATACATTTTCATGACTTATTTACTTACACCACGCAAAGTAGTATGCACTTAAGAGAAAGTTGATGGGTGAACAGATACTTCAGTTGCTAGTCGCATAAGAACCATACTAAGTTTTCTATATCATTCTGCACTTTGAAATTTTGGATCTTCCTCAACTTCATTGCCCATATAATTGTGTACAACCTCGCTCCTAGATTCTCTTGTCCATCTCTTAAATATGTAGTGAGTATCAAGTTATTTTTCATCCATCACATCATACACTTTCACGTCATGACAACACAATAATCCAGTCATCTTAAATTTTCGATAGGTACATGAAACCATTCTAGTATTGGGATCAAATGTCACCATCCATTCTCGTCCAATAATCTATTCAAATATGGTTGATTTTTATATTTATTCTTTATATAGAAAGTACAAACAGATCAAAATCCATCTGAAACAAGCAAAATACAATTGCGGTATAGATCTCAGAAAGTTGATGCAACATAGAAGAACTCTCTAATTTTAACCTTGGTAATTTTTTATATGTCTCAAATTCATATCATAATTCATTGTACCTCTTGTCCTCCAACACATGTTGCTAGAAAAACTTCTCTATATCTAAGCTAGGATTCATACAACTCTTGATATCAGAACTAACATTCTCAGTGAGTTGTTTGCTCCTCATAAAACAACACATTTCTCCTTCATACCTTAAGTAGATCGCAACCATGTGTTCTCCTGAATATTATATTATTCTAGTAAAGCACTTCATGCCTCCTCGAACTTGATATTGTCATTAATTCCATACATACACCTCTTGAAATCTCATAAGAAATATGATGCTTGATTTTATTTTGCATCCAATAGCATATGGACATTACCTCCTGTAAGGCCTTTACCATATAGCTTGATCTTAGTCAATGAAGATAGTCAAAGGTTTCAAATAACCATTTGAATGATGTTGTTGTCTCATCATATAAAAGTGATGCTCCAAAAATCACCACTCCTCTATAATGGTTGAAACCTAAGGAGATAGCAAGCGGTCTATGCACATGGTTAGTATAGTATGTCGTATTTAGTGACATTACATCACCGAAGTACTCATAATCAATTAACATTCTTGCATTGGTCCAAAAATCTTTAGTTATCTCTTTTTCTATATTCATCTGATTGGCATGATAGAATCATGGATTTTTAGAAAACTATTTTTTAAAATATCACATTAGGAATCCAACCTCCTTATACACCATGCTTTTTTGTCTATTGGATCTGAGATAATTCTTTGCATATATCCTTATATGACCAAGACCATCTTTACCTCCTGTTTGCCTACTCATCGACTAAAAAGTTAATTTTTGCTTAAGTCCAACATTATTTGTCAAATCAATCTCATGTACTTGAACTTCTGCATTGGAAAGCCAACATGTGTGATTCGTTTCTTGAAGATGGAGATGATCTTCGATGAACTAATTTATACATACTATTTGTTGGTCCCTTAAAGTGGTCAAGGTCTAGAGGGGGGGGGGGGTGAATAGACCTTGAGTCCAAAAATAGATTTTCAAACTTTTCAAATAAGAGGGATTCTAGAATCTTACAGTAACCTCTTTAAGTTCAAAAGATAAGTCTACAAGAGTTTTAGAAACTGGACCACAAATGTTACAGCTGTGGACTTAAGAAGTCTGCAGCTGCAGAGTTTAAAAACTTGCAAAATAGCAAATCACTTGTAGACAAAGTATTAGAGAGATTCTCACAATTGAAATTGTATTGAGAATACTTCTAATGTGCAGCGGAAAAAAGTGAGTGTTAATGAAAAACAATATAAACCAAACTTAACAGTTGAGTGACTTATGAAAGTCTACAGCTGTAGAGCCAATTTATCTCTGTGATAAACACAAAGTTTTATGCACTTGAATTTTCACAAGAATGATGAATGTAACAAGAAATTAAATATGCAGAACAAGAATTTAAATGACAGAAAATAAATAGACCAAATTTATAGTGGTTTAGTGTCTATAAAAAGACAACCTACATCCACTGTTACACCACTCAGGTGCCAAATTCACTAAGATGTGATCACTTAGATCAATACAAGTAGTTCCCCCCTTAGAACTAGGTTCACTCAGATTCCTATTCTAAAAAGAGATTAAACTACCATATTCACTCAGAATATAACTCACAAAGAGTTTTACAAACCTCACAAAGAGATATCTACACTTAGTAGAAATAAAACAGGTGAGGGAACAA
The DNA here is from genome assembly GCA_026898435.1 of Prunella vulgaris. Lineage (NCBI taxonomy): Eukaryota > Viridiplantae > Streptophyta > Magnoliopsida > Lamiales > Lamiaceae > Prunella > Prunella vulgaris. The sequence goes on along the minus strand of JAPKLY010000610.1, from coordinate 85,569 downwards.
CAACAAAAGGGTGTGATTCTTACTAAGAAAATCCTAACCAACTATCCTATGAATCACAAAGAATAAAACAAATAAAGCTCTGTCAGAATTTTGCTAGCTGTAGATTTGCTTAGGCAGAATGCTTGTATGCTCAGGGTTGTTGTTGTTGCTTCCTCTGAGGACTTCTTCTATTTATAGATTGAGTGATATGACTTATCCGTTGGAAATTCAAATTTGAAATCCGGATAAGGCTCCTCTCTCTCCATTTGGCATGTGTGAGGTGGTCCACATCCTTCACATGGGATAGTACTGATTGTACTATTGTCCTTCTCATCAGAATTCTGGCTTCCTTGTAACTAATCTCCATTATCCTCCAGAATAAAAAAAAAATCCTCCACTTAAGTACAATTTAGTGAGTTCTTGAGAGCTACACTAATAGTGCTTAAGGGTCTTCATTAACTTCAAATAATCTCTGACTTGTACCATCTCTTCAAACAGTTCTTTGCAGCTGTAGAGTCCTGTCATTAAGAAAAATCGGCTGTAGAGAAACCTTACAGCTGTAGGATCATGTCTTAGCTGTAGAATGATCAAATATACAGCTGCAGACTTCACTTACAACTATATGTTTCAAACACCAATTTCCTTAGCACAAGTGTTAGATCAATTTACACAAATTAAACACATTGTTTTGCACACATCAAAATATAAATCAAGGTACTTAACACTATTCACATGCTTAACTCCCGTTGTTACGTTACAATCTATTCAAGTCTCAAATTGAGTGTTGCAGGTGACAAAATCGCATTTGTCTTGTGTACAAATAAATTCTTTGCAATAAATATATTTATATGAAGTATTGAAGTTATAAAACCAGTCTTCTTATTCATGTAAGCACAATTGTTTTCTAACTCCAAAATCTATTTGTCCACCAAATTTAGTCCAAAACTTCCAAGCCTCATCTAGGCTATCAAAAGTCATACTAATCTCAGGCTTGAACTTATCATATAAAGTAGAGTCCATTAAGAAATTACTTGTATGTAAATATTTGTCAAAATATATATTCTACACGTGACAATACAACACGTAATATATAAGTAAAAGTTTAAAGATGCATGATATGATAAATGATAAATATAAATAGATATAATTTTATATAATTAATTATCATAAATACCTTAAAAATTGTGAAGAAACTACAAGAGCCTACTGCTCATATAAATAGATTTTTTTTAATAATTAATATATAAATATAGAGTGGTCATGATTTTATTTAGGGAAAATACACATTTTTGTCCTATAAGTTTCGTTGACTTTGGTTTTCGTCCTCTTAAGTTTTTTATTTTTGTTTTCATCCTTTAACTTACCAAGAATTATGATTTTCGTCCTCTTAAGTTCAGAATTTTTGTTTTTGTCCTTTAACTTACCAAAAACTATGGTTTTCGTCCTCCAACCGCATATAACCAGTCATACAATCTATTTTCTCTTTCTTTTTTTAAACAAAATACTAACGTGGGGGTATTTGGAGGGAATTAGGTCTTGACAAAATACACTTTTAACAGTAAATTCCCTCCCAAATACCGTCCAATACTTACATCCATAGAATCTTCTGTCTGGATTCATTTTTGAATATGATGTACAAACCGTGCAATAAAACCACAATGACACTTAATATTGCGCTTGAAACTCGTTGATTCGTACGAATTTCTTGAAGACATCCCTCTTCCTTTCAGTACAGTGAGTATGCGCTCACAAGAATTTAGGCTTTTGGATGTTTTAATTTGGGGATCTTTGTTTCTTTTTTTCCTAATTCTCTCAAGCCCACATGCCTAGATTTGATCGACTAGGAGTTTGGTTTGGTAGAGAATTTACGGTTAATCCTGTATTTTATCCATCAAGACCTAATTCCCTCTAAATACCCCCACGTCAGTATTTCGCTTAAAAATAGAAAAAATTGATCTACGTGTGTATTGCCGGTTGTGTGACTGGTTATAGGCGGTTGGAGGATAAAAACCATAATTTTTGGTAAGTTAAAGAACAAAAACAAATATTCAAAACTTAAGAGGATGAAAACCATAATTTTTGGTAAGTTAAAGGATGAAAACAAAAATTCAAAACTTAAGAGGACGAAAATCAAAGTCAACAAAACTTATAGGACAAAAATGTATATTTTCCCTTTTATTTATTTATGATGTTAATTGAGCAAACATATGTAATCAAAATATTTCGATAATGGGGCAATGCGTTTAAGTTGAAGCCATGCATGTAATCAAAAGGTGAAACTTTTATTAAATAGTAAAGATGTAACATATTTGCTTAAAAGAATTAACTAGCAAAAGAAATCATGAATTACAAAAAGATATGCAAATATGAAACTTAATTCATAAAGATAGAACATATATAACAGAAGATTTATTTTTTTAACAAAAAAAATGTCGCCGTATTAGAACCAACATGAGGTATTGGGCATGGAATTAAGCTGTACAAGATCCGGGTCCATAAACTATATATAAATTTTGGATCCAATAATGTTCTAACACAAAAAATAAGAACGCTAACCTATAATCTGCACAACGGAATGATTTCACCAGATTGATATCCTCGTCTGTCAACGTACTCAGGATCCCAGTTGCAATGTTAATGCCAACCCAATGTTCACGAATAGTATTGTATCGTATGTGGTCTCAGTGTGTGTTTTGTTCTGATGATTGTGTATTCTCTGATAACATGGAATTTTGTCCCGTGGAATGTTTCTCAGATTCAAAAACATACTTATCCAGATCAGAGGAGGAAAGTTAACTGCCCCTGCAGTTATTTAACTTTTAACTACCCCTGCAGTTATTTTACTTCCCTTATATATTTATTATAATAATTATAATAAACTAAATATGTGAAATAATATAAATAATATAAAATATTATTTACATCTCCCACTCACATATGAAGTTTCATTATATCTTACACGTCTTCATCATCATAAACAACTTTCATATTGATAAAAATATCTCATGTGACCCACAAGTGCATGAGTTACTATGCCATAAACCTGTTAGGGATATATGGTACCTCAATTGTTTCATTAAGGATATGTGCAATCTCGTTATACCCTAGAATTCATTAAACATTTAACACCTGTTGATATATTTCTATTGAATCCCTCAAAATAGAGCATATTCAACTATATTCGCGAAGTTCTAATGTATTCATAATCAAACTCCCAGCTTGATTGACTAGTCAATGAATCACACAAGAATGTGTTAAATAAAGAAACTATTCCTTTCTAACTAAGAGTCTACAGTCTCCCACTGTAGCTGCTTTCTTAGACATGCACCACATAGCTCTTAAAATTGTTAGCCATTGGAAACATGCTAAAGTAGCAACGCCAAAGTGTAAACTTAGAAACTATGTAGAAAGTCTTAAGGGTAAAAATTAAAATAAGGACTCATACTCAATGAGAAATTGGGGATATTTTCTCATTTCCTTTTCGGGTCATTTAGCACATGAAGTTTCTCTAAAAACCGCATGTCACAATGTCTTTGATTTCCTATGAAGGAAGCGTATGTCTAATTCAACTTTGACATTGCGTAAATTTATAAATTAAATGCATTCTGTGCACTTAATCCAGACATCCACTCTCAAGTGTATCAGGACATCTCGTAAAATTTAGCTAATTAAACAAGTCAGATAGATTTGTGGTCCAATCTATCTCGATTATATTTTTATTATAATCTCATCTCTGTGCTTCCACTGGAACAAAGGTGATCGCTCGTATGAGAGAGTCAATCATAACTTGTCTACATGCTTTCATATATGAAACAATACATATAAGTAACAAAACACAAATAGTTACATCAATAACCATTTAATATAACATCATTCAGCATTTCATTCAAACATAATCAAATTCTATGCAAACCCAAACCTCTAACGTGTTTCATAAAAACATCTCTAGCAATTGGTTTGGTAAAAGGATCTGCTAACATGTCATGAGTAGAAATGTACTTTGGAATCACTTTCTTCTTTTCAATTATATCTCTAACGAAATTGAACTTTGTGTCAATGTGTTTGGTCTTTCCATGATATTTGGGATCTTTTGTGTAAGCAATGGCTGCTTGATTATCACAATTAACTGACACAACTCCCACTGAGGTGTCAGTTATCTCCAAATGTTTCAAGAATCTCCTTAACCAAATAGTCTCTTAAACTGCAGCAGCACATACCACAAATTTGGCTTTCATTGTGGATAGTGCTATACAAGTCTGTTTCTTGCTACACCATGATATCACTCCATTGTTGAGTAAGAAGACATAACCGGAAGTTGATTTTCGTTCATCCAAATCACCACTCCAATCTGCGTCTGTATACCCATTGAGTCTCACATTATTTCCTTGATAGAAAATATGATAGTCTGTAGTCCCTTTTAGGTATCTGAAAATCCTTTTCACTGTCGTCCAGTATCTTCTCCTAGGATTAGACTGATACCTGCTGACTAGACCAACAGCATAACAAATGTCTAGTCATGTGCACAACATTGCATACATCAGACTACCAATAGCATTGGCATATGGTATTTTGGACATTTCCTCTTTTTTCTTTTTGAGTCTTAGGACACATATCTAGGCTCAAAGATTCACCTTTCATAACAGGAGTATCTAGTGGTTTGCAATCTTTCATTTTGAATAGTTCCAAAAGTTTCTTGATGTAAGTCTCTTGGGATAAACCCAATAACCTTTTCGAGCGATCCCTTTGAATCTTGACGCCAAGAATATATTCTGCTTCACCCATGTCTTTCATCTCAAAATTTGAAGACAACCATCTCTTGATAGTTTCAAGATACTGTTTGTTTTTTCCAGCTAATAGTATGTCATCTACATACAGAGATAGAATCACAAAATTGTTCTTAGAACGTTTAACATACACACAGTGGTCTTCGTTTATCATAACAAAGTTATATGAGATTACCGTCGAGTGAAATCTCAAATACCACTGTCTCGAGGATTGCTTTAGTCCATAAATTGACTTTTTCAACTTACAAACTTTGTCCTCTTGACCTTGAAGAACAAATCCTACAGGCTGATGCATGTAGATTTCATCTTCAAATTCTCCATTGAGAAAATCAGTTTTATCGTCCATCTGATGCAATTCTAAATCCATACTCACTACTATAGCTAGGAGTAAATGAATCGAGGCAAATCTCACTACGGGCGAAAAGGTTTCTTCATAATCTATACCCTCTTATTGAGTATATCCTTTTTCCACTAAGCGAGCTTTAAACCTTTCTATTGAACCATCAGCTTTTCTTTTAATCTTAAGAATCCATTTATTCCCGATTGTTTTGCATCCTTTTGGGAAGTAAACAAGTTCCCAAACTTGATTTGACTTCATAGACTCCATTTTCTCTTCCATTGCTTTTTTCCATTTTTCTTTTGCTGGACAAGTTAGAGCTTCTTTCATAGTTTTAGGCTCTTCTTCATCCACTGGGGAAATATCCCCTTTTTCTGGAGAAACAAAGAAGGCATGACCTTCTATGTCATAATGCCTTTTTGGCATTGATTTCCTACAACTTTTTCGAGACTGTGGTTCTATAGGACCCTCTGTAGATAAAATGTCCTCATTAAGAATGGTTTGATCCTCAAATGTAACAAATCTATCAAGGTCCACATTTTTAGATATACCACTCCTACTTAGATCAGATAGGATTTAGTTTTCTACTGTCTCAAAAATTGAGTCGTCTTTATTAATTCCACCCTTGTTAGGAAATTCATTTTCCAGAAAATGTGCATTTCGTGATTCTATTTCTGTAATATTCCCATCTTGATCTCCTATGAAAACGTAAACCTTAGAGTTCTTGTAGTATCTAATGAAGATACATTTCTTTCCTCTGGGACCTAGCTTTCCATATTGACTCGTAGAGTCATGTATGTAAGTTGCGCACCCCCATGCTCTAAGGTTACTTAGGTCAGGTTTTCTACTAGTCCATAATTCATAAGGAGTTGAAACGACTGATTTAGTAGGCACACGATTAAGCACATAAGGAGCTGTAAGTAATGCATCTCCCCAAAAAGAGATACGTAAATTTGCTTGTGCCATCATAGACCTCACCATCTCCAACAATGTTCTATTCCTTCTCTCAGCCACACCATTTTGTTGAGGTGTGTAAGGAATAGTCAATTGTCGAATAATCTCTTTTTCATTACATAACTTTTTGAATTGATCGGAAAGTTATTCACGTCCCCTATCATTTCTTAAAACTTTGATAGTTTTGTCCTTTTTATTTTCAACTTCGTTTAGAAAACGTCTAAAATAATCCAATACTTCAGATTTGTGAGAAATCAAATAGACATAACCAAAACGTGAATAATCATCAATAAATGTAATGAAATAGTACACTCCATGTCGGGCTCTTACATTAACAGGACCACAAATATCAGAATGAACTATTTGCAACGGAAGTCAGATCTTATGGCTTTGCCAAATAGTTTTCGAGTCATTTTTCCAGCAAGACAATGTTCACACTTAGATAACTTGACTTTTGAAGAAAGATTCAATAACCCTTCTTTTATAAGACAGTTCATCCTATCTTGCCCAATATAACTTAATTTAGCATGCCAAATGTCTACATTTAAACAAGCAGTACTAGAGGAACATGCATTTAGCGAATATGAATAATCATCATAATACCTAAAAGATGTTCGATTACAATTTAAAATCATAAAACCATCATACATAGATTTATTTCAATAACACACATTATCTTTGCTAATAAAAACTGAGTATTTAGTAAACAATACTTTAAATCCGAATTTAAGTAAAACTGAAACAAATATCAGATTTCACGTGATATCAGGAGTAAATAGTACATCATGTAAAATAAAAGCTCGACCGTTGTCAAGGTCAAGTTTGCAAGTTCCAAGTCCTTTGACTTCAACACGAGCATTATTTCCTACATATATCCATCTTGTCACCTGTGGAACACGACGAAAATCAACAAATGCTCCCCTATCTCTTGTTACATGGTCTGTAGCCACTGAGTATATAATCCACAAAGGAAAAGATTCAATTAATAAGACAATACTAGAGACATTTATAATACTTGAAATAGAATTAGATAGATCTACCTTGTCCCTCTTGGGCTCAGGGCATTCCCTAGCAAAATGACCTAACTGGTGACAGTTATAGCAAGTCATTTTACTCTTATCCTTCTTATTCTTTTTCACACGCTTATTCTTTCCCTTCTTCTCATCAGTTTTGTTTTGAGCATTGTTCACTGGTTTATCATTGTTAGATCATTTACCCCTCTTCCCTTTCTTCCAGTTTCTCTTTCTCTTGAAGCCAGAAGCTTCTTTGGAACTAGAACCAGCATAGAAGGCAACAGAAGAGGATTTAATAGCTCATAGCCTTTCATCTTCCAGCTCCACATGTCGAGCTGTATCACCAAAAGTTCTAATACTTTCATTGTGGGTCAAATTGACCTTAAGATGTTCCCATTAATTTGGCAGCGAGCGTATCAGGGCTTGGATCTGTTGTTCATCAGAAAGAGCGTGACTAACAGTTTTAAGTTCGAGAATCATGTTTGACATTTCCCTAAGGTGTTGTCGTATGTTATGATCTGGCTTTTTCTTATAAGTGTTGAACTTTATGGTCAACTATCTCAGTTTGGTAATAGACGTTCCACCATATTTCTCACGTGAATAAACCCAAATATCATGCGCAGATTTGTGTTGTTCACACTCATGGATCATTTCATCAATCACCGAACTAACTAGGATACCGCGTGTAGTGGAGTTCTTTTTCTTCCACACAAGGTAAGCCTCTTGGTCTCTCCATCCTTGATTACCAGTTCCAATTCCCGGATCTTCTATGAATTGGTTTATATAGCATCCAGTGTATCTTGTTCATCCAAGACGTACCATATTTTATGACGCCAGGTGTCATAATTGTCCCCATTGAGTTTTTCTCCTTTGTTAAGCTCAGCTACTATTGATTTAGAAGCCATTGTCTTTTATGAAAAAAATGATTCGTTAATGTTAATGGTGTTTTATGTAAAGTTTTATGTTGAGCTAAACAAAACATCTTAATATCGACACAAGACTTGATGTCAAAAAATAACTTAAAGTTACAAATCTTCAATCTAATCATGCATCTCAAACATAGATTTTTGTTTCAAAACATAAAACATCCAATCAGTTCATGTAATTCATACTAGAGAAAAACAAACGAACTACCACAATACGTTCAGCTAAATCATCATAATGTATCAAGCTGAATACAAATAAAAACACAACAAATGAACTACAACAGCACGATTACCTAAATAATCATAATGTATCAAGATGAAAACAAATAAAACACAACCTAAATGAACTACAACATTAGTGTATCAATCTGGAAACACAAGACGTCTACGAACAGAGCGAGCCTATTTATCATTAGACCTTTCAATTCATGCTTTATCGAGTCCTCTAGTCCCCGCACTGTAGATTGCTTTTGTCATAGGATCTAAGTGTGGATTCTTTACTCGATCATTCCTAGGCCCTTTCAAATTCATAAGATCAGATCGATGAATACCACCCATCCCCGAGCATATAGTCCTAAGTGCCCGACTACCATCATCCTCAATGGAAGCTAGTGCAATAGCCTCCATCACATCCCGACCATTTGGCCTTTGAATTTTGGATCTATATTCATCCCAAAATGTCTTGCGTAAATAGTGCGGGAGTGTCCTAACCCAAGTGGTAGGAGCATATATTTCCCTCATCAAATGGCTGAAGAGGAGACAATTGTTAATCAGAAACACCAACTAGTTGAACAGTTCTAGCAACTCAACCGAATGGTCTCTAACGTTGTGGGTAGGCTTCATCTTGTAGTGCATGAAGTCATGAAGCACTTCAAACTTAGTCCTCATGTCACGAGTGGAAACTGTACTAATATACATACCTGAAAAAATAAGCAGCCAAAATTTGACCAACAATCAATAAATAAAAACCTTAACACATGAATTTCCTCAAAATAGTCATATTCACAAGTGTAATAAAGTTATATTTCTTTGGCTCCCACTTTCTCAGATAACCGTAATCACTCAACAATTTCCAAACACATCTAAACATGAATTTCCACTAAATAAACGCATATGAAGTGCTAACATGCAATTATAGAACGAAAAATAGTTCATAAACCATCAAAACACATAGAATAGTCCAGAAAACATAGTAGCACGCTAAGAACGCGCCGAAAAATGGTCCGACGTGCCCCCATGCGCCACCAGGAGGCGGCTGACGGCAGCCACATGCCCTCACGCGCCGCCTACTGTCCGCGCATGAAATCCATGCGCCCTGTCGGAGCTCCGGTCGTCGGCGCGTGGCCGTCACGCGCCACCGCCGGTCACCAGTCACTTGCCGGCACGTGGGTGTCACGTGCCACCGACATTGCCGGCACGTGGGCTTCATGTGCCACTGCCGGTCACCGGTCAGTTAACATCGGATGTAGGTTTGACTGAGATTAAGTTTCGAAAATTATTTTCGGGTCCCTCCAATAAGTCGAATTTTCAAAAACAAGCCCCTAGATTTTCTGAAGTTTTTTAAAAAATGTCCCTAGATACGAAAAAACTTCAAAAAATCATATCTAAAAAATACAAAGCCAAAAATTGTAAAAAAATTATCTCCGGAATCCTGGTGACGAGGGCTTTCATTTTATATAAAAAAAAAAAATCACAATTTAGGTGTCATGCCCTAAATTTTCTAAGCACTTTCAAATCAGTGGAAGTCTTGATTTTAAATAAATAATTAAATAAAAACCTTCTTTAGAACGTGAACCCTTTTTACTAGAAATAAAATTCTTTTCTTTGAAAACCCTTTTTGAACTAAATAAATCAAACATTCACAATAAATAACTCATTCAATACATCCATGAAAATCATAAAATATCATAATAAATATTCATAACATTTTTCAATAATATTCACTTAGCAAATTCCTAGAAATCATACAAGTAACATATAACATGCTTCAATAATATTCACATGTGAATTAAACTTATTCTAACATCATTCAACGCATAAGTCATCAATTTAATCATGCAATAATACCTAAATAATTCTGGTACAGTAGCTGAAACACATAACTCTCGAAAACAGCTAGGGTGCACTCATCAAAACCGAAGGTGTATAAAAACAGTCCACTAACTAATACAAAAGCCATTTTCTCTAATACTATAATCTTGCCAATCGGTTAAAGACCTCTAAATACTCAAATAATTCATACCAGACAAATTATAAGCACTTTCCACGAAAATCACTTTTTAAAATGCATGAAAAGCTCGTAAAATAAAGTTATAGGACTAAAATAATTCTGAAACTTTAAATCAATTTTGCTCCAGGTTTTAAGACTAAAATAAATTAATAATTTAAGGCAAATAAACTGCCAAAATTTTGAAAATAGGCTGGGCATAAAATTGGTATTTTTAAAACAAGAATTTTGAGGACTAGAATCACATAAAGGACTAAAACTGGAGTCTCAACTTCTACTTGGTGAAAACTCACGAAAATTGGTCAACATGCATATTAAATCATGGCAAACATTCTGGTAAAATTTCATAATTTTTAGAGTTATAAAACTAGACTTATCGAACATGCAAACTAAGGACAATAACTAATTTTCTTAAGAATAATTAATCACATAAATTGATCACTTAATCATGCATCGAAAATTCGTCCAACAGCTGCAATATAATTAAAATATATTCATCATTTAAATCCTATTTTTCATGCCATCTAACACATATTCATAATAATAATAATACCTCATAAAATCCATAATAAAGTCTCGTGATTTATCAAACCATAATAAATCCTAAATCAAACCTCTACGTGTCCATGCACTCAACGAAATAAAACATGCAAACGTCTAGTCTTGTGGCTGTAACACCCAAAAATAGGCAGCAACTTTTAGTCCCTTAATTATTTTTATTTTGGGCGGGAGCTTTGTGTGTGTTTAAGGTTTAGTCCTTTAAGTTGTAATGTTTTAGTATTTCTTATTAATTGCCTAGTATTAGTTGTCCCAATTAGTATTAATTAGACCCTTAAGTTAGTATTAAGTTTCAAATTTATGGGGATAAGAAAAAGAAGTATTATTGTTGAGGTTATAGTATTAGTCCTCTAAGAATAGTATTTCCTTAAGTATTAATTCATTAAGGGCATGTTAGAAATTGAGGAATTAATTCTAGGGATTTGACTTTATGAGGTTTTGACCAAGGATAGGATTAAATAATGCTTGGGATAGTAGTAGTAATATTTTCGAAAAATAGGGAGTCTTATACTCTAAGGAATTTTCGAAAATTATAAGGCATTAAGACATGGATTTCTAGTATCTTTATCTATGGAAATAAGTCATATTCTTATGCAAGAGAATAGTACATGCTTGAAGGCTAAGTATCATAAGAATAAAGAGTTAGTAAGGATCTATTAAACAAGGAAATAAGTTGCCAAGTATGGAAATCGAGATACAACAAGATATTGGGCCAATTTTCTTTCCCCTCTTGCAAGATTTCGGCCAAGGCCTTATGCAGCCCCAAACCCTACTTTTCCAACTCTATAAATATGTATTGATCAAGTCCCTAAGACCCCTAGACACCCAAAACTCGGCAGCCACCTCTAGCACCAAAAATTCGGCAACTTTATAAAGTTGTAGGACTAGTTTTCGGCAGCAGATTATAGGCAAGAAGGAGGGCAGTTTTCGTGAGCCTTGATTGAAGTAGAAGGAGTAGGAATCGAGCACAAGGAATAGTCAAGCCAACGTACAACACTTCTTTATTTTCAAGACAAGAAAATGTGGGGGTTTAAACGGTGAAAAGTGGTAACTCTAGTTCGACTTTTAAATATTTAGTTTGATGCAATTATGTGTTTATGTGCTAATATGAATGGATGGTCAGCTCTACCATCAATCTATGAATGGACAATCAGCTATATTGTCAAATGAATGTTAAGGATGATCAGCTATATCATCAATGAATGGATACGAAAGTCGTATCATATGTTAAGAAAGAAGGGTATGTTTACATGTTTTTGTGTCCTTTATATTTAGACTTCGAACTAAACTATCCCCACGGAGTGATTATTTTATAATTGCTCACGCCTTCACCGAATTATATTTTCAGATTTTCAAGAGTAAAGTGATGAGATTGGCGATGCGGAGGAAGGTGGATGTGATGCGTGTTAAAGAAGAAGATAATGGATTGAAGTTTTATTAAACCAAGTAGGCTTTATATTTTATTTAGTTGCAAGTATTTTTATTAAGTTTCGGCACCTTTGTGTTTTGCCACAAGACTAGACGTTTGCATGTTTTATTTCGATGAGTGCATGGACAGGTAGATGCTTGATTTAGGATTTGCTATGGTTTGAAGACTTATGGGATTTTATTATGGATTTTTATGAGATATTTTATTAGTATGATTATCAGTTAATTTGCATGATTATTAGGAGTTAAGTTGATGAATTTATTTGTTAAGTTAGCAGCTGATGGTTCGAATTTATTATGCATGCTTAAGTGTTAATTTATGTGATTAATTGTTCTTAAGAAAATTAGTTATTATCCTTAGTTTGCATGATCGATAAGTGAAGTTTTATAACTCCAAAAATTATGAAATTTTACCAGAAGGTTTTCCATGATTTATAATGCATGTTGACCAATTTTCATGAGTTTTTACTTAGTATAAGTCAAGGAACTGATTTTAGTTCTTTATGTGATTCTAGTCCTCAAAATTTTGGTTTTCAAATTTCTGAATTTATGCCCAGCCTATTTTTGAAATTTTGGCAGATTATTAGCCATAAGATATTAAGTTATTTTGGTCATAAACCTGGAGTAAAATCGTTTTAAAGTTTCAGCTTTAAATTAGTCCTTTAAGTTTGTTTTACGAGCTTTTTATGTGATTCAAAGGGGGATTTTCGTGGCAAGTCTTTACAATGTGTTTAATATGATTTAATTGAGTATTAAGAGGTCTTAAATGGATTGGCAAGATAATAGTATTAGAGAAAATGGCTTTTGTATTAGTTAGTGGACTGTTTTTACACACATGCGATTTTGATGAGTGCACCCTAGCTGTTTTCGAAAGTTTTAGGTACCAGCTACTGTTCTTGAATTATTTAGTTATTATTGCATGATTTAATTGATGAATTATATGTTGAATGATGTTAGAATAAGTAAATATTATTGAAACATGTTATTATGCTACTTTTGTGATTCCTAGGAATGTGCTAAGTGAATATTATTGAAATAAGTTATGAATGTTTGTCAAGATATTTTTAAGATTTCTATGGATGGATTGAATGAGTTATTTATTGTGAATGTATGATTTATTTGTTTAAAAAGGGTTTTCAAAGAAAAGAATTTTATTTCAAGTAGAAAAAAAGGGTTCACGTTCTAAAGGATGTTTTCTTAAGTTTATTAACTGAAAGTGAGACTTCCGCTGATATGAAATGTATAGAAATTTTATGGCGTGACATTGTGGTATCAGAGCAGGTCTACGTTCTTGTAGACTTGTAAAAATAAAAATATTTTTTATGTGCCTTACGTGATTGTAAGCAAAGTTTTTATGGAATAATTTCATGTAAAGTTTAAAAAAAGAGAAAGCTCCATCCATCACCACCGCCGCAGTCATCTCCGAGTCCTAAAGTAAGTAAGTTTTCGAAAGCTCAAGTATGATGTTTCAAGTGAAAGATTTATTCAAGGAATGATTTATGATGTATGGCATGACCTAGTCATGAAGGATTTTATGAAAAGTTATAAAGGACCACTTTTGGTCAAATGTTTTAAGAAATTCTTTTCAAGGATTTTTCGAAAAGAAAAATGTTTTAAGAAAAATGTTTTATGAAAATGTTTTATGAAATGTTGTGCTTGTACGCTGGCTTAGGAAGTTTATGATTAAGGTTTATGATGAGTATAAATGCCTAGCAAGAGTGATTAGGAGTTTTTAAGATCGAGTACGTATAGGACCGTTTTTAATTTATTAAGATCGGCTAAGCAATTTCTTTGTCATACGGGAACTTTCGTTTTAGATGCCTCCGAGACGTGACCTGAACCATGACCCTAATGAGTCCAATGGACACGCGGATAGGAGGGGTCGCCCTCAAGCTAACCCGGTGGTCCGTAACGTAGCACCTGTGCTTAACACTACCGTGCAAGTAGTTGAAAAATTTAGGAGGTACAAGCCTGCTACCTTTAACGGGCGGGACGGACCAGACTCTGCTGAGGAGTGGTTTCGGTCAATGGATAGGATTTTGAGGTTATATCAGAGTAGCGCAGCGGAAGCGTAGTATTTTAAGTAGCGTAGAAAGATTAGTTGTGAGTTACTCGATAGTGTTAGTCCTTTAGAAGTTAGTATACCTTCAGGAAAGGCTGTTTTTACTAGAAAGGTTTTGTCGAGGGCGAAACTTGAGATTTGTGGGAGGAGTCTTGAGGGAGAGTTACACGTTATCGAGATGGGACAATTCAAGGTCATTCTTGGCATGGATTGGTTAGCTAAGCATCACGCCACCATTGATTACGAGAAGAGGGAAGTGACACTCAAGTTGCCAAGCGGAGAAGAGTTGACGTACTTTGGTTCCCGACCGAGTACACATAATTTGATCGTCACCGCGATGAAAGCCATTGAATTACTTCAAGAGGAAGGATGTGAATGATACCTTATCCATGTGATGGGCACGAACGTGAAGGAGGTGAACATTGAAGACGTTGCTGTAGTCAATGAGTTCATTGGCGTGTTTCCCGAGGAGTTACCCAGAATTCCACCCGACCTACAAATGGAATTTACGATCGATCTAGTACCAGGAGCTGCCCCAAATTCGAAAGCACCCTATAGAATGGCACCGAAGGAACTTGAGGAGTTAAAGATGCAATTGCAAGAGTTGTTGGATAAGAAATTCATCCAACCAAGTGTTACACCATGGGGAGCGCTAGTTTTATTCGTAAATAAGGAGGACGGATCGTGGAGGATGTACATCGGCTATCGAGAGCTTAATCGGCTCACGATCAAGAACAAGTACCCGTTGCCAAGAATTGAAGACTTGTTCGATCAACTAAGGGGAGCGAGTGTGTTCTCAAAAGTTGACTTAAGATCGGACTATCATCAATTGAAGATCAAGGAAGGAGTTAGAGCGAAGACCGCTTTTCGCACACGTTATGGGCATTACGAGTTTGTAGTGATGCCGTTCGGTTTGAGCAACACAGCGGCTGTCTTTATGGACATGATGAACCGTGTCTTTCACTCTTTCTTAGACCGGTTCTTCATAGTGTTCATTGATGATATTCTTATCTATTCGCGGAGTAAGGAGCAACATGAAGAGCACTTGAGGACGGTTCTAGAAGTTTTACGCCAAGAAAGATTGTTTGCAAAGTTTACCAAATGCGAGTTTTGGTTAGACCGAGTGAACTTTTTAGGCAATGTGATCACCGCCCAAGGAGTCAAAGTAGACACATCCAATGTTGCAGCCGTGAGCGAGTGGAAGGCTCCAACTAATGTGAACGAGATTCGTAGCTTTCTCAGTTTGGCGGGATACTATAGGCGTTTCATCAAAGGCTTTGCAAAGATAGCTTCACCAATGACCAAGTTAACACGCAAAGGAGAGAAGTTCGTGTGGTCCAAGGTATGCGAGAAGAGTTTCTAAGAGTTGAAGGACAAGTTAGTGTCAGCTCTAGTCCTTATTATTCCCGATCCTACGGAAGGATTCGTTATCTATAGCGACGCATCAAAACAAGGGCTAGGTTGTGTTTTGATGCAACATGGGAAAGTCGTGGCGTACGCATCAAGGCAATTGAAGGTGCACGAGATGAACTATCCTACGCATGATCTTGAGTTAGCGGCTGTTGTTCATGCATTAAAGATATGGAGACATTATCTTTATGGTACTAAGTGTGAGATATTCACCGATCATAAGAGCCTCAAGTACATTTTCACACAAAAGGAGCTGAACATGAGGCAAAGGCGTTGGCTAGAGTTAGTCAAGGACTACGATTGCACAATCAACTATCATCCGGGCAAGGCGAACGTGGTAGCGGATGCACTTAGCCAAAAGGGAGGCGTGTTGAGTTCGTTGACGAGTCAAGACGAGCTAGTGAAGGAGTTTGGACGTTTGAAGTTAAAAGTGGTCAATTCAACCAAGGAGATGGAGTCCATACTTGCAGCACTTGTAGTGCAAGACACGATTCGGACGAGGATCCGAGAGGCCCAAGACTTGGACCCCTTTCTCGGCAGCTTGAAGAAGAGGGTTGAAGTGAAAGGCGTCAAGGGCTTTTCAATTTGTGAGAATGGAGCAATCACGTACGAAGGGAGATTGTGCCTTCCAAACGATGAAGACTTGAAGAAGGAAATAATGGAGGAAGCTCATTGTACACGTTATACGGTTCATCCCGGTGGAACCAAGATGTATAGGGACTTAAGGACTATATTTTGGTGGAAGAACATGAAGGGAGATATTGCTAATTTTGTGGAGAAGTGTTTAACTTGTCAACAAGTTAAGGCGGAACATCAAAGGCCATTCGGATTGTTGAAGCCATTAGAGATACCTCAATGGAAGTGGGAGCACATTTCCATGGACTTCGTGATGGGATTACCCTGTTCGATTAAAGGGAATCAAGCAATATGGGTTGTTGTGGATCGACTAACCAAGTCGGCTCATTTTCTTCCTATGAAGATGACGTGGAGTATGGATAAACTTGCTCAAGTTTATATCCAAGAAGTTGTGAGATTGCTTGAAGTTCCCATTTCAATCGTTTTGGATAGGGATACACGTTTTGTAACACCCCGCATAGGCAGCAGCTATTTAGTCCTTTAATTATTTTATTTTAGGCGTGAGTTTGAGTGTGAGCAAGGTTTAGTCCTTTAAGTTGCTAAGCTTTAGTATTTCTTAATTAATTGCTTAGTATTACTTGTCCCAATTAGTATTGATTGGACCACTAAGTAGTATTAAGTTTCGAATTTTATTAGAAGTTGAGGAGAATAATATTATTGTTGAGGTTATAGTATTAGTCCTCTAAGAATAGTATTTCCTTAAGTATTAATTCATTAAGGGCATGTTAGTAATTGAGTAATTAAATTTAGGGATTTGACTTTATCAGGATTTGACCAAGAATAGGATTAAATAATACTTGGGATAGTATTAGTAATATTTTCGAAAATAAGGAGTCTTAGACCTTAAGCAATTTTCGAAAATTAGGAGGTATTAAGACAAGGATTTCTAGTATCTTTATTTATGGAAATAAGTCATATTCTTATGCAAGAGAATAGTACATGCTTTAAGGTTAAGTATCATAAGAATAAAGAGTTAGTAAGGATCTTTTAAATAAGGAAATAAGTTGCTAAGTATGGAAATAGAGGTACACCAAGATATTGAGCCAAATTTCTTGCCTTTTTCCTCCAAATTCGGCCAGCCCCTTTTTGTAGCCCTACACACTTATTCCAACTCTATAAATAAGTATTGATCAAGTCCCAAAACCCTTAGACACCCCAAGAATTTTCGGCAGCCACTAGCACCAATTTCCGGCCATGTATTGAAGTTATAGGACCAATTTTCCAGCAGCTTGTGAGGTTAGGAAGATAGCAAGTTTTCGGCAGCCTTGAGTAAGGAAAGGAGTAGGATTCGAGTACAAGAAATAGTCAAGCCAACGTACAACACTTCTCTTATTTTCAAGCAATTCAAAGGTGGGGGTTTAAACGGTGAAAAGTGGTAACTCTAGTTCGATTTTTAAATACTATGTTTGATGTGTTTATGTGTTTATGTGCTAAAGAGGGATGCCCTTATGTGGTGTCAAAGAGGGATATCCTTATGTGGTATCAAAGAGGGATACTCTTATGTAGTATCAAAGAGGGATACTCTTAAGTCGTGTCAAAGGTTAAGAATGATT
This sequence comes from Prunella vulgaris, assembly GCA_026898435.1. Taxonomy (NCBI): domain Eukaryota; kingdom Viridiplantae; phylum Streptophyta; class Magnoliopsida; order Lamiales; family Lamiaceae; genus Prunella; species Prunella vulgaris. Next base: position 67,702 of record JAPKLY010000610.1, on the reverse strand, counting down.
GGTATGTTTTCACGTTTACATGTTCATTATATTTAGACTTCGAACTAAACTATCCCCACGGAGTGATTATTTTATAATTGCTCACCCCTTCACCAAACTATATTTTCAGATTTTCAAGAGTAAGATGACGAGATCAGCGATGGGGAGGAAGGTGGATGTGATGCGAGTTTAAAGAAGTTAAAGGATGAAGATTTTTATTAATAAACCAAGTAGGCTTTTATTTTATTTAGTTGCAAGAGTTCTATTTATGATTTTCGGCACTTTTATGTTTGCCACAAGACTAGACGTTTGCATGTTTCATTTCGTTGAGTGCATGGACACGTAGATGTTTGATTTAGGATTTATTATGGTTTGATGAATTGTGGGATTTTATTATGATATTCATGAGGTATTATTATTAAGATTATGTGTTAGTTTGCATGAGTTTTAGGAGTTAAGTTGACGAAATTGTTTTATTAATTAGCAGCTGATGGGCGAAATTTTTATGCATGATTAAGTGTTACTTTATGTGGTTAATTGCTCTTAAAGTATTAGTTATTGTCCTTAGTTTGCATGATCGATAAGTTAAGTTTTGCACGGGCGAAATTTTACCAGAATATTTGCCATGATTTATAATGCATGTTGACCAAGTTTCATGAGTTTTTACTTAGTAGAAGTCGAGGAACTGATTTTAGTCCTTTATGTGTTTCCTGTCGTCAAAATTCTTGTTTTAAAAATACCAACTTTATGCCCAGCATATTTTCGAAATTTTGGCAGATTATTAGCCATAAAATATTAAGTATTTTGGTTACAAAACCTGGAGAAAAATCATTTTTAAAGTTTCAGCTTGAAATTAGTCCTACAACTTTAGTTTACGAGTTTTTCATGTGTTCTAAAAGGTGATTTTCGTGGAAAGTACTTATAATATGTTTAATATGATTTAATTGAGTATTTAGAGGTCTTAGGATGATTGGCAATATAATAGTCTTAAAGCAATGGATTTAGTAATAGTTAATGGGCTGTTTTTGTACACACCCAGTTTTGATGAGCACACTCTAGCTGTTTTCGAAAGTTATATGTTTTAATTGCTGCACCAGAATTAATTGTGAGTTATTAAATGATTTAATTGATGTCTTGTATGTTGAATAAATATTAGAATAAGCCTAAGACACATGTGAATATTATATAGAGAAAGATGGTGCATATTTGTTATGATACTTTGATGTTATTCATGAATGTATTATATGAGTTATTTAAATTGAATGTGTGATTTAATTGTTTAGATTTATTTACTTTGACTTTAGTTCAAAAAGAGTTTTCCAAAGAAAAGAATTTTATTTCAAGAAGAAAAGGGAGCACGTTCTAAAGAATGTTTTATTAAATTGTTTATTTAAAATCAAGACTTCCGCTGAATTGAAATGCTTAGAATTTTACGGCGTGACACGTTTTACGTCGCAGTTTCGGAGAAGCCTACAATCGGCCGTGGGGACAAAATTGAATCTTAGCACGGCGTATCACCCACAAACGGACGGTCAATCCGAGAGAACGATTCAAACACTTGAGGACATGTTGCGGGCGTGTGTTCTTGACTTTGAAGGTAATTAGGAGACGTACTTACCTTTGGTGGAGTTTTCTTACAACAATAGTTATCAAGCAACCATTGGCATGGCTCCATACGAAGCCTTGTACGGACGACGTTGTAGATCTCCATTGTATTGGGATGAAGTTGGCGAACGAAGAGTTCTAGGGCCCGAGATTGTGGAGAAGACGGTCAAGGTGATTGAGAAAATTAGAGAGCGGATACGGGCTGCCCAAGATCGTCAAAAGTCTTATGCCGACAGGCGTAGGAAGCCCCTACATTTCGAGAAGGGCGAGGACATGTTCTTGAAAGTTTCACCAACTAAAGGAGTTTTTCGTTTTGGATGAAAGGGGAAGTTACAACCACGTTTTATTGGACCTTTCGAGATCTTAGAGAAGGTTGGGAGTCTAGCATATCGCTTAGCTTTACCCCCAAGCCTTGCAGCTGTTCACAACGTTTTTCACATTTCGATGATGAGAAAGTACGTACGTGATCCTAGTCACATTTTAGACTATTCGTCTTTGGAAGTAGATTAGAACTTGGCTTATGAAGAAATACCCGTTGAGGTGTTGTATAGGAAAACTCATCGTTTGAGGAATCGAGAAGTTAACCTCATGAAGGTACGTTGGAATCGCCATGGGGTTGAAGAAGGAACGTGGGAAAAAGAAGAGGATTTAAAAGCTAAATACCCCGAGATTGTTTTGCAAGGTAAGTTAGCATTTTCGAGGACGAAATTTTTTAAAGGTGGTGAGGTTGTAACACCCCGCATAGGCAGCAACTTTTAGTCCCTTAATTATTTTTATTTTGGGCGAGAGCTTTGTGTGTGTTTAAGGTTTAGTCCTTTAAGTTGTTATGTTTTAGTATTTCTTATTAATTGCCTAGTATTAGTTGTCCCAATTAGTATTAATTAGACCCTTAAGTTAGTATTAAGTTTCGAATTTATGGGGATAAGAAAAAGAAGTATTATTGTTGAGGTTATAGTATTAGTCCTCTAAGAATAGTATTTCCTTAAGTATTAATTCATTAAGGGCATGTTAGAAATTGAGGAATTACCGAATTTATGCCCAGCCTATTTTCGAAATTTTGGCACATTATTAGCCGTAAAATATTAAGTTATTTTGTTCATAAACCTGGAGCAAAATCGTTTTAAAGTTTCAGCTTTAAATTAGTCTTTTAACTTTGTTTTACGAGTTTTTTATGTGATTCAAAGGGGGATTTTCGTGGCAAGTCTTTACAATATGTTTAATATGATTTAATTGAGTATTAAGAGGTCTTAAATAGATTGGCAAGATTATAGTATTAGCGAATAAGATTTTATTAAAAGAGGAAAGGAAAAGGAACAAAAAAATTCCCACAACCCGGGAGGCGGGATCAAGCAAAAATATATTGGTCTCGTTAAAAACCTCGCTGGAAAACCACCCTTGTGGAAAAACCGGTCAGAGGAAAAGAGTACCAAAAATATTAAACCATCCCATAGGTGAATAAATAAAAAATAAAAAAGAAAACAAATAAAAGAATCCTATACATAAATGTATTAACAACCTAAAAGCCGAAAAAAAGGAAATAGGACACTCCTTAGTGGCAAAGCAATCCACACAAAAGAATTAAGCACCATTTAATGTCAATCCACACCCAAAACCGGCAGCAGTCAGCTTCAAAAGAAACTGCCAATCCAGCTCATCACAGCAACGAATGCCACTAATTAAAAAGTAACTCCCCGCAACAAAAGGAAACATCCAAATTCAGCTAATGCATCTATCAAGCCTGAAACTGAACCCCAAATTCAGCCACTCAATTTAAAGCATCTGCCATAATGATAATTGATCCCAAACCTTTAATTATGGGAAAACAGCAGATGACTTCCCAGCCAAGTATATCCCGCACTAAAGGACAGTGTGCAGATTCCAAGGGGCCCAAAACTGCTGGCCAGCAAGCAATGAGCCAAAAGCCCTGAACAAATAATCCCAAAACAAATAAACCGCAGCAAGTCAGCACCAAAACCGCAAACCTCTGTATCCGAAACCAGCCAATTTGTGCAGTGATTAACTCCCAAAAGCAGCATCAAGACTAACACCCAAAAACCCAAACTCACCCTGCTGTACAAATGAAATTGTACAACAAAAATAGCTCCCTGCTGTGAAAAAGCTATAGCTAGCCAGTTGCTGCACCAGTGTTGTGCAATGAAAAACATTGCAAAAATTAAGATATGAAGTAGCGACTCCAGCTGCCAATTTCGAAAAGAAACAGTAAACAAAGTAACTCCCATTTTCTGCCAAAAGAGGCACCCAAATACTACCCAAACCACCCTTCAATTCCAACAGCAACGAATGCAAAAAATTGAAGAATGAAAATAGGAACTCCAGAGTCCAAGTTCAACAGCCTACACAAGGCTTCCATCCCAACATAGCAATATTCCAGCGTGAAATAACTCGGACTCCTTCCAGAGCAGCACAACAAGATCCCAACAATTCAAATAAAAGGGAAAATAGCCCCAGCTCCAATTCCGCAAAAGGATTCAATGATAACTTCCAATCCACAGTAAAAAATAGCCAATCTCTCCAGCAGCAGCAAATGATAGAAAAACCCAAAAAAACAGGCTAACAAAGTAGGTGGATTGCATCCCTCAGTGATAACGCTCCCAGCACAAATTCCGCAAAAGGAACCCCATTTATTGGCCAGTCTCAAACCCAGCAGAGCAGCCATGAATGGAGTGCAAAACAAAGCAACTCAGACTGCCCAGAATTGCTGCCCAGCTGAAACAATTAACAGTCCTACGAAGAAGCTGTGAGCAAGAAGTTGCAACACAAACATACCAAGTGGAAAAAACCAGATGCAAGACCAACCAGGCACCGGTAACTAGCCTGTGATCCTGTAGAAATCCGCATTCATGTCCAAAAAAAGAGAATGGCCCAAAAAATCCGGGCAATGACCTTCCCAAAACTCAGTAGTGCGTCGGCGGGATAGCGTATCAGCAATAGAATTGCCTTCCCGATAAATGTGCAAAAACCGGACTACCATCGATTCCATTAATCCTGTAACAAGATTCCACCGAGGCTTCACCCGCCACGGAACAAGTCCCAATTCACGACGCATCGTTTGAATAGCAAGGACCGAGTCTGATTCAACCCAAAGCCTACACCAGCCCCGAGCATGGGCCAATTCAACCGCCCATAAAATAGCAGATAACTCAGCCTCAAGAGGCCAACCCCAACCTACCTGAGTAGTGGCAGCCATCATGAAAAAACCCCGAGGATTTCAAAAAATGACCCCAGCATAACCAATATTAGGAGGAGAGCGTAAACTAGCGTCCACATTAACCTTTATCCAACCTAGAGGAGGGGGCTGCCACCTCCCACGAATCACTTTTGGGACCAATCGCGAGCGCAACGTGGCACCTAACTGCCGAACAAGGAGAAGCTCATCGACCGTGCCAAAGGAGTGACCCCCAACTAACCCAGCAACATCTCTAACACGAGCTAGCACCAAAGCTATACATCGCCTAGGGGAGACGCCTTCATCACCATGGACCCGAATATTACGTAAACGCCAGATTCCCCAAATTATAGAGACAAACGTAAGTTGCCAGAGCCGCCCAACTTGAGTGGAAAATTGTAAAAGGGACGCATAGACCACGAGATAACGGAAGCCCTCATCCCAGGGAGGGCTGATACAAAAAATCTGAGTAAAGAAATCCCACACTAACCTTGAAAACCCACAACTCAAGAAAATATGATTCAAGCTCTCCGAATCACACATACATAAAGGACAAATGCTGGGACCAGCAAACCCAAAGCAATTTAGCCAATCCGACGTAGGAATCTTCCCATGCATGGCTCGCCAAACCAAAGTGGACCGGCAAGGCGGAATATGCGGCTGCCACAGCCACTCAAAAGGAAGGGCAGTTGGTTCAGCTGGTCGCAAGCTGTCATATGCTATCCGAGAGGTGAGTTCTCCAGATACCGTGTTCCCCCAAACAAGACTATCCTCCCCATCAGTAACCATAATCTCCAAAATGTCCTCCACGACGCTCGGATAAGCTAGAACAAAAGAAATGTCCAAATGCCAGCAATCATCGTAGAAGTAATCACCCACCCTTCCCTCCAAGGTACTAGCCACATGAGGAGGAATACCCAGGGCGTCCACCAAAGTGTAACCAAGCCAATTCTCATGCCAGAATTTAACCTTAGAGTAATGCCCAACTAACCAGCGAGCGCCATCGGAAATACCAGTCCAATGCCGCTTCATCCTAGGCCAGATAGAGGACGGAAAGTGGGAACGACGCCAAACCCGATCCTTGAAGAATCTGTCATGTAGGAACTGGAGGTCCGAAGAACGAGCCTGAAAAACATCCCAAGCCAGCTTAATAATGTAGGAAGCATTCGCAAGGCACAAAGAGCGGATACCCAGACCCCCTTCCGAAATAGGAGAACAACATTTTTTCCAAGAAACTGAACAAGACGAATTCCGGGAAAGGGTGGAACCCGTCCAGACAAAATTCCTCATCGCAACGTCCACCTTCGTGACCAAGGCTGCTGGTCATTTGTACAACATCATCGTATGAACTAAGGAAGCCACAATTACTGAGTTAACCAAACATCGTCTGCCAGCCATAGACAGTGACTTACCCTTCCAGCGGGAGAACTTAGAAATGATCGAATCAGCTAAACCCTGCAAATGCACGCGCTTAGGAGCACCAATGAAAATGGGAACACCAAGGTAGGTAAAAGGGAGCGTGCCACAATCAATGCCTGTAACACGTTTCATCCGCCGTTTAATAGCTGTACAGACCCTAGGACCAAAGAAAATGTGAGATTTCTCAGGATTAAACAGTTGACCTGAAATAGATCCATAAGAGCGAAAGATGTAATGCAGGCCAGCCATATCCTCTTTTTTCGCTCGAAGAAAAACAATAATATCATCCGCATAAAATAAGTATGGAGGCGCACGACTAAGAGGCCGCAAGCAGCCGACTCTAAAACCCCAGTCCAACCAACGATCCAGAGCCTCTTCAGCCAAACAAAATAGAAGAGGAGAAAGGGGATCTCCTTGAAGAACACCCTTAGAACAAGCAAAGTACCCCTTCGCGACCCCTCCCACAAGGATAGACAAGCGGGAAGAAGAAAGGACAGCCTGGATTAAGGTCCGAAAGGCAGGACTAAAACCCATACGTTTCAGGACAGCAATGAGGAAATCCCAATCAATAGTGTCGAAAGCTTTTTTGATATCGATTTTAACAGCCATACCAGGAGCAGCCCCCCTCATATGCATTCGATTTAAAGTCTCAGAAGCTAAAGCAACACACGTGTGAATGCGTTTCCCTGGAACGAATCCATATTGGAAGGGCGTGAGGTATAAGCTAATGAAAGAACACAGTCGTGTGGCAATAACCTTGGTGAAAACCTTAAAAATAAAGTTGTTGAGCACGATGGGTCTATAGTCTTGAATACGATTAGCACCCGCAAATTTCTTGATAAGCACCACAAAGCTAGAGTTCATCCCGATCGGGATAGAGGCCGATCGAAAAAAGAAACTTACAGCTAATAGAAGGTCCGATTTCACCACGTCCCAACACCTACGAAAAAACAAACCGAGAAAACCATCCGGCCCAGGCGAGCTGCCTTCATCCAAATCAAAGACCGCCATTCGGACCTCGTCCAAGAAAGGACAAGCTAGAAGCAAATCATTGTAAGAATCCGACACAGATTGGAAAGGCAAAATGTCCAAAATGGAAAGGTCATGGTCCAACGAGCTGTCCTTCGCAAACAAAAGTTCATAAAAGGAAACAACATGAGAAGCGATAGTACCCGTATCTGAAGTCAGAAGCCCATCAACCAACATCTCTCCAAGGTCAGAATTACCATGTCTATTACGCTGAAGGAGGTGGAAAAAACCAGAATTACGATCCCCATCAGTTAACCATTGCAAATGAAAATGCTGGGAATAAAATTCTCGTTGCCTCCGAAGGAGGCCATTCAATCGAACGTGGCAGTCTACTTCTTCACCGAATTCAAGGTCCGATTCTCCATTACAGTAAATAGCCTGTTGCACAACCTTAAGTCTTGCTGTAGCATCCGCAATTTCGGTAAAAATATTCCTAAATACATCACGATTCCAAATTTTCAACTGCCGCTTCAGCGCCTTCAACTTACCAACTAGGCTGACAATTGGATTTGGGTGAGACGAACAAGAATTCCAAAACTGCTTCACGAATGCCTCAAAATCTGCGTGCTGAGTCCACATTGACTGAAAATGAAAGGGTCTAGGAGGTCGAGCAGTGACCGAGTTCAAAGAAAGGAGCAGGGGATGGTGATCCGAGGAATGACGGTGAAGGGTCTCCAACTGTAAGCTGCTCCAGAGATCTATGAAAGAGTGGGAGACAAGAGCACGATCCAACTTAGCAGAGATCATGCCCTGGGAGCTGCGTCGAGAAGACCAAGAATAAGGGAAACCTGAAGATTCCAAATCAATTAGATCCATTGTGTCAACAAAAGCCTGGAATTCATCAACCGAAAGTTAACTCGAAACTACTGGTGGGAACCGTTCATGGGCCCCCAGGACTACATTGAAGTCTCCCATCAAGCATAGAGGTTCATTAACAAGACTCAAGAGGGAATCCCATAACCCACGTCGAAGTATGTAATTATTCTTCCCATGAACAAAGCCCAACGTGAAGGAACAGGGCGATTGACAGTGGAGCACCACGCATTGGTCAGAAGTACAATGAACTGAGATAGAGCCACAAAGATAATGCTTACAAAGAACCCATAAATTCGGACGAGAGGGAGAGCGACAATTCTCCACCAAAAGTTCCAGCCCGATGCTCCTCCAATATTCCCTACTCACTGCCCGAAATCTAATCTTAGGTTCAATTAAAGTAACAATGTCTGGATGATGATCACGACAGATATTGAACAGCGAATCCTGAGTAAGATTGCTGCCGAAGCCCTGTACATTCCAGGAGAGAAAAATCATTTCAAAGATGACTGGCCGTGCATCGGCGGCCTAGTATGAGCCCCATCCACTTCATCGGCCCAGCTCCGTCTTGCTACAAGTGATAATTCAGAGGCTCTGGGGCCCTGCCCATCAAATACAAGTCTGTCCTTAGCCTTATCTTTTAAATTCTGTAAAGTCCGAAGGTCCTCATCTGAAATATCCGATCCACGAAGAGCGTCTCTGAGAAGGTCCGTGCCCCGAGATGAGTGTGAAGAGATGCCGTCAGAGAGTTGAAGAGTACCAGCAAGGGCCGATGGTTTACTCAAAGATTCAAAAGGGCGTGAATTACCCGCTGGGACCAAAGCAAGGGCATCCGTGACATGAACAGGACCATGTGAAGAAGAGCCTTGCTGAGTGAGGTCATGCAAATCCGCAGCAATCTTATCAACCGTGGCCAAAGGCGCCCCCTTAGAAGAGAAGGGGACCTCAGCCTCTTTTGAACGATGATGTCTAGGACGACTGCTGCTACGATCACGCGGCCTCTTATCAGCCTGCCCACTCCGCCTACAACGTGACGGTCCATGCCCCACCACGGAACATGCCCGACAAAATTCCGGGAGACGTTCATAAGTCAGGGAAGTGAACGCACATTGACCCGCCCTACGGAACATCACTTTCTCCTCCAGTGGGTCCTTGAGATCAATCTCAATTAACATTCGTGCAAAATGCCCGTACGTTAAGTTTTTTGTGTTCTCGTCAATCCGCACCAAGGAACCAATAGCAGAGGCTAGAGACTCCAAGATACGGGGATGCCAATATTCAATGGGCAGATCAGCAAAACGTACCCACACCTGAGCCGTCGAATTCTTAACTTTCAGAGGATTGAAGTCTAGAGTCCACTTTTGGAAATGGAAAATACCTGTACTGATCCGATAAGCCTTACCCAAGGATACTCGGTCCCTATCCACCGAATTAGCAACAATTACAGTGAAAAAACCCCTGCCCAGAGGGATAAACTTTGGCCTAGATGAGAGGCCTAAAAGAGTGGAAAGTTCTGTTATTAGAGCCGTGCAAGGGAGGAGCGACTTCCCTTGCATCGTGATCAATCGGCCTATGAAAGCCAATTTAAATTTATCAATATGCGATTGATAAGCCTCTTTGTCCACATCAACCACCATAAATTCGCCTTGCCAAGATGGCTTAGGGAGGGAAGCCTGCTCACCTGAAGGAAAATTCACAAAAGAGCCGTCACCCCCCACAAGGACTTGGGCAAAAGTACGTGAACCAAATCTATCAGCACCCCCCCAGGCAGGGGAGGTATCATGAACTGCGTCAGCCGATCCACCCTGTCCCGCTGAACGCGAAGAGTTTCTGAGGGCATTGTCTCCCCTAAACTGAGAATCGGGAACTGCCCTATTGCGCCCAGGAACCGGAGCCGTAAAGGCCGCAGCTGGAGGCATTGATCTGCGCGATGAAGAAACCCAGAAATCCCTAAAGCCCGGAAGAAGGGAATTAAAAGCGTCAACCAAATCCGACGAAAGGACAATCTGATCAGAAATAGGAATCGACGCCGAAGGAGGAAGCTGAACCGACGAGCCCTGAGTTCTGCCAATAAAGTCACGAAGTGAAGGGTGGAGGCAAGAGAGTACCTCCAGGGAATTAGGGGAGAGGACAGTGTCCATGGAGGTGTGGCTTGAATTCATGAAAACCAGAACGCAGAGACACCGGAGAATCACCGGAGAAAAGCCGAAAATCGTAGAGACATCGTGCCCGAAAGAGGCAAGACAACTACTTTTGATGAGTACACCCAGGCTATTTTTCGTGAGTTTTTGCAAGATTATAGTATTAGAGAAAATGGCTTTTGTATTAGTTAGTGGACTGTTTTTATACACATGCGATTTTGATGAGTGCACCCTAGCTGTTTTCGAAAGTTTTAGGTAACAGCTGCTGTTCTTGAATTATTTAGGTATTATTGCATGATTTAATTGATGACTTATATGTTGAATGATGTTAGAATAAGTAAATATTATTGAAACATGTTATTATGCTACTTTTGTGATTCCTAGGAATGTGCTAAGTGAATATTATTGAAATAAGTTATGAATGTTTGTCAAGGTATTTTTAAGATTTCTATGGATGGATTGAATGAGTTATTTATTGTGAATGTATGATTTATCTGTTTAAAAAGAGTTTTCCAAGAAAAGAATTTTATTTCAAGTAGAAAAAAAGGGTTCACGTTCTAAAGGATGTTTTCTTAAATTTATTAATTGAAAGTGAGACTTCCGCTGATTTGAAATGTATAGAAATTTTAGGGCATGACAGTGGCAAACATAAGTGCCGAAAAACATTAATAAAAATACTTTCAACTTAATAAAATAGAAAGCCTACTTGGTTTAATAAAACTTCAATCCATTATCTTCTTCTTTAACTCGCATCACATCCACCTTCCTCCGCATCGCCAATCTCGTCATCTTACTCTTGAAAATCTGAAAATATAATTCGGTGAAGGGGTGAGCAATTATAAAATAATCACTCCGTGGGGATAGTTTAGTTCGAAGTCTAAATATAATGGACATGTAAATATGAAAACATACCAATCTTTCTTAATCTTTGATACGACTTAAGTGTATCCTTCTTTGATACTACTGTTAGTACCTTGGTTTAGATTTTGATGTGTGCAGAACAATATGTTTATTTGTTGAATTAATCTTACACTTGTATCAAGGAAATTGGTGTTTGAAACATATAGTTGTAAGTGAAGTCTAAAGCTGTATATTTGATCACTATACAGCCAAGACAAGATCCTACAGCTGTAAGGTTTCTCTACAGCTGATTTTTGATCTTGACAGGACTCTACAGCTGCAAGGTTGAAGACTCTATAGCTGCAAAGAACCGTTTGAAGAGATGTACAAGTCAGAAACTAATTGAAGATTAAGAAGACCCTTAAGGACTATTAGTGTAGCTCTCAAGCACTCACTAAAATGTACTTAAGTGGAAGTTTTTCCTTTATTCTGGAGGATAATGAAGATTAGTTACAAGGAGGCCATCATTCTGAAGGAAAGGACATAGTACAATCAGTACTATCCTGTGTGAAGGATGAGGACCACCTCACACATGCCTATAGAGAGAGAGGAGCCATATCTGAATTTCAAATTTGAAATTTCCAACGGATAAGTCACACCATAAATAGGAGAAGTCCTCAGAGGAAGCAACAACAACAATCCCGAGCATACAAGCATTCAACCTAAGCAAGTCTACAGCCAGCATATTCTGAGAGAGCTTTTTCTGTCTTTATTTTTGTGATTCATAGGATAGTTTGTCAGGACTTTCTTAGTAAGAATCACACCTTTTGTTGTTGTTCCCTCACCTACTTAGTGTAGATATCTCTTTGTGAGGTTTGTAAAACTCTTTGTGAGTTGATATTTTTAGTGAATAGGGGTAGTTTATCTCTTTTTAGAATAGGAATCTGAGTGAACCTAGTTCTAAGGGGGAACTACTTGTATTGACCTTTGTGATCTTTGTGATCACTTCTTAGTGAATTTGTCTTTTATAGACACTGAACCACTATAAAACCTGGTCTATTTACATTCTGCTCTTTAAATTCTTGTACTGCATATTTAATTTACTTGTTACATTCATCATTGTTTTGAAATATTAAGTGCATAAAACCCTTGTGATTTTCACAGAAACTGACTCTACAGCTGTAGACTTTCATAAGTCACTGAACTGTTAAGTCTAGTTTATATTGTTTTTCATAAACACTCACTTTATTCCGCTGCACATTAGAGTATTCTCAATACAATTTTAATTGTGAGAATTCCTCTGATACTTTTGTCTACAAGTGCTTGTTTATTTTGCTAAGTTTTGAACTCTGCAGCTGCAGACTTGTTAATCTACAGCTGTAACCTTTGTTGTCCAGTTTATAAAACTCTTGTAGACTTGTTGTTTTTAAACTTGAAAAGGGGTTACTGTAAGGTTCTAAAATTCATCCTTTTTGAAAAGTTTGAAAATCTGTTTTTGGACTCAAGGTCTATTCACCCCCTCCCCCTCTAGACCTTGACCACTTTAAGGGACCAACAACTACATAAGAGCATCCATTCTTTAATACCACATAAGGATATCCATCGTTAGTACTACTTAAGAGCACTCATCTTTGACACCACATAAGGGCATCCATCTTTAGCACATAAACACATCAAACATAGTATTTAAAAATCAAACTAGAGTTACCACTTTTCACCGTTTAAACCCCCACCTTTGATTGCTTGAAAAGAAGAGAAGTGTTGTACGTTTGGCTTGCTTAATCCTTGCTCTAAGAACTCACGAAATCTGCCCTCCTTCTACTTCTACAAGCTGCTGAAAACTAGTCCACTATCTTCATGAAGTTGCCAAAATTTAGGGTGTCTAAGGGTCTTAGGGTCTTGATCAATACATATTTATAGAGTTGGAATAAGTGGGTTTAGGGCTGCAAAGAGCCTTGGCCGAAATTATAGAGGAAAAGGTAAGAAAATTGGCCCATAATCTTGGTGTATCTCTATTTCCATACTTGGCAACTTATTTCCTTATTTAAAAGATCCTTACTAACTCTTTATTCTTGTGATACTTAACCTTCAAGCATATAATTCTCTTGCATAAGAATATGACTTATTTCCATAAATAAAGACACTAGAAATCCACGTCTTATACTCTCTTAATTTTCGAAAATTCCTTAAAGTCTAAGACCCATTATTTTTGAAAATATTATTACTTCTATCCCAAGTATTATTTAATCCTATTCTTGGTCAAATCCTCAATAAGTCAAATCCCTAAAATTAATTCCCCAATTACTAACTTGCCCTTAATGGATTAATACTTAAGGAAATAATATTCTTAGAGGACTAATACTATAACCTCAACAATAATACTTCTCTTATTTGTTCTAAATAATTCAAAACTTAGCACTAAGCTAGGAGTCCAATTAATACTAATTGGGACAGCTAATACTAAGAAAACAATTAAGAAATACTAAAGCATTACAACTTAAAGGACTAAACCTTAAACACACACAAAGCTCTCGCCCAAAAACAATAAATTAATGGACGAAAAGCTGCTGCCTATGCGGGGTGTTACATTAGGGTAGTTTTTAAATAAAACCCAGAAATTGAAAAAATCTTACGGGACATCAAACAACCATGATTTAATGAAATCAAACAATCTACAATGTTTTCTGGACATACAAGGACTGGAATCCGTTCACTGAAGCAACAAATCAATGTGTTTTGTTCTGATGATTGTGTATTCTCTGATAACATGGAATTTTGTCTCGTGGAATCAGGACAGTTCTTTAGCATGTACATTCAGTGACATGTCACAGGGCCCCCAAAATTTAGGGGCCCAATTTTAAATTTTTTTAAATTTAATATATATAAATCTTAATAAAATTATTTTTATATTTCAAAGCAAAAATAAAATATTAAGAAGTTTGTTAGTCAGTGAAGATATGAGATTTTATCTATAAATACGTATTTTACATTTTTCAAATATTGAAACATATTTTTTTTCAACAATTCTAAAATATACTATTGCATATGCACATAATAAAATACTACAACATCAAGAAAAAATTTTGAAGAAAAAATCTTGTACTTTCCTCCTTAATTTAATTTTTTCTCAAAAAAGTCACTAAATTCATGGTGTTTAACTATCAATTTTTTTTATTTATGTTGATAAATGTTTAATCTTCTCTAATTATTTAACTTCAATCGTTATATTTGAGGCTTTATTTTAAAAAATAGCACAGCGCCTCCATATTCTTTGGGACAGGCCTGCATGGAATGTTTCTCAGATTCAAAAACATACTTATCCACATCAGAGGAGGGAAGTTAACTGCCCCTGCAATTAGTTAACTTCCCTCATATATTTATTATAATATATATAATAAACTAAATATGTGAAATAATATAAATAATACTCCCTCCGTCCCTCTATAAACTTCTTGTTTCTTTTTGTTGTTTTGTTTAAGAAAGTGTATTATTTATTATTTTATGGTGGGCCACATGTTGACTTTTGTATAAAGTAACGAGAAGTTGTGAAAAAATAATGGAAAGTTGTGAAAAGTGGTATTTGTTTATTAATATATAAAATAATGTTGTTGCTTTTTATGGAATGAGAAACTTATAGTAGGACATCCAAAAAAGAAAGTGAGAAACTTATAGTGGGACGGAGGGAGTATAAAATATTATTTAGAATAATAAAAATCATACATTGAGATTTTAATTTATCACACAAGTATACATATGATTTTATTTGCAAAATAAAGCTAGGATATATATGGGTAGCGGACATTTATTTATTAAATTATATATTATGTCTTTACAGTACTGTCTGTTACATATATAGATGAGAATTGAGCAACCTGGGAGTGGGTATTGCAAGCAAAGGTGTAGTTCTCATCAACGTAATCCCAAATGTCTCAGCCATGTCGAGTTTGTTGGGCACTCTCCAATCAAAAGAATGCAGAAACGAGGCCAACAAAAACATCACCATTCTTTCCCCAAGTGGCTTTCCAGGACACGACCTCCTTCCCGAACCAAACGGGATGAACTCACAGTACTGATCATTGGTATGCAGGTCATGGAGAAACCTTTCCGGTCTGAATTCGGAGGGATTATCCCACACCGAAGGATCTCTGTGTATGGACCACAGATTGACTAAGATCCTCGTGTTCTTGGGGATGGAGTATCCTCCTAGAGTCAAACCGGGTCGGGTTGAAGTCCGTAAGAGCATAGGGCCTGTCGGATGTAAACGCATGGATTCTTTAACTACAGCCTCCAAGTATTTCAGTTGTGGGATATGTGAATCTTCAACTATGCTGTTCATTCCAACAACCTCGGATAATTCCTGTTGAACCTTGGCCATGGCGTTGGGATTATTTATAAGCTCAGCCATCGCCCACTCTGTTGTCGTCGATGTAGTATCTGTCCCTCCACTCATTGTATCCTGCAGTGCAGGATCGATCCTCAATATATATATTTGTAATTAATCATAAATTTAACCAAAGGCAAAAAATTTGTTTTATTAAAAATAAAAAAAGTTCTATCTGGTCAGTTTAAGGATTTAATTTATCAAAATCGTCCCATAATTTTTTAACTTTTTTATTTGGTT
>JAPKLY010000610.1:0-17068 GCA_026898435.1 Prunella vulgaris | reverse complement strand
ATTAACAAGAGACTAAATTCACCATAGTAATCATACAACCGTGCAACAAGGATATAAGCGCATGGCTAATAGGAATTGAAATTCAACAATTAAGCAATAGACAAACATGATTAACACTAATATGAAATGAAATACAAGAAATCTTACCAATTGTTGGAGAATTGAAATACAAGCATCAAACCTTGAAAAGCTATCTTCTAATCCGTGAAGCAAAATGAGAAATTGAACCGTACAATCGTAGCTAATAACTAGACTAAGCTAATGGAACAAACGGATTAACAATCTAATGGTTGGATCAAAAGATATTGTAGAAAGAAGTATGTAATCTACCTAAGAACACACTAAGTAACCTCTAATCTCTCTTTAAAACTACCTAATGATCTAACTAATGAATAATGATAGAATAATGAAGAAGAAGATCTGGTCCTTGAGTATTTATAGTGCCCACAATGCTTGGTCCAATATGCCCTTCATTAAACGCACGAAAATACAAAAATAGCCCTAAAATCTTGGATTTCTGAACGGCTGCCGACCACTGGCATGATGGCTGCCGATCATGGTCGCGCACCTGGTCGCACACATTGCACATTTTCCGCGCTTCAACGTGTTGGCTGCCGATCACACTCGGCAGTCAGGTCGCGCGAGAATCAATTCCGTCGAGCACCAATGTGTTGCCTGCCGATCAAAGTCGCGCGGCCATGTGCGCGGTGAAAGGTGTGTCGAGCCAGTAGCTGGGCGCTCGACTTCAATGGGCTTCCTGCCGAGTCATGTGTATGTCCTGCCGACTTGAGTCCTTAGTGTCGATCAATGCGCGACTTCCTCGTTTTTGTCATATCTTGAGTTCTAGGACTCCGATTGACTCAATTCTTTTTGCGTTGCGACCCTCTCTTCGAGCTCTTCAACATGGTTTATTATTTGCACCAATTTTCTCAACTCAAGAATTCTGGAATTTCTCAAACTTGCTCGTCTCTTCACCGTTTTGCTCATTTTCACCTATAAACACAACTTTCTTGCCAAAAAGGGTTAAATGCACAAAGTATAACATATTTGGATCAAATATGAACATAAGCACATCAAAACCATATAGAAATGGATTAAAAAAGATGCAATTATGACCCTAATCATAGACATTTTGGTTTTTTAAAAGCTTTTTGTTCATTTTTTTGCTTTTATGATCTGGGAATTTTTTTCTCTGTTTATTTTTTAGTTTTGTTAGGATATATGCAACTGATTTTTGTATATATGTAAAATTTATTAATTTTTTGAATTTGTTGATCGTCAAGAAACAGAGGAGTTGTTTGAGGGCTTTTCTGGTACAACATGGAAAGCAGTGAGAATTTTCCTTTTTTTGATATGCAGATTTCTTTTATTGATATGCACTAGATATATTACTATTCAACATTGAAATATTGCATATGCGAATTTTCGA
The DNA here is from genome assembly GCA_026898435.1 of Prunella vulgaris. NCBI lineage: Eukaryota > Viridiplantae > Streptophyta > Magnoliopsida > Lamiales > Lamiaceae > Prunella > Prunella vulgaris. The sequence continues at coordinate 15,639 of JAPKLY010000610.1, read as the reverse complement.
AGAATTAAAATCTGCATTTATGCATATTAATACAGAATAGAAATTAAAAAATTAAATATTAAAATTGAAAATAATAAAATCTGAAATTTGGTATTAATAAAAATGAAAAAAACTGAAATAATGATTATTATTTATAAAATAAATAAGAATAAATTTAAAAAAAAGAAATGATAATTATGCAAATAAAGTGAGAAAATAAATTTGAATTCTGTAAAAAAAGAGAAGTTATAAAATAAATAAAAATACCTTTTTTTTTAAAAAAACAAAAATTATTCAAATAAAGTAAGAATGGGCATGGTTTCAATTTGACAGAATTTTGACATAAATTAAAAAATTAATTCAAGACGGGTGTGTGAAATTTTGATAAATTAGAATAAAAAAAACCAAATGAATCAATAATTACGGGGTGTGTGAAATCTTGATAAATTAAAAAAAATAGAAAAAAAGCAATTTTCATTTAAATTGAAAAAAAGCAATCTTGATAATTACGGCAAATTAATCGATAATTAATTCAATTACATTTGACTTTTTCAATTTTCATTGATTCGATTAAAATTTTTCAAGATTTAAAACATTGAAGCTGTCAATCAATTGCTAACATAATTTAAAATCATACTCCCTCTGTCGTTCAATAAGTTGCTCGTTGCTTTTGGGCACACGAATTAAGGTAAAAGTGAAAAAGTATAAGTGATGTGATGGAAAAAGTGAAAAAGTATGAGTGATGTGATGGAGAAAAGTGAAAAAGTAATGAAAATAGTGTAAAAATTATTGAAAATAATAATAAAGAAGTAAATAGTAGTTTCCAAAAAAGGTAAAAAAGCTATGAGCAACATATAGTGGGACGGACGAAAATGGCAACATGAGCAACTTATAGTGGATGGAGGGAGTATTTCCTTTTCATGATTAAATTTGGTAATTTGGTAATCTGCCAGAAATTTTGCAAGAAATTAAGATATTAATTTAATTAAATTTCAAGGTTTCAATGTGGAAAAAGTCAAAAATAATAAATTCAAATTTTAAATTTAAAAATATAAAATAACGAAATAAATAAAATTAATTCATAATAACAAAAAGTCAAATTCAAATAAAAATGTGTGCATGGTGATGACATCACTCTTGCACATGGGCCCCATAAAATGATTACAAAAGTGACATTCCTAGAAATAAAGTGACCTTCCTGGTAACATGGGATTTTTGGTATTCCTCCTTGCAAATATGCTATTATAAGTAGCCTCATTTTGTAATTTATCCTTATAACAAAATCAAAATTTATACAACAAAATTTACTGTTGGTCCCTTAAAGTGATCAAGGTCTAGGGGGGGTTGAATAGACCTTGAGTCCAAATTCAGATTTTTCAAACTTTAAAAAAGAGGGATTCTAGAACCTTATAGTAGCCTCTTACAAGTTTAAAAAGATAAATCTACAAGAGTTTTAGAAACTGGACCACAAAGGTTACAGCTGTGGACTTAAGAAGTCTACAGCTGCAGAGTTCAAAAACTTGCAAAAATATAAAAGATCACTTGTAGAAAAAATATCAGAGGGATTCTCACAATTAAAATTGTATTGAGAATACTCTAATGTTCAGCAAAAATAAGTGAGTGTTAATGAAAAACAATATAAACAGACTTAACAGCTGAATGACTTTGAAAAGTCTACAGCTGTAGAGTCAGTTTCTCTGTGATAACCACAAAGTTTTATGCACTCGATTTTCAAAGGAATGATGAATGTAACAAATAAATTAAATATGCATTACAAGAATTTAAATGACAGAAAGTAAATAGACCAAATTTATAGTGGTTCAGTATCTACAAAAAGACCACCTACATCCACTGTTACACCACTCAGGTGCCAAATTCACTAAGATGAGATCACTCAGATCAATACAAGTAGTTTCCCCTTAGAACTAGGTTCACTCAGATTCCTACTCTAACAAGAGATTAAACTACCCTATTCACTGAAAATATTAACTCACAAAGAGTTTACAAAACCTCACAAAGAGATATCTACACTAAGTAGAAATTAAAACAGGTGAGAGAACAACAATAAAATATGTGATTCTTTCTAAGAAAATCCTAACCAACTATCCTATGAATCACAAAGAATAAAAAACAATAAGGCTCTCTCAGAAAATGTGTTGGCTGTAGACTTGCTTAGGCAGAATGCTTGTATGCTCAGGGTTGTTGTTGTTGCTTCCTCTGAGGACTTCTTCTATTTATAGATTGAGTGGTGTGACTTATAGTCGAAATTTCAAATTTGAAAACCGGATAAGGCTCCTCTCTCTCCATTTGGCATGTGTGAAGTGGTCATCATCCTTCACACAAGATAGTACTGATTGTACTATTGTCCTTTTCTTCAGAATTCTGGTTGTCTTCAAACTAATCTCCATTATCCTCCAGAATTAATAAAATAACCTCCACTTAAGTACATGTTGGTCCCAAAGGCAGGTTTTAGGGAAGAATACACTTGAACAAGTCTAGAAGGGGGGGGGTTGAATAGACTTGTAAGGATTCAAAAGCCTTTTTCAATTTTACCGGTTTATTCAGAAAAGCAGCAGACTACTTGAGGTAGTCTGATTTTTTTTTAAAATAGTGCGCTGTGTATACTGCGGAAACATTTTTAATGAAAATCGGTTTTTAGGTGATGTGCACAAATAAGAACAGAAAGAAATACGAAGAGACACAGGGGATTTATAGTGGTTCGGACCAACTGTCCTACATCCACTCTCCTCAATCCAACTTGGACTTGAGGGGCTCTCCACTAACTCACTTACTCACTTACTTACACAGTTTGAGAGTACAACTCTCTTACAACTTGTCAATGCTACAGACGCAATTGACTTCTCACAGCTTCTACAAATCTTTTACAAAGAATAAGTATGAATGGTGTTTTTGAGCGTAAGTGATAAATCTGACAGAGTATCGGCTAGCTTAATGTGCGTGTAAAATCCGATAATGAATTATCACTATTACTCTAATTTATAGGGTCAAATAACTAGCCGTTGGAAAAGACTAGAAATCTGAGATCCTATAATCTCGTATTCAATCAATCATTTGTGATTGATTGAATTTCCTTCTTGATTCCTGTCACTCTTCGTGATCTACAATCAATCAAGTTTGTCCCCTTGATTGATTGATCTTCTATTCTGGGAATCCTCCTTTTATGTCGCAAGTCAACCCTTAAAATGATTCTGAAGAATCTGGGCCGACCACAAGACCTCAGCTGATCTGTCTCCTCAGCTGGTGTGCCAGTCTGCTGATACTTTGGACCTCAGCTGATGTGCAAGTCTGCTGGTGTGCACCTCAGCTGGTCTTCTTGACTTCGTCTGGATATGTCTTTTATCCATGGTCCTTGTCTTGTCTGCGATGTGCTCTCAGCTGATCAGCTAATCTTCTGATATCAGCTGATGTTAACTTCTCTGATGATCTGCTCTCGATGCTCCAGTGTCAGCTGCTTAAATCTTCTGTCTTCTGAAATTGGCTAAGTCCACAAGGTCTCAGCTGGTCTTCTTTTCCATGGTAGCTTCGGATCTTCTAGGCAGCAAGGTAGATTCCCCCTCACTTGAACCTATCTAATCCTAACTACTCATCAGCTGACTAACATGTTCAGCTAGTCCTATTACAAGCTGATTGGTTTATTATATCATCAAAACATCTAACATAGATATCCTAACAGTACATTTTAGTGAGTGCCTGAAAGCTACAATAATAATACTTAAGGGTCTTCATTATCTTCAAATAATCTCTGACTTGTACTTCTTCTTCAAACGGTTCTTTGCATCTGTAGGGTCATCAATATTGCAGTTGTAGAGTCCTGTCAATAAGAAAAATCGGCTGTAGAGAAACCTTACAGCTGTAGGGTCATGTCTGGCTGTAGATTGATAAAGTATACAGCTGCAGACTTCTCTTACAACTATAAATTTCAAACACCAATTTCCTCAGCACAAGTGTTAGATCAAATATAACCAATTAAACACATTGTTTTGCACAAATCAAAATCTAAACCAAGGTACTTAACAATTTCCCCTATTTTGATGTTGGCAAAACAAACAACAAAACAAGCAACAAAGACAAACAACAAAGACAATAAGATACTGTCTTACAAGAAACAAAACAAGAGCAGCACAAACCTGACAAAAGCAATAGAAGACAAAAAGTAGCAGTAACATAAACAAAGGTTCAAGATACAACTTACAGTAGATAATTAGTGTTGGTCTCGAAAGTCTCAGAAAAATGCTCTTACACTCTCAGTCAGGATTTCCTGAATTACTCAGTATGCTGAAGGTCCACAGGGACAGCAGGGACAATTCAGTAACGAGTCAGATAAATTGAGTGTGAGTAAAGTGCCCGGAAGCTCAGTAGAGATAACAAACCTACTGACTGCTAGGAAGTGGATCAGTTGGACAACTATCTCAGTGAGCTAGAGTACGTGTGGAAAGTGAGCCCTTAGGTTCTACTCGTTTTAGTTTCTGAAAACATTTTCTCTGAACTTGCTTGGTAGACTGGTGGTTAGGGCTGAGTGCACAGTATTAAGATTCAGGATGATTGATTCAGTCCTGAAGATAAAAATAATGCAGAATGTTCAGTTTATTATGATGACAGTTATGATCCTGAACAGAATAGTAAATCAGCACACAGGGGACTTTTTAACGTGGTTCGGAGATAACCAACTCCTACGTCCACGACCTGATTTAACAGGAAGCTATCCTCAAAACCCTGAGGATAGGTACTTGGTTTTTACGTGTCAAGGGACACGAATAGCCAACTTCCTCTCTTAGGAACTGACCCCTGGGCGTTTTACAAGTCCCAGTCCTTCTAACCAACCAATCTCACACCCTGAGTGGTTTGGTATTCTAGTTTCCAACTAAGATAGCTCTAGCAATACAAAACAATGCTAAATATTAGAGCTATCGATCTAAGCAAATACAGAGTGAATCCTACTACAACACTAGGGAAATTTAATTGCAGAGTGTTGTTTATAGTATGCTTTGAGAGCTTGGATTCTTGAGTGTTTTCCCTTGGAAATTTCCTGTTAGCCTTGAATGGGTGCAAGGCTCTCCATATTTATAGGCAAGATTCAAAATAGATCCGTTGGAGGAGATCAAATCAAATCTTTCCTTTTTTGGGGTGGTTGCAGGCTAGAAATACTGTTTGACCTAACCGCCATGCTTATTCTGGCAAGTTTGTCCCATCGCCTGCAACTCCGAGACGCATTAAATGCCGCATTAAATGCTGCGCAAACTCCGTACATACGTGTCTAAAGATCATTGGCTCTCCGTTCTAACGGCTAGTTGACTTTCAGACATTTGTCCTTCCTCGTACATTCAATACTCTGAGTCTCTTGTTAATAACTCAGTCTGAATGTTTGTCTTCATTGGAGTCTTACTGACATTCTCTTTGTCTCTTGTCCCATAGCATAAATAACCTTTCTGCTTTGGACTTACATGGTTCAGGTGATCTGAACTACTGCCCGAGTCAGGTCTTATGTGTCTTCAGCACAACCTGATAGATTATTCAGCCCAGTATGTGTAATCTTTTTGCTTTGGACTTACATGGTTCAGATAAATAGAACCAAGGCCTAAGTCTGGTCTTAAGTGCATTCAGCACAGCTTGATAGATTACACTTACTCTTCACTGACTAAGTTCTGTCCTGAGTATGCTTAGTATTAGCAGTAGAAACATCAGCCAATGGTACTTCAGGATTGACTTCAGGACGGATTAACAGGCTTCGATCTTCAGCTTCAGACCAGGCAATCTTCAGCAAGACTGACTGATTCCTTCAGGATGGATTATACTTCAGACTTTAGTAAATTGGGTCGACTCCAATATTCTTCAGTCTTCAGCAAGTTCCTCCTGTACTGAATTCCTAACCTAACTATCCTGAACTATTTGATCCTGAACAACTATACTTAGGCAGATTCATCAGGGGTTTTGGGATCTAATCAAAATACTCAGATTGTCCCAACAATTTCCCCCTTTTTGATGATGCCAAAACCCTTAAGTAAATTCCTATTCATCTATACAATCAACTGACTTAGTCAGTGAGAACAACTCAGTACCACCTGACAAACTAAGTACTTAGTCTATAAGATGAAAACAAGGAATGGGTTAGTACAGTTCTTCATACGGATTCAGAAAAGTAAATTCAGGAGTCAACAAGAAGTTGTACTCAGGAAAAATAAATAACTTCATTGATTGATATAAGAGTTACAATTATCCTGAAGCTATTACAATTCCTGAACAACTATTTCCTGATCTATTCTTCATCCTTATTCCAAGCAGCTAGAGGTATTTCATACATCTCCAAGACTCGGTTCAGGACCTGCTTCATCCTGTTCCGATCACCAATGGCCCCGGCAGCGCGTCCTACTCTGACGACTTCTTCTGATATTGCTTTCCGGTCCAGTTGCTTGGAGTTCCTGAAGAGTGGAGGAGGATACTTAATGAATTCCGGAGGAGCAATCTCTACACCTTCTGTGTCAGCATGTCTGATTATTTCAGCCCATAGATCCAGATGCTCCTGTGCCATCCAGTGATGGAGTATGATGTCTTTTTCTTCAGTTTGATCGTCCCATAACCCCACCACATAGAATAGGTAAGCCCACCTATTCCGGATCGGAATCCATACCTCCAACATCTCAACTGGAATGAAGTCCTCGATGAACTGAAGAGGAGGAGGACCTTGATCTGGACTGATCACTAACTTCCTCTGAGTCTTCGTTCGAGATCCAGAAGGCACAATTTTCTTCTTTTGAATCTGCGAAGTCAGGTACTCATTGGACTCTTTTAACCGTTGGATCTGACTGAGCAGCGAAATCTCCTTCATCTTCGCTATCTTTTCCGCCTCAGTCATCACCATCTTTTCCTGAGTGGTCAACCCCGGATTCATCTGTTCCTCCATCTCCTTATACAAAGGTTCCAGAGCGAGATCCTCAGAGGGCCTTAACCTCTTCGGCTCTGAACCTTCAGCGGCTTCGATGGCAGCGACGGACCTTGTCCTTTTTCTATCAGCCTCTTTCAGTTCAGGGGGGAAGTTCTTCTTCTTGGCTTTACCAGTAGTAGCAGTTTGCTTCTTCCCTTCTTCCCCCTTTTTGGCATCATCGTCATTAATTCGCTTGACAACTTCATTTACTGACTCCGCCAACAATGTGAACTGACTGTCCATCTCAGTCTGCTTGCCCTGCAGTTGCCCAATCTGCCCTGCCATCCCTCTTAGGCCGACACTGAGCTTATCAATGGCTGAATTGTGTGCAGCCTTCAGTCGACCTTCGAAGTTCTCCATTCTGTTGTCTAGGGCAGAGGCAATTTCAGCCTTCTCCTGTGCAGACATCTCACTCAGCAGCTCATCCTTCAGTTCAGCCTTCAGCTTGGCCAACTTTTCATCAATCAGTTGATCAATTCTTTCAGGCAGTTGTTGATCAAGAAAAGTGGCAAGCTTGTTCTCCTACTGAGTTTGCACATCAGAGACCATTTGATTGCAGCTTTGAATGACCCCTTTTGCTTGCTCAGAGATAACAGTGAGATCTACTGAGTGTTGAGTTCTGACTTCTCCAAGAAGATCAATAGCAGCATTCAGGTCAGATCCCATATCATTCAGCTCACGATCCAGTCTATTCATCTTCTTGTTCAGCACTTCAAAATTTGAACCAACCCTACTAGTTTTTCTCTCGACGAGGATTACCCTTCTGTGAAGATTGGCAAGAGTTCGTGAGGAGTTCTGAACATATAGTACCTCGGGGATGATCCATTTTCCTCTGACTCGGATCAGACCTGGTGGACCCTCTCCTGAGGCCTCCGCAGTCCCGGGTCCCAGGATTGCTTCATCGGCCAGTGCACTGACCCCTTCAGTGCCACCTTGCTGAGCATCATCAGCAATCTCAATCATCTCCTTCTCAGCTTCCTTCTCGACATCCTTCTCCACTTCAACTCTCTGAGGCTCGGACTCAGGATAAATGCGATGGCCAGTTCTGATAAAGTCTGCCATCTTGATCAGGTGATGTAGAGAATTAACGTCAAAATGATCAAAGAGGGCAGCTTCTGATTCAGCAATATTGTCCCATCCTCTCAACTCTCCGAGCTGACTGAGTTCAGGCCAGGTGGCGTTCCAGATCATAGCAAAGGTGCGAAGCTGCACAACTGCTTCCTTCTGAGCATCTGAGAGGTCAGGAAACCTCCTATCCACCATTTCAGCAGCCGCTCCCCTTGCCACTATCTCAAAGTCTGTCAATGTGTTATCGTTAGGCGCAGGGAATGGCCACGGAGCTTCAGCCTGAACTCCTTCAGAAACCTCCTTCTGAACTGGTTCCCCCTGATCCTCACCCGAGGGGGCCTCCATACCCTTATAAGTTGAAGCAATGTCAAGAATCAGTGGGTTAGGATCAGTGGATGCAACATTCAGAATGGCAGAGATATGGGCGATTTCAAGTGCAGCCTGAGCTGATTCCCTCTCCGGATGCGCGTGCTGAATCACTTCTTCAGTAGCCTTCTCTTCCACAAGCTTTTTCTCTCGCTCTCCTGACCCCGGATATAAGAATTTCAGTTTATGTTGCTTGGGTCCTGAGCGCTTGGGCTTGTCCTCCGCTGGCTTTGCAATATCGGACTCTGAAGATATGCCCGCCTGAGACTTGACTCTCCCAGTCGTGCTCGCCTGAGCCTTCTTCTTCTGAGTCCGTGGTCTTCTCTTGGTGCCAGCATCACCGGAATAGGCTCTGAATAGATCGATCTTTGCTAGAATCTCGAGTGATTGGGCCTGATCCACATTACCGAGATTCAGGGTCTCCATGATCAGAGAAATCTTGGTGCCAAAGTGCATTTTGGCCTCAAATGTTGCCTGACCCTCCGGCGAGTACTTGATCTTATTTGTCTCAGCTACCAGCAATTGGAGGAAGTAATCCTCCCAGGTAAAGTTATGCACTGAGGCGTCAGAGATTGCCATCATTGTATACAGTTTTGGCCGCGAGATCTGCTCCAGCCCTCCTGCAATCCCCATCACGCCCTGACTTGTCAGGTCAAAGAAATGACGATTCTCTGTCCTCAGCACGGATTTATTCAGGCCCGACTTCAGGACCACATCACCATCGCAGAGTGACTGGAGGTTATCCTTCTCAGTCCCAAACCCAAAATCAACAGGGCTTCGACCATAATGCAGAAGATTAAAAACCTCCTTAATCTTCTGCCTCAGATTGTTAGTGACCCACCTCCTGGTCATCTCTTCCTCACCATCTTTCCCCTTCACACAAGAAGTTAGGAGAATGCATGTTTCCCACTCCTGGGAGTCCTTGTTCTGCGCCATTTTAAGATAGAATGCAGCAACAAGTCTGGGGTGCAGTCTCTGGGGTCTGGCAGTGATGAAACGAAGGAGACCTGCAATATTGAAAAGCTCCTTTACAGGGAGTATATCAGAATGATTGGAGGTAAAATCTCCATATGGTTCCCAGTGAATTTCATTTCTTAGATGAAAAAGATTTCCAAAGAATGAATCTACGGAAGGAGAAGCCATGGAAATAATATGAAGAATGAAGAAGGTCGATTCACAGAGAGAAATATATCAAGAAAAGATTTAGGTGCATAAAGGTTGCAATAGCACAAACTTCCCTTATTTATACTAAAATTCAGTTTTAATCGGATGGCTCAGAAATAGTGACTTATGAGATTCAACAATTAAGATTAAAGCGCAAGATGCATGGAGACTCTTCGGATTTTCAAAAGTAATGGGTCAAAACTTTATTGAAAACTGTTCCCGCCCACTGTGCATTAAATGCGCGTCAGAGCATGTCCGTATTTAATTCAAATAAATTGTATTAAATAATAACCGAATATTGAATGAATGGCTGGTATTAAAGGACAAATTAAATTGATTTGACAATACAGCAAACTGTTGGTCCCTAAAGAAGACTTTGAGTCTTCTTGTTTTGAAAACAACTGACTTTACAATCAGCTGAGTGCACAGTGATTGTGTGCGGAAACGTTTTAAATTAAATCCTTTTAATGAAAACCTTTTATTTAGTGCAGCAAGTGGGAGCAATTAAAATAAAGTAAGTAAAAGACACGAGATTTATAGTGGTTCGGACCAACTGTCCTACATCCACTCTCCTCAAACCAAATTGGACTTGAGGGGCTATCTACTCACTTACTAACTTCCTTCCTTACAACTTTCAAGAGAAAACTCTCTTACAACTCTTGTTAGTGCACACTTGCATCTAACTTCTAGACTTCTACAAAGTCTTTACAAATGATAAATAAATATGTAGGGTTGTGTGAGTACAAAGAGAATTGTGTAGCGATTCTACTAGTTGATCTTGTGTAAAACTTATATAAATCTTCTCTATGGTACTCATATTTATAGGTGTCAAATACTAGCCGTTAGAGTTGACTAGAAATTGAAATCCCTATAAATATGTAATCAATCAATCAAAGTGATTGATTGATTCTTGATCTCCAAGTTGATATCTTTCCATCTTGGCTTGATTGATTCTTGATCTCTAGATTGATATCTTTCCATCTTGGCTTCGATCTTCAATCTAATTTGACTTGATTGATTGCCTATGATTCTGGAAATCATGTTACTGTGATCTTGTCCCCTTGACATGATTGACTTTCTGTAAATAGATCTTCTATGCAACAGCTTCAGACGACCTCAGCTGCTGTTGGTGGTCCTCGTCTGATATGTTTCAGGGCTCAGCTGGTATGTTGAGTCATAGTTGTCCTGATCGTGTCTCAGCTGATCTGGGTGCTCCTCTGCTGATTTTGTCCTCGTCTGATTTCGGCACCTCAGCTGGTCTGACATCAGCTGATCTGGACCTCAGCTGATCTGACATCAGCTGACCTGACATCAGCTGACCTGGCATCAGCTGATATCTAGCACCTCAGCTAACCTTCACCGAAGCTGACCATCCTTAGCTGATCTGACCTCAGCTGATCAGCTGACCTCCCAAGATCATCTGGTTTTAATGGCATCAAAACATAAGGGATTTCCCAACACAAACAGTATCAAGGATATTGCACGCAAGATCTGATGACTGAAAGAAAATTAGGAAACATACCAGTCAGTCAGATTTGTATTCTGACTGATACCACATGTGACCTATCAGGATGACAAGCCCTGAGTTCAGTGTCCTGAATCTTAGTCAGTCTATACTGATCGTCCTTTTCATACTGAATGTTCCCCCTACAACCATTCACAATCTCTCTGAGATTCCTTCATCCTGAGTCCATATTAGTCATTCCCCTGACCTTGAGCATTCTGATCAGAGATTCAGATTGAATCTCCTAAGCCTGGGTCAAGGAGTCCTAATTCTACTGATAGCTCAACAAATCTGGTTTCAGGCAAAGCCTTAGTCAGTATGTCAGCTCTCTGCTTATCAGTAGGGACTCTCTCCATCCTGATGTCCTTTTTCTCAACAAGATCTCTAATAAAGTGATGCCTGATGTCTACATGCTTACACCTTGTGTGTAAGACTGGGTTTTGGGATATGGCAATGGCACTATTATTGTCACAATAAATTGGGACTTCAGTGGCCTCAACTTGGTAGTCTCTCAGTTGCTGTTTCAGCCAAAGGATCTGAGAACAACAACTGCCTGCCGCCATATACTCAGCCTCAGTAGTAGACGTTGCAACACTGGTTTGCTTCTTAGAAAACCAAGAGATCAGCTTACTCCCTAGAAACGGACATGTGCCTGTAGTTGATTTCCTATCAAGCCTACAGCCTCCATAATCTGCATCTGAATAGCCAGTCAGTTCTAGGTTGTCATCAGAGGGATACCAAAGTCCTAGATTTACTGTACCTCTCAGGTATTTCAGTATCTTTTTGGCACTCTCTAGATGACTCTTCTTTGGATCAGACTGATACCTTGCACAAACTCCAACTGCATAAGTGATGTCAGTACGACTAGCAGTCAGATACAATAAGGATCCTATCAGTGCCCTATATTCAGTCTGATTTACTGAGACTCCTTCTTTGTCAGGGTCCAGCTTCTCATTTGTGTTCATAGGAATACGCGAGACTTTGCTGGTCTGAACTCTGAATTTCTGAATCAAATCCCTCGCATATTTGGACTGATTTATGAAGATTCCGGAGTCAGTTTGCTTGACTTGGAGACCCAAAAAGAAATTCATTTCTCCCATCATTGACATCTCAAATTTCCCAGTCATCAGCTTAGAGAATTTCTCACAAAGCTTCAGATTAGGAGATCCAAATATTATGTCATCCACATAAATCTGAACCAAGAGAATGTCCTCCCCTTCGGATATCCGGAAGAGGGTCCTGTCCACTGTTCCTTTTACGAACTCGTGGTCTATCAGGAATTGGGATAGTGTAACATACCAAGCTCTCGGAGCTTACTTCAAGCCATAAATAGCTTTCTTCAGGTGATATACCTTATTTCCAAGTTCGAAACCTGGAGGTTGTTCCACATAGACCTCCTCGTTTAGTACACCATTTAGAAAAGCACTCTTTACATCCATCTGATACACTTTGAATTTCTTGAATGTTGCATATGCCAGAAATAACCTGATTGCTTCCAACCTTGCGACCGGAGCAAAGGTCTTATCATAGTCGATTCCTTCGGCCTGAGAGTAACCCTTTGCCACTAGTCTGACCTTATTCCTGACTACAACATTCTTCTCATCCCTCTTGTTCTTAAAGACCCATTTGGTGCCAATGACATGTTGATGCCTAGGTCTCTCAACTAACTCCCAAACCTGATTTTCTCAAACTGATTGAGCTCATCCTGCATGGCTAGGATCCAGTTGGGATCAGCAAGAGCTTCTTCTATACTCTTAGGTTCCTGATCACTCAGGAAACAACAAAACATAGCGCTCTCACCAAAGGACAACCTAGTCCTGACCCCCTCATTGATATCACCAATGATATCAGCCAATGAGTGATCATATAGCCACCGTCTCCTGCTAACGGGAGAACTGGGAGCTGCTGACGTTCCCTCGCCTGATCCTGAAATGTTAGTCTCAACAATAATAGGCAAAGAACAGGAACGAGCAAGAACAGGGGATACTGAGTCATTTCCTGAGGGTTGGCCAATATCAGGGACATTGTTTCCCCCTACAGTGTTGGACTCAGTAACTGTCTCAGGTGCAGAAGCATCATCACCGACAGTACGTACCTCAGGTTGAGTCTGTCCCTCCGTCTGAGACTCAACATCTTCCGAGGCTGGGGCTTGCTGAGGGTTGACCTGAGGTCCATCCTGATCTTCATCATCATAATCCCATCCTTTGGGAGCACTGACAAGCTTGATCTTGAATTCAGGATTTTTCAGACTCAGTCTTGTTATTCTCTTGGTAACCCCCTCAGTATCAGGACTCGGAACCTATTTCCTATGCACTGATGCAGTCTCATCAAACACAACATGAGGTGTTTCCTCCACACAAAGGGTCCGACAGTTATACACCTTGAAGGCTTTATTGACTGAGGAGTATCCTAAGAAAACTCCCTCATCAGATTTGCTATTAAAGGCTTTTAGCTGGTCTTTCCCATTGTTCAGGATGAAACACTTACACCCAAAAATATGGAAATAAGAGATGCTAGACTTCCTCTTTTTCCAAGTTTCATAAGGTGTCGAGCATGTTGTTTGTTCAGCATAGATCGATTCTGAGTGTAGCAAGCAGTGTTGATTGCTTCAGCCCAGTACTTCTTGGGCAATCCTGACTCAGCCAACATGGTCCTGGCAGCTTCCTTCAGGGTCCGATTTCTTCTTTCAGCTACCCCATTCTGCTGAGGGGTCCTGGCTGCAGAAGTCTCATGAGCAATACCATGGTTAGTACAAAAGTCAGTTATAATAGAGTTTATAAACTCAGTTCCTCGATTTGATCGGATCCTGACTATGCTCTGGAAGCTTGACCTGAGTCTCCTTTTTGTTCAGCAAGAAAATAACCCATGTGTACCTGGAATAATCATCATCAACAACAAGGGTATATTTCCTACCATTTAGGCTGACAGGAGTAACTGGACCAAAGAGATCCATGTGCAGAAGCTGAAGCACTCTGTCAGTTGAGAAGGCTTCTTTCTCTTTGAATGATGCTTTGGTTTGCTTGCCTTCCTGACATGCTCCGCACACGTGGTCTTTGCTAAAAACTTCATTGGGTAGACCATCTACAAGAGAAAGTCTAGAAATTTTGTTAATAATCTTGAAGTTTAAGTGACTCAGGCGTTTATGCCAAAGCCAACTGAGCTCATAGGAGCTCTTAGCGACCAAACAGGTTACAGGAGAGCTGCTCTTGAAGTCAGCAAAATATACATTACCCCTCCTGACACCTATAATCAGAACCTGTAGTGTAGATTTGTCCTTCATAAGACACATGTTAGATGTAAATTCTACACTATATCCTCGGTCACAAAACTGACTGACCGAGAGTAAGTTATGTCTCAGTCCCTCAACATATGATACATTCAGTACACGCACAGAGCCAATAACAAGGGTTCCGAATCCTCTGGTGAAACCCTTAGAGTTATCACCAAAGGTTACCTGCGGGCCTTCCTGAGCTACATAATCCTGAAGGAGATGACGAAATCCGGTCATGTGCCTGGAACATCCTGAGTCCAAGTACCAGTCCTTCATTAGATCCTCCTTCTTCTTCTTGTAGCCCGCAGCGACCTGAAAAGAATCAGGCCTCAGGTACCCATCTCGTATTGGGTCCTACTGAGTCAGCCATACCCTTCGGGATCCAGATTTGTTTAACAAATCTGATAGCATCAGAAGTGTAAACCTGTCTCCCTGAAACATCAACATACACAGTCTTCTTCCTTTGTGCCTGGGAAGTTGAGGGTGTATGGGTGTCAGCCTGAGGTTCAGGAGCCCTATATTGATTCCTGGGGGTGGGCCTCCTGTTCCTCCTTGGCCTGGGTGCATTGGGCTGAGTTTGATCCCGAGAAGGAGCAGCTCGGGCCTGACCTCTTGGCACTTGAGGTCTGGCCTGAGTGTTACTGGAGTCAGGTCTCCGTTGCCTTTCAGAGACCATCTGGTTTGTCCTTCTCCTTTGATGATTGGGACGCTCCTGATGGGCTCTGTGCCCTGTCTGAGGAGTCTGGACCTCAGTAGTCCTTGGCTGTGCCTGAGGCCTCCTCTGTCCTGAGTTCCTTCGGCTCTGAGCATTTCTAGGCTGGGCCTGAGAAGTGCTAGGAGCAGAGTTCTTCCCAGATTGAGGATTCCTAGGCTGAGCCTTGGAGTTCCCTTGATCTGTCTTCCTTGACTCAAGATGAGGAGCCTTGGCCTTTTCCTTAGGTTTTGGCCTTGGTTCCTCAGTCCTTTGCCTGATAGCTTCAGCAGGCATTTTCTCCTTCCCTTTGCCCTTGTCCTGACGAGCAACACTTGAGCTCTTGTCATCAGTTAGGGCAGGGACAAACTTCTTCTGAGAGTTGCTCCCTGAAGCACCTCTCATTTTCTTGCCCTTTGGGTCTTTTGAGGCATCATAGCCCAACCCAGCTTTAGCACCATCATTCAGCTGAGAGAAACTGGTTAACTCATCGACCACTTGTGTAGATGTGTATAACTTCTTCAGCTTAACCTCAAGATGCTCATTTGTTTCTTTCAGGACCTCAATTTCAGTGGTGTACTGAAGCACCAACTCTTCATGAGCTTTCTCTTTTGAGATCAGCTCAAGATCCCAAGTAGTTTGCTCAGCACAAAGGC
>JAPKLY010000609.1:163701-222478 GCA_026898435.1 Prunella vulgaris | reverse complement strand
ATTTTTCTGAGTCTTTCAGAAAAATCTGACATCAGTGTATTCCCCCCATACACTGATTATACTCGTTTCGGGACCAACAGGTGGTATCAGAGCAGTGGTTCAAAAGATCACTGACTTTGTTTACCAACAGTTTCTGAGGAGAAACTTTTGGTGGTCTACTGAATAGATCTTGTTTCTAAAAAACTGCATACCATGGCATCCGGTTCTAAACGCCTCGAAGGCAATCTTCCTGAATTCTCTATTGACAACTATGACTATTGGAAATTCAGGGTACTTGCACATCTCTACTGTATCAATGATCAGATGCCACAGGTGATTGAGCATGGCCCAATCAGATTTATGAGAAATCTTACGATGACCAGGCCTGTTGCTGGCAATGTACCTGTTCCAGCCGCCGGAGATGAAGAGGTGGAGAGGTCCGTGGTTAATTCTGATCAGATTAAGCAAATCGGGCTGGATAATGTTGCTAAGAACATTATACTCCACACCGTTTCTTACAAGAATTCGGTCAGACTCATGCACCTGAGGACAGCTATGGAGATCTGGGATACCTTGAGGGAAATGAGTGAGGGATCCGAAAAGATCAAGGAGAACAAGAGAGATCTTGCTATCAGGAAGTTTGAGGCCTTCAGGATGTTAGAGGGTGAATCCATCAATCAGATGGAAGCTTGGTTCATTAAGATGATGAACGAGCTAGCAACCCTTGGGAAGGAGTTTCCCAAGAGGGAGGTGTCTTCTAAAATCCTAAATTGTCTCCCTGAAAGATGGGATACATGAGTAATCTTGTTGAAAAACACTCAGGATCTTACAAACATTACTCACTCTCATCTATTTTCAGAGTTAAAGGCTCTAGAATTTGACCTCGATAAGAGGAAGAAGATGGGTGTTGTCAGTGAGGAAGTTAGTGAGGAGAAGACATCTGAAAAGGAAAAGAGAGTGGCTCTTAAAGCTACTCCTGAGCCTGAGGCTGGATCTGGCTCCAAGTCTCTGAAGGACATGAACAAAGATGAGCTAGCCTTGGAGTACAGCCTGATGGCGCGGCGCTTTGAGAAACTGAACTCTCGATTCGGAAGGTATAAGAAATTTTATACTGACACCCGTGATCGCAGGTACTCCAGCCCCAGGAGATCAAGCCCCCGGAGAGAAGAAATGAGGGGTTCAGATTTCAGGAGGGATCGCAACGAGCCTGAGCGGCGAAGAGATGAGAAGAAGAGAGATGATGTGCCCAGAAGATCCAGCTCCAAACCTGAACGATCATCAGGGAGCAGGAGGGAGTCATCTGATAAAAGGTACACTGACAAGAAGTTTGCTTCTGATATAGATCAGTGCTACCACTGCAAAAAGACCGAACATTATGAGTATGATTGTCCGGAGCTCAGTGCTCGTGAGCGAGAGGATCGGAGAGCCAAGAGAGAGCTCAGGGCATTAGACCGGAGAGCGTTGCTTGCTGAGGATTCCTCAGATTCAGATGGCCCAGGACGCCGGTCCCCTGAACTCTTCTCCGATGAAAAGTATGATGATCTCTGCCTGATGGCAGATGACGAGGTATGTTCTTCTGCCTCTTCTCCTGATCACGCACCTGAGCTTAGCTCAGATTCAGCAGGAGAACTCGACCTTCAGCTCGCCCTAGAGCAATTGATGGTTGACTTCTCAAGGCTGCAGGAGACTCATACTCACACAGTGGATGTCAATGCACATCTGAGTAAGGAGAACGATCGGTTAACTAAGTCTCTCATAGTAAGAGATACTGAAGAAGCCCTCAGATTAGTACATCTTCAGGAAGAGCTACTTCATGCTCGGAACAAGCATGATGAAGCTCCACTGGAGGTAGAAAGACTGAAGGGTGTAATCAGCTCGCTGATTGAGACTCGTGACACAGATCTGTTCCTTGCTCAGGAACAACTGATGATTGAGCGAATTGCTCTGAGAGTGATGTTCGAAACTGAGTGGCAAGCTCGCATTTGTGCTGAGCAAACTGCTTGGGATCTTGAGCTGATCTCAAAGGAGAAAGCTCATGAAGTGTTGGTGCTTCAATACACCTCTGAAATTGAGGCCCTGAAAGAAACAAATGGGCATCTTGAAGTTAAGCTGAAGAAGTTATACACATCTACCCAAGTGGTTGATGAGTTGACAAGTTTCTCTCAGCTGACAAATGGTGCTAAAGCTGGGTTAGGCTACGATGCCTCAAAAGACCCAAAGGGCAAGAAAAAGAGAGGTGCTTCACGGAGCAACTCTCAGAAGAAGTTTGTCCCTGCTCTAACTGATGACAAGAGCTCAAGTGTTGCTCATCAGAATAAAGGCAAAGGGAAGGAGAAAATGCCTGCTGAACCTGTCAGGCAAAGGACTGAGGAATCTAGGCCAAAACCAAAGGGAAAGTCCAAGGCTCCTCATCCTGAGTCAGGAAAGACAGATCAAGGGAAATCCAAGGCTCAGCCTAGGAATCCTCAATCTGGGAAAAATTCTACTTCCAGCACTTCTCAGGCCCAGCCTAGAAATGTTCAGAGCAGAAGAAACTCAGGACAGAGGAGGCCTCAGGCAAGGCCAAGGACTACTGAGGTCCAGATTTCTCAGACAGGGCACAGAGCCCATCAGGAGCGTCCTAATCCTTAAAGGAGAAGGACAAACCAGGTGGCCTCTGAAAGGCAAAGGAGACCTGACTCCAGAAACACTCAGGCTAGACCTCAAGTGCCAAAAGGTCAGGCCCGAGCTGCTCCTTCTAGGGATCAAACTCAGCCCAATGCACCCAGGCCAAGAAGGAACAGGAGGCCCACCCCCAGAAATCAATATAGGGCTCCTGTATCTCAGGCTGACACCCATACACCCTCAACTTCCCAGGCACAAAGGAAGAAGAGAACTGTGTATGTTGATATTTCAGGGAAATAGGTTTACGCTTCTGATGCTATCAAAATTGTTAAACAAATCTGGATCCCGAAGGGTATGACTGACTCAGTAGGACCCAATACTAGATGGGTGCCTGAGGCCTGATTCTTTTCAGGTCACTGCTGGCTACAAGAAGAGGAAGAAGGATCTGATGAAGGACTGGTACTTGGACTCAGGATGTTCCAGGCACATGACCGGATTTCGTGATCTCCTTCAGGATTATGTAGCTGAGGAAGGCCCGCAGGTAACCTTTGGTGATAACTCTAAGGGTTTCACCAGAGGATTCGGAACCCTTGTTATTGACTCTGTCCGTGTACTGAATGTATCATATGTTGAGGGACTGAGACATAACTTACTCTCGGTTAGTCAGTTCTGTGACCGAGGATATAGTGTAGAATTTACATCTAACTTGTGTCTTGTGAAGGATAAATCTACACTACAGGTTCTGATTTGGGTAACAGGAGGGCCAATGTATATTTTGCTGACTTCAAGAGCAGCCCTCCTGAAACCTGTCTGGTCGCTAAGAGCTCCTCTGAGCTCAGTTGGCTTTGGCATAAACGTCTGAGTCACTTAAACTTCAAGATTATTAACAAAATCTCTAGACTCTCTCTTGTAGATGGTCTGCCTAATGAAGTTTTTAGCAAAGACCACATGTGCGGAGCATGTCAGGAAGGCAAGCAAACCAAAGCCTCATTCAAAGTAAAGGAAGCCTTCTCAACTGACAGATTGCTTCAGCTCCTACACATGTATCTCTTTGGTCCAGTTACTCCTATCAGCATAAATGGTAGGAAATATACCCTTGTTGTTGTTGATGATTATTCCAGGTACACATGGGTTATTTTCTTGCTGAACAAAAAGGAGACTCAGGTCAAGCTTCCAGAGTTACTCAAGCAATTGAGTACTGAACAGGGTCAGAGCATAGTCAGGATCCAATCAGATCGAGGAACCGAGTTTATAAACTCTATTATAACTGACTTCTGTACTAACCATGGTATCGCTCATGAGACTTCTGCAGCTAGGACCCCTCAGCAGAATGGGGTAGCTGAAAGAACGAATCGAACCCTGAAGGAAGGTGCCAGGACTATGTTGGCTGAATCAGGACTGCCCAAGAAGTACTGGGCTGAAGCAATCAACACTGCTTGCTACACTCAGAACCGATCTATGCTGAACAAACAACATGCTCAGACACCCTATGAAACTTGGAACAAGAGGAAGCCTCGCATCTCTTATTTCCATATTTTTGGGTGTAAGTGTTTCATCCTGAACAATGGGAAAGACCAGCTGAAAGCCTTTGATAGCAAATCTGATGAGGGAGTTTTCTTAGGATACTCCTCAGTCAGTAAACCCTTCAGGGTGTATAACTGTCGGACCCTTTGTGTGGAGGAAACACCTCATGTTGTGTTTGATGAGGCTGCATTAGTGCATAGGAAACAGGTTCCAAGTCCTGACACTGAGGGAATTACCAAAAGGGTAACAAGACTGAGTCTGAAGAATCCTGAATTCAAGATCAAACTTGTCAGTGCTCCCAAGGGATGGGATGATGATGATGAAGATCAGGATGGACTTCAGGCCAACCCTCAGGAAGCCCCTGCCTCGGAAAATGTTGAGTCTCAGACGGAAGGACAGACTCAACATGAGGTACGTACTATCAGTGATGATGCTTCTGCACCTGAGACAGTTACTGAGTCCAACACTGTAGGGGGAAACAATTTATTGGTCAACCCTCAGGAAATGACTCAGTATCCCCTGTTCTTGCTCGTTCTGCTTCTCTGCCTATTATTATCGAGACTGATATTTCAGGATCAGGCAATGGAACATCAGTAGCTCCCAGTGCTCCAGTCAGCAGGAGGCGGTGGCTAGATGACCACTCATTGGCTGATATCATTGGTGATATCAATGAGGGGGTCAGGACGAGGTTGTCCTTTGACGAAAGCGCTATGTTTTGTTGCTTCCTGAGTGATCAGGAACCTACAAGCGTAGAAGAAGCTCTAGCTGATCCCAACTGGATCCTAGCCATGCAGGATGAGCTCAATCAGTTTGAGCGGAATCAGGTTTGGGAGTTAGTTGAGAGACCTAGGCGTCAACATGTTATTGGCACCAAGTGGGTTTTTAAGAACAAGAGGGATGAGAAGAATGTTGTTGTCAGAAATAAGGCCAGACTAGTAGCAAAGGGTTACTCTCAGGCCGAGTGTATCGACTATGATGAGACCTTTGCTCCAGTCGCAAGATTGGAAGCAATCAGGTTGTTTCTGGCTTATGCAACATTCAGGAAATTCAAAGTGTATTAGATGGACGTAAAGAGTGCTTTTCTGAATGGTGTACTGAATCAAGAGGTGTATGTTGAGCAACCTCCTGGATTCGAAGTTGGTAACAAGGTATATCACCTGAAGAAAGCTCTTTATGGCCTGAAGCAAGCTCCGAGAGCTTGGTATGATACATTATCCCAATTCCTGATAGACCACGGGTTCGTGAAAGGAACAGTGGACAAGACCCTCTTCCGGATTTCCAAAGGGGAGGACATTCTCTTGGTTCAGATTTATGTGGATGACATAATTTTTGGATGTCCTAATCTGAAGCTTTGTGAGAAATTCTCCAAGCTGATGACTGGGAAATTTGAGATGTCAATGATGGGAGAAATGAATTTCTTTCTGGGTCTCCAAGTCAGGTAAACTGACTCCGGAATCTTCATAAATCAGTCCAAGTATGCGAGTGACTTAATTCAGAAATTCGGAGTTCAGTCCAGCAAAGTCTCACGTATTCCCATGAACACGAATGAGAAGCTTGATCCTGACAGAGAAGGAGTCTCAGTAAATCCTGACTGCTAGTCGTCCTGACATCACTTATGCACTTGGAGTTTGTGCAAGGTATCAGTCTGATCCAAAGAAGAGTCATCTAGAAAGTGCCAAAAAGATACTGAAATACCTAAGAGGTACAATCAATCTAGGACTTTGGTATCCCTCTGATGATAACCTAGAACTGACTGACTATTCAGATGCTGATTATGGAGGCTGTAGACTTGATAGGAAATCAACTACAGGCACATGTCAATTTCTAGGGAGTAAACAGATCTCTTGGTTTTCTAAGAAGCAAACCAGTGTTGCAACGTCTACTGCTGAGGCTGAGTATATGGCAGCAGGCAGTTGTTGTTCTCAGATCCTTTGGCTGAAACAACAACTGAGAGACTACCAAATAGAGGCCACTGAAGTCCCAATCTATTGTGACAATAATAGTGCCATTGCCATATCCCAAAACCCAGTCTTACATACAAGGTGTAAGCATGTAGACATCAGGCATCATTTTATCAGAGATCATGTTGATAAGAAGGACTTCAGGATGGAGAGAGTCCCTACTGAAAAACAGAGAGCTGACATCCTAACTAAGACTTTGCCTGAAACCAGGTTTGTTGAGTTATCTGTAGAGTTAGGACTACTTGACCCAGGCTTAGGAGATTCTATCTGAATCTCTGATCAAAATGCATAAGGTCAAGGGGAATAACTATTTTGGACTCAGGATAAAGGAATCTCAGAGAGAATGTGAATGGTTGTAGGGGGAACATTCAGTATAAAAAGGATGATCAGTATAGACTGAATAAGCTTCAGGACACAGAACTCAGAGCTTGTCACCCTATTAGTGCAATAAGTGGTATCAGTCAGAATACAAATCTGACTGACTGGTATGTTTCCTGATTTTTATCTAGTCATCTGACCTTGCGTGCATTATCCTTATACTGTTTGTTGTATTGTCAAATCAATTTAATTTGTCAAATGATCCCAGCCATTCGTTTTAATATTCGGTTATTATTTAATACAATTTATTTGAATTAAATACGGACATGCTTTAATGAACATTTAATGCACTGTGGGCGGGAACAATTTTCGATAAAGTTTGACCAATTACTTTTGAAAAACCGAAGAGTCTACATACTTTTTGAGTTTTGATCTTAATCGTTGAATCCCATATGTCATTACTTTTTGAGCCATCCGATTCAAACCGAATTTTTGTATAAATATGGGAAGATTGTGCTATTAAAACTTTTATGAACCCAATATTTTCCTAACATATTTTCTCTAAAACCCGATTCTCTTCAAATCTTCAAACTTATTTCCATGGCTTCTCCATCTGCAGATTCTTTCTTTGGAAATCTTTTCCACTTAAGAAATGAAATTCATTATGAACCCTATGGGGATTTTTCTTCTAATCACCCGGATATTTTGCCTGTGCGAGAATTATACAAAAATGCAGGTCTTCTGCAATTCATTACAGCCATACCACAGAGACTCCACCCGAGACTTGTTGCTGCCTTCTACCTGAAGATGGCACAGAACAAGGACTCTCAGGAGTGGGAGACATGTATACCCCTTTCTTCATGTGTGAAGGGGAAGGATGGCGAGGAAGAGATGACCAGGAGATGGGTCACTCTCAACCTCAGGCAGAAGACCAGGGAGGTTCTGAATCTTCCTCATACAGGACGAAGCCCATTGGACTATGGGTTTGGAAACGAGAAGGACTATCTCCAGTCCCTTTGCGATGGGGCTGTGGTTCTGAAATCTGGTCTGAACAAATCTGTCCTGAGAACAGAGAATAGACATTTCTTTGATCTGACAAGTCAAGGAGTGATGGGGAATGCCGGAGGATCGGAGCAGATCTCCAGGCCAAAACTGTACACAATGATGGCCATCTCGGACGCCTCAATTCATAATTTTGATTGGGAGGAATACTTTCTCCAATTGCTGGTGGCTGAGACCAACAAAATAAAGTATTCGTCTGAGGGTCAGGCTACGTTCGAGGCCAAGATGCATTTTGGCACCAAAATCTCACTGATTTTGGAGACCCTGGATCTCGGGAATGTAGATCAGGCCCAGTCCCTCGAGCTTCCACCCAAAACTGACCTCTTCAGAGCATATTCCAGTGATGCTGGTACCCGGAGAAGACCACGGACTCAGAAGAAGAAGGCCCAAGCGAGCATGACTGAATGAGTCAAGGCTCAGGCAGGCAAGTCTTCAGAGTCCGATACAGCAAAGCCTGCGGAGGATAAATCTAAACACTCAGGACCCAAGCAACAACAACTGAAATTTCTTTATTCAGGGTCAGCTGAGCGAGAGAAAAAGCTCGTGGAAGAGCGAGAGAAAAAGCTTGTGGAAGAGAGAGATGCTAAAGAAGCTGTTCAGCATGCAACTCCGGAGAGGGAACCGGCTCAGGCCGCGCTTGAAATTTCTCCCATTATGTCTGTTACGGATGTTGCATCACCTGATCCTGATCAACTGATTCTCAACATTGCCGCAACCTATCAGAGTGTGAAGAAGGATGAGGGGGAACCTGCTCAGGAAGGAGGAGATGAGCAGGAGGCTGCTGAACCAGTTCAGGCAGAAGCCCCATGGCCGTTCCCTGCGCCCGATATGAACGACCTATCAGATTTTGAGATTGTAGCAAGGGGAGAGGCAGCTGAAATGGTAGAGAGAAGGTTTCCTGACCTCTCTGAAGCTCAGAAGGAGGCAGTGGTGCAACTCTGCACTTTTACCATGATCAGAAACGCTACATGGTCTGAGCTCAGTCAGCTAGGAGAGTCCAGAGGATGGGACTGCATTGTAGAGTTAGAAGCCGCCCTCTTTGATCATTTTGGTGTGAACTCTCTACATCAATTGATTAAGATGGTGGATTTTATCAAAATAGTCCGCCGAACTTATCCTGAGCCTGAGATTCAGAAAGCTGAGGGAGAGCAGGAAGGGGAGAAGGAAACTGAGTTGGAGGTTGTGGAGATTGCTGATGATGATCAGCAAGGAGGCACTGAGGGAGTCAGTGCACCGGCCGATGAAGCAATCCTGGGACCCGGGATTGCGGAGGCTTCAAGAGAGGGTCCACCAGGCATGGTCCGAGTCAGAGGAAAATGGACCTCACCCGAATCTCTATATCTTCAGAATTCCTCACGAGCTCTTGGAAATCTGCACAGGAGGGTGATTCTCGTTGAGCGAAAAGCAAGTAGGGTTGGTACAAATTCTGAGACTCTGAACAAGAAAGTGAACAACCTGGACCGTGACCTAAATGATATGGCCACTGATATGCATGCTGCAATCGATCTTCTAGGAGAAGTTAGAACACAACATTTAGTGGATCTTACTGCTGTCTCCGACCAAGCTAAAAGTGCCATACAAAGCTGCAATCAGATGGTCTCAGATGTAAAGACTCAGCAGGAGACTAAGCTTGCCACTTTTCTTGATCAACAATTGTCTGAAAAAGTTGATCACCTGGTTGATGAAAAGTTGGCCAAACTGAAAGCTGAACTGAAAGAGGAACTGCTGAATGAAATGTCTGAACAGGAGAAGGATGCACTTGACACTGCCCTGAACAATCGGATGATGAGCTTTGAAGGATGGCTAAAAGCTGAGAACAATTCAGCCGTCGACAAGCTAAGTGTTGGCCTGAGAGGGATGGCCAGGCAGATTGGACAATTGCAGGGAAAGCAGACTGAGATGGATGGTCAGTTTACACTATTGGCAGAGTCAGTGGATGAAGTTGTCAAACGGATAAATGACGATGATGCCAAAAAGGGGGAAGAAGGGAAGAAGCAGATTGCCATTACTGGTAAAGCAAAGAAGAAAAACTTCCCCCCTGAACTGATAGCTGCGAAAAGAAAGAGGACAAGGTCCGTCGCTGCCATCGAAGCTGCTGAAGGTTCAGAGCCGAAAAGATTGAGGTCGTCTGAGGACCCCGCTCTGGAGCCTTTGTACAAGGAAATGGAGCAAATGCAAACTGGGCTGACCACTCAGAAGAATATGGTGTTGACTGAAGCTGAAAAGATAGCAAAGATGAAGGAGATTTCGCTCCTCAGTCAGATCCAGCGCTTGAAAGAGTCCAATGAGTATCTGACTTCGCAGGTTCAGAAGAAAAAGTCTATGACTTCTGGATCTCGGATGAAGACTCAGAGGAATTTGGTGGTCAGTTCAGATCAAAGCCCTCCTCTGAAGTTTGTGGAAGACTTCATTCTGATAGAGCTGTTGGAGGTGTGGATTCTGATCCGGAATAGGTGGGCCTACCTATTCTATGTGGTGGGGCTATGGGACGATCTAACTGAAGAAAAAGAAGTCATACTCCAACACTGGATGGCACAGGAGCATCCTGATCTCTGGGCTGATATCATCAAACATGCTGACATTGAAGGTGTTGAGATCGCTCCTCCGGAATTCATCAAGTACCCTCCTCCACTCTTTAGGAACTCCAAGCAACTGGACCGGAAAGCAATATCTGAAGAAGTCGTCAGGGTAGGACGAGCTGCCGGGGCCATTGCTAATCGGAACAGGATGAAGCAGGTCCTGAACCTGGTATTGGAGATGTACGAGATTCCACTGACTGCTTGGAATAAGGATGAAGACTAGATCAGGAGCTAGTTGTTCAGAAATTTTGTAATAGCTTCAGGATACTTGTATTTTCTTATCAATCAATGAAGTTATTTATTTTTCCTGAGTACAACTTCTTGTTGACTCCTGAATCTACTTTTCTGAATCCTTATCAAGAACTGTACTAACCCATTCCTTGTTTTCATCTTATAGACTAAGTACCTAGTTTGTCAGGTGGTACTGAGTTGTTCTCACTGACTAAGTCAGTTGATTGTATAGATGAATAGGAATTTGCTTAAGGGTTTTGGCATCATCAAAAAGGGGGAAATTGTTGGGATAATCTGAGTGTTTTGATTAGATCACAAAACCCCTGATGAATTTGCCTAAGTATAGTTGTTCAGGATAAAATAATTCAGGATATGTAGGTTAGTAATTCAGTACAGGAGGACCATGCTGAAGACTGAAGAATATTGGAGTTGACCCAATTTACTGAAGTCTGATGTGCAATCCATACTGAAGAAGTCAGAGTCAGTTCTGCTAAAGACTGTCTGTACTGAAGCTGAAGAACGAAGCCAGCTGATCCATCCTGAAAGACTATCCTGAAGTACCATTAGCTGATGCTTCTACTGAGTACACTATGCATACTCAGGACAGAACTTAGTCAGTGAAGAGTAAGTGTTACCTATCAGGCTGTGCTGAATGCACTTAAGACCTGACTTAGGCCTTGGTTCAGTTTACCTGAATCATGTAAGTCCAAAGCAAAAAGGTTACACATACTGGGATGAATAACCTATCAGGCTGTGCTGAATGCACATAGGACCTGACTCAGGCCGAGGTTCAGATCACCTGAATGTAAGTCTAAAGCAAAAGGTTATTTATGCTATGGGACAAGAGACAAAGAGAATGTCAGTAAGACTCCATTAAGACACACGTTCAGACTGAGTTATTAACAAGAGACTCAGAGTATTGAATGTACGAGGAAGGACAAGTGTCTGAAAGTCAACTAGCCGTTAGAACGGAGAGCCAATGATCTTTCAACACGTATGTACGGAGTCCACGCAGCATTTAATGCGGCATTTAATGCGTCTCAAAAGTTGCAGGTGATGTGACAACTTGCCAGAATAAGCATGGCGGGTAGGTCAAACAGTATTTCTAGCCTGCAATCTACCTAAAATAGGAAAGATTTGATTTGATCTCCTCCAACGGATCTATTTTGAATCTTACCTATAAATATGGAGAGCCTTGCACCCATTCAAGGTTAACGGGAAATTTCCAAGAGAAAACTCTCAAGAATCCAAGCATTCAAAGCATACTAAAAACAACACTCTGCAATTAAATTTCCCTAGTGTTGTAGTAGGATTCACTCTGTATTTGCTTAGATCGATAGCTCTATTATTTAGCATTGTTTTGTATTGCTAGAGCTATCTTAGTTGGAAACCAGAATACCAAACCACTCAAGGTGTGAGATTGGTTGGTTAGAAGGACTGGGACTTGTAAAACGCCCAGGGGTCAGTTCCTAAGAGATGAAGTTGGCTACTCGTGTCCCTTGGCACGTAAAACCCAAGTACCTATCCTCTGGGTTTTGAGGATAGCTTCCTGTTAAATCAGGTCGTGGACGTAGGAATTGGTTATCTCCGAACCACGTTAAAAAGTCCCCTGTGTGCTGATTTACTGTTCTGTTCAGGATCATAACTGTCATCATAATAAACTGAACCTTCTGCATCGTTTTTATATTCAGGACTGAATCAATCATCCTGAATCTTAACACTGTGCACTCAGCCTTAACCACCAGTTTACTAAGCAAACTCAGAGAAAATGTTTTCAGAAACTAAAACGAGTAGAATCTAAGGGCTCACTTTCTGCACTCACTCTGGCTCACTGAGATAGTGGTCCAACTGACTAGCTTCCGAGCTGTCAGTAGGTTTGTTATCTCTACTGAGCTTCCAAGCACTTTACTCACACTCAGCTTATCTGACTCGTTACTGAACTGTCCCTGCTGCCCCTGTGGACCTTCATCATACTGAGTACTTCAGGAAATCCTGACTGAGAGTGTTAGAGCATTTTTCTGAGTCTTTCAGAAAAATCTGACATCAGTGTATTCCCCCCCATACACTGATTATACTCGTTTTGGGACCAACACTTGTGTCTGGATGAAATATCTACAAAAGTCAATTCAAAAGCCTGAGAGAAAGTTAATCAAAGAAACAACCTCTGAAGAAACTGTAGACTCAACTCTACAGCCAGAAGATTTGAAATTCTTGAATTCATTAAAAGAATTATCACCAACAAGACAACAAAAGATCAAGGAGATCATGGATGATTCTTAAGAAGATGTCTCAAACATGTTTCAAAACATAACTTTGAAACAAATTGCAGAATCAAACCTACAGTCAGAAGAAGAAGTCTATCATAGATTAGATACGGAAAGAAGACTTAACTTTGATAGATTCTGGAATGGAAATATGTCAGATATGTCTCCCTCTTCAAGTACTCAAAGATGAGGATCAAGTAACAACTGTAGAATTAACAACTCTAAAGCTCCCAAAAAGGCTTGGATTGCAAAGAGTAACATTGGAGGAAATCCAAAGTATTGGATTCCTAAATAACTCACTTTATTTTGCAGGGACATGTTACAACCACCAAAAGAGAGATTTGGTACATAGACAGTGGTTGTGCAAGATATATGACTGGAGATAGAAGTTTGCTACAAAATGTAAAAGATCATAAAGGTCCTAAAGTTGTTTTTGGTGATAATGCTAGTGGAACAGCTAAAGGATCAGGATGTTTACTCAAAGGAAATGTTCAGATCAATGATGTTTATTTTGTATATGGTTTAAAACATAACTTGCTAAGTGTGAGTCAATTTTGTGACGAAGGCAACACTGTAGACTTTACCCAAGACACTTGTATAGTCAAAGATGTTGAATCCCAAACCACTAAACTGACAGGAACTAGAAAAGGGAATATTTAGATTGTGGAGTGGAACTCTCCAGCTGAAACTACCTGCTTTCTAGCTAACAGTTCCAATGAAGTTAGGTGGCTATGGCACAAAAGAATGAATCACATAAACTTCAAAACCATGAATGAACTTGTGAATAAAAAACTTGTAAGAGGTTTGCCAAACACTAAGTTCAGAAAGGAACACTTATGTGATGCTTGTGTCAAAGGGAAACAAATCAAGAAGACTTTCAAGAGCAAAACTCACTCAAGCACTTCAAAAACACTTGAATTACAGCACATGGATCTTTTTGGACCCATAGAACCAGTAAGTATAAGTGGGAAGAAGTACACTTTGGTTGTTTTAGATGATTACTCAAGATTTTCTTGGACTGTGTTTCTAAGAAAGAAGAGTGAAACTCTATAGCGGTTACCAGAATTGTTTATAAGGATTCAGAATGAAAGGAATTTGAAGATTGTGAAGATCAGATCAGATAGAGGAACATAATTCACAAATCAAGTTATTGAAGAGTATTGTTCACTTTATGGTATTGTTCTTGAATACTCTGCAGCTAGAACCTGTTGGGACATTCAGGTATTCTGAACCACAGCCTAAGTCAGGTTCACTGTGCATGCCTCACAGCCTGATAGGTTATTCAGCTCAGTAGGTGTTACCTTTTTGCTTCGGACTTACAGGATTCAGGTAAACAGAACCAAGGCCCAAGTCAGGTCCTATGTGCATTCAGCACAGCCTGATAGGTAATACTTACTCTTCACTGACTGAGTTCTGTCCTGAACATGCTTAGTGTATTCAGTAGAAACATCAGAGAATGGTACTTCAGGATTGACTTCAGGAAGAATCAGCAGGCTTCGATCTTCAGTTTCAGAACAGACAATCTTCAGCGAGACTGACTGACTTCTTCAGAATGGTTTACACTTCAGACTTCAGTAAATTGGGTCGACTCCAATATTCTTCAGTCTTCAGTATGGTCCTTCTGTACTGAATCTCTGACCTAACTATCCTGAGCTATTTTATCCTGAACACTATACTTAGGCAAATTCATCCGGGGTTTTGGGATCTAATCAAAATACCAAGATTGTCCCAACAATTTCCCCCTTTTTGATGATGCCAAAACCCTTAAGCAAATTCCTATTCATCTATACAATCAACTGACTTAGTCAGTGAAAATAACTCAGTACCACCTGATGAACTAGGTACTTAGACTATAAGATGAAAACAAGGAAAGGGTTAGTATAGTTCTTGATAAGAGTTCAGAAAAGAAAATTCAGGAGTCAACAAGAAGTTGTACTCAGGAAACATAAATAACTTCATTGATTGATAAGAGAAATACAAGTATCCTGAAGCTATTACAGAGTTCCTGAACAACTAACTCCTGATCTAATCTTCATCCTTATTCCAAGCAGTCAGTGGAATCTCGTACATCTCCAGTACTCGATTCAGGACCTGCTTCATCCTGTTTCGATCAGCAATGGCCCCGGCAGCTCGTCCTACTCTGACGACTTCTTCAGAAATTGCTTTCCGGTCCAGTTGCTTAGAATTCCTAAAGAGTGGAGGAGGATACTTAATGAATTCCGGAGGAGCGATCTCAACACCTTCAGTGTCAGCATGTCTGATGATTTCAGCCCATAGATCAGGATGCTCCTGTGCCATCCAGTGATGGAGTATGACGTCTTTATCTTCAGTCTGATCGTCCCATAACCCCACCACATAGAATAGGTATGCCCACCTATTCCGGATCGGAATCCAAACCTCCAGCAACTCAATCGGAATGAAGTCTTCAACAAACTTCGATGGAGGATGACTTTGATCTGGACTGACCACAATCTTCCTCTGAGTCTTTGTCCGAGATCCAGATGATACAGATTTCTTCTTCTGGACCTGGGAAGTCAGATACTCATTAGATTCTTTTAGGCGCTGGATCTGACTGAGCATCGAAATTTCTTTCATTTTTGCTATCTTTTCAGCATCAGTCATCACCAATTTCTTCTGAGTAGTCAGCCCAGATGGCATTACTTGTTCCTCCATCTCCTTATACAATGGCTCGAGAGCCGGATCTTCAGAGGATCTCAACTTCTTCGGATCTGAGCCTTCAGCAGTTTCGATGGCGGCTACGGATCTAGTCCTTTTTCTATCCGCAGCCTTCAGTTCCAGAGGAAAGTTCTTCTTCTTAGCTTTGCCAGTAGTGGCAATTTGCTTCTTCCCTTCTTCCCCCTTTTTGGCATCATCGTCATTAATACGTCTGACAAGTTCATCTACTGACTCCGCCAAAAGATTGAACTGACTGTCCATCTCAGTCTGCTTTACCTGCAATTGCCCAATCTGCCCCACCATCCCTCTTAGGCCGATACTGAGCTGATCAACGGCTGAATTGTGTTCAGCCTTCAGTCGTCCTTCGAAGTTCTGCAACCTTGAGTCTAGGGCAGATGCAAATTTCTTCTTTTCCTGTGCAGACAACTCCTGAGCCTGAGCCGACCAACAGAACCCCACAGCGAAATGGAGTTGCTGAAAGAAAGAATAGAACACTCAAGGAAGCTGCAAGAACAATGATTGTTGAAGCAAAGTTGCTTAAGAAATTTTGGGCAGAAGCTACAAGCACTGCATGCTATACTCAGAATAGATGCTTGATTGTTAAAGATCATAAGAAGACTCCATATGAGCTATGGAAAGGAAGGACTCCTAATATCTCTTATCTACACATTTTTTTATGCAAATGGTTCATACTGAATAATGGGAAAGAATGCCTTAAGACTTTTTATTCAAAGTCAGATGAAGGGATCTTTTTAGGTTATTCTAATGTTAGCAAAGCATTTAGAGTGTATAACAAGAGATTGATGATTGTGGAAGAGTCACATCATGTTGATTTTTACGAAGTTTGCAGTTTGGTTTATATTGTTTTTCATTAACACTCCTCTGATACTTTGTCTACAAGAGATTTGTTTTTGCAAGTTGTTTTTGAACTCTACAGCTGCAGACTTGTTAAGTCCACAGCTGTAACCTTTGTGGTCCTGTTTTAAAACTCTTGTAGACTTACTATTTTTTTTTTACACTTGAAAAGGGTTACTGTAAGGTTCTAGAATCTATCCTTTAAAAAGTTTGAAAAATCTTATTTTGGACTCAAGGTCTATTCACCCCCCCTCTAGACCTTGGCCACTTTAAGGGACCAACAAGTGGTATCAGAGCAGTTGGCTTACCACTGCTTTGATCAGTACCTAGCTAGATCCTTTTTTGTTTTTGAAAAACACACCTGCATACTTGCATGGCTCCAAAGATGGTGAAATCCAAAGTTCCAATGTTCTCTGCTGAAGACTATGATGAGTGCAAAATTAGAATGCAAGCACATTTGTCTGCAATCAATGATGAGATGTGGTCTATCATAGAGGATGGCCCCATACCTATTGTGAAGGTCAATACTGCAGCTGATCAGTCAGCTGGACTAGCTCAGATTATCCCCAAATCCAGAAGGGAGTGGACTGAGGATGACAAGAGAAGGTCCAACCTTGACTATGTTGCAAAGAACACTATTTACCATTCACTTGATAAAATTATGTTTAGCAAGATCAAAAACTGCAAAATTGCAAAAGATATATGGGAAAATTTGGAATGATTTGTGAAGGAAAGGAACAAATCAAAGAAAATAAACTCATGATAGCAGTTCAAAAGTTTGAGAACTTCAAGATGAAATCTGGTGAAACTCTTGAAAAGTTTGAATCAAGATTCATTGAGATGCTCAATGAGCTAGACTCACTTGGTAAAAAGTACTCACAAAGAGAAATGAACATGAAAGTTCTCA
The DNA here is from genome assembly GCA_026898435.1 of Prunella vulgaris. Classification (NCBI taxonomy): domain Eukaryota; kingdom Viridiplantae; phylum Streptophyta; class Magnoliopsida; order Lamiales; family Lamiaceae; genus Prunella; species Prunella vulgaris. The sequence goes on along the minus strand of JAPKLY010000609.1, from coordinate 205,518 downwards.
GAGGCTTACCTTCTGAATGGGACATGAAGGTCATTGCTATGAGAGAATCAAAGGATTTATCTAAGATATCCACCTTTGAACTCTTTTCAGACCTTAAAGCTTATGAATTTGACATAAGCAGAAGCAAAAACCTGACAGCAGTAAGGTTACAGCCCTAGTAGCTGACAACCCTACAGCTACAAGTTCTGATAATGAAGACTTGGCTCTTTTCATAAAGCAGCTCAAGAAATTTGGCAAATGGACCAAGAAGAAGCAGTTCACACCGAAAGAAGATGGTAAGGTGAAATCTACAGCACCAAACTCAACTTATTTGTGCTATAACTGCAGAAAACCAGGACACTACATCGAAGATTGTCCTTACCCCAAAGCTGAGAAGTACACTGATGAAGAAAAGAGACGCAGGAAAGATAGAAAGAAAAAGCTTGACAAGGAGAGAATTAGAGCACTACTTTTTTAGTTTGATAAAAATCAGGAAGACTGTCCCCCTTCTTCTCAAAAGTGAACTGCAGATTTAGAAGGCTCTGACTCTACAGATTCAGATAAAGAAGCCCTGATCTGTCTTATGGCTAAAGATGAAGAGGTATGCTCATCATCATCAAGTTATATTACAGAAAAGTATTCTTCCATTGATATGCTAAGTGCAATCCAAAGACTCCAAGAGGAAAATGAAGATCTTAGAAGAGATAATCACATTGGAAGGGAACATGTGAAAGCTTTGTTAGCTTGAGTGGAAGATGTTGAGAAACAACTGCAGATTCTACAAGAACTGATGGAAGGCTACAGTTGCCTGAAAGAGGACAATGAAGAACTTTTCAATGAAGCAAGTTGTAGAGCTATAGATTGTGCTGAATTGAAGGAATACAATGCTTAATATCAAAAGAAGCTAGATTGCTTTGGAAAATCATCCAAACAATTGAAGAAAATGCTGTCTGAGCAAAGACATTCAAAGGACTTGACTGGAATAGGATATAATCCCTGTGTCTGGATGAAATATCTACAAAAGTCAATTCCAAGGCCTGAAAGAAAATTCATCAAAGAAACAACCCCTGAAGAAGCTGTAAATTCAACTCTACAGCCAGAAGATTTGAAATTCTTGAATTCATTCGAAGAATTGTCACCAAGGAAACAACAAAAGATCAAGGAAATCACAGATAATTCTGAAGAAGATGTTTCAAATATATTTCAAAACATAACTTTGAAACAAACTGCAGAATCAAACTTGAAATCAGAAGAAGAAGTCTTTCATAGATTGGATATGGAAATAAGACTTAACTTTGATAGATTCTGGAATGAAAATATGTCAGATATGTCTCCTTCTTCAAGTACTCAAAGACGAGGATCAAGCAAGAACTGTAAAATTAACAACTCTACAGCTCCTAAAAAGGCTTGGATTGCAATGAGTAACACTGGAGAAAATCCAAAATATTGGATTCCTAAATAACTCACTTTATTTGCAGGGACATAATACAACCTCCAAAAGAGAGATTTGGTATATTGACAGTGGTTGTGCAAGACATATGACTGGAGACAGAAGTTTGCCACAAAATGTGAAAGATCACAAAGGTCCTAAAGTTGTTTTTAGTGATAATGCCAGTGGAACAGCTAAAGGATCAGGATGTCTACTCAAAGGAAATGTTCAGATCAATGATGTTTACTTGGTAGATGGCTTAAAGCATAACCTGCTTAGTGTGAGTCAATTTTGTGACAAAGGCTACACTGTAGACTTTACACAAGACATTTGCATAGTCAAACATGTTGAATCCCAAACAACTAAACTGACAGGAACTAGATAAGGAAATGTTTACATTTTGGAGTGGAACTCTGCAGTTGAAACAACCTGCTTTCTAGCTAATAGTTCCTATGAAGTTAGTTGGCTATGAAACAAAAGAATGAATCACATTAACTTCAAAACCATGAATGAAGTTGTGAACAACAGACTTGTAAGAGGTTTGCCAAACACAATGTTCAGGAAGGAACACTTATGTGATGCTTGTGTTAAAGGGAAACAAATCAAGAAGACTTTCAAAAGTAAAACACACCCTAGTACTTTAAGAACACTTGAATTACTGCATATGGATCTCTTTGGACCCATAGAACCAGTAAGTATAAGTGGGAAGAAGTATACTTTTGTTGTTGTAGATGATTACTCAAGATTTTCTTGGACAATATTTCTAAGGAAGAAGATTGAAACTCTACAGCGGTTACGAGAATTGTTAAGAAGGATTCAAAATGAAAGGAATCTGAAGATTGTGAAGATCAGATCGGATAGAGCAACAGAATTCACAAATCAAGTTATTGAAGAGTATTGTTCACTTTATGGTATTGCTCATGAATACTCTGCAGCTAGAACCCCACAGCAAAATGGAGTTGCTGAAAGGAAGAATAGAACACTCAAGGAAGCTGCAAGAACAATGATTGTTGAAGCAAAGTTGCCTAAGAAATTTTGGGCAGAAGCTACAAGCACTGCATGCTATACACAGAATAGATGCTTGATTGTTAAGGATCATAAGAAGACTCCATATTAGTTATGGAAAGGAAGGACTCCTAATATCTCTTATCTACACATTTTTGGATGCAAATGCTTCATACTGAATAATGGGAAAGAATATCTTAAGACTTTTGATTCAAAGTCAGATGAAGGTATCTTTCTATGCTATTCTAATGTTAGCAAATCATTTAGAGTGTATAACAAGAGATTGATGATTGTGGAAGAGTCACATCAAGTTGTTTTTTATGAACAACATAGCTCCCCTAAACAAATTGTTGAAGACTCTAAGGAGGACAACTTTACAGTTACAAGTCAACAGTAATATGTTGAGATCAAAACTCCTATAGATTTGACCAAAAAAGGCTTTGGCACTATAATTATTGAGTTACCACCATTAGAGAATGTAGAAGACCTAGTCCATGAGAATGTTCAAACAGAAGTAGAAACACCAACAAAAGGACTTGATGAGTCTGCAGTAGGTGAATCTACAGCTGAAGAGAACAATGATCAAGGATTAGAACCTGTGTCAGATTTGATTTGGTTGAAAGATCACCGCCCAGAGCATGTAATTGGAAACCCATCAGATGCTGTAAGAACTAGAAAACAAATTCATGAGGCCATGTTTTGCTACATTTCTTTCATCTTCAGAACCTACTCATATTCATGAAGCACTGCAAGATGTCAATTGGATTATTGCAATGCAAGAAGAATTGAATGGTTTTGAGATAAATCAAGTATGGGAATTTGTTCCAAGACCTAGAAATCACAAAGTGATTGGAACTAGGTAGGTATTCAAGAACAAACTTGATCAAGATGGAATTGTAACCAGAAATAAAGCAAGGCTAGTTGCTCAAGGCTATTGTCAATCTGAAGGCATAGATTTTGATGAATCATTTGCCCCAATTGCAAGATTAGAATCTATAAGAATTTTTCTAGCCTATGCTGCGCATATGAACTTTACAGTCTATCAAATGGATGTAAAGAGTGCATTTCTAAATGGTTTACTCTCTGAAGAAGTGCATTTCTAAACAAGCACCAAGAGCATGAAATGATACCCTTTGTGATCATCTGATCAAAAATGGATTCAAAAAGGGAATGGTTGACAAAACTTTATTCAGATTACAACATGGGAATGACATTTTGCTTGTCCAAATCTATGTTGATGACATAATCTTTGGCTCAACCAATGAAGAATTATGCAGAAAATTCTCTAAGCTCACGACTGAAAATTTTGAAATGAGCATGATGGGAAATCTGAATTTCTTTTTGGGATTACAAGTTAAGCAAATGAGAGATGGAATTTTCATCAATCAAGCTAAATATACTTAAGAGCTCATAAAGAGATTTGGAATGGACAGTTCTAGGCCTACCAATATACCTATGACACCTTCTGTGAATCTTGACAAAGATGAGAATGGCAAAAGTGTTGATATAACCAAATATAGGAGATTAATTGGATCATTACTATACCTTACAGCTAGCAGACCTGATATCATGTTTGCAGTAGGTGTATGTGCTAGATTCCAAGTAAATCCTAAGGAATCACACTTGAATGCTGTGAAGAAAATCATCAAGTATGTCAAATCCACACAAAATCTAGGATTATGGTATCCTAAAGAAGGAGGAATTGAACTCACTGGGTACACTGACTCAGATTTTGCAGGCTGCAAGATTGATAGGAGGAGTACTAGTGGGATTTGTCAATTCCTAGTTGAAAGGTTGGTGGCATGGCACAGTAAAAAGCATAATTCAATTGCTCTTTCTATAGCTGAGGCAGAATACATTGTTGCTGGAAGCTGTTGTGCAAAAATCTTATGGATGCAATATCAATTACAAGACTATGGGATTGATTCAAGAGAAACAACTATATTTTGTGATAATACAAGTGCTATTGCTATTACACAGAATCCAGTTTTACACTCTAGATCAAAACACATATATGTAAGGCATCATTTCATAAGTGATCATGTTGAAAGAAAGGATGTGAAATTGACAAAGATTCATACTGATTTGAACCTTGCTGATATTTTCACTAAACCCTTGTGTGAATCAAGATTTTCAATCTTGAGAGGCAATTTGGGAATGTTAGAATTGTAAGAAGACTCTGTGACAATCACTAAATTGCTAAGATCAACCCAGAAAATTGTAAAATCATTGAAAAGGACAACTGCAGCTGCAAAGTCATTCAACTATAGAGTTAAACTCTACAGCTGTAGACTTAGCTCAAAACTGCAGAAATCCTTACCAACTGTATACTTTCAAATTCAAAGATTGTCAACTGCAAACTTAGGGAACTTACAGTACTTTGTACAATTCTGATAAATAAATGGAGCACTACATAATTCACAAACTTTTGTACTAAGTTACAGAAATTTTGGATTTATTCAGGCGTTTTAATTAATAAAATGTGTGAGTACGTGTAACATTTTTAATGGAATTAAATTCTATGTGAGTTAGATTTTTGGAAAAATTTAATTATAAATTTGGTTTAGAATTCAAAAGCTCATAAATTTTAGGTCAAAGACGGTTATACCCCTGTTCTTAATGGTTGTTTAAAGAAAGGTATATAAAGGACCCTTCATCCTTTTTATATCCTACTTTAACATTTCATACTCCCTGAAACCTTAAACACTCCCTATCGCCTACTCAAAGAAACCAAGAAACATGGCGATGAAAGTTATTTTTGGCGCTTTGTTCGATTTTGATGAAATATTAAGAAGCATCCCACTGATGCTATGGAAAACGTTGTAGAGCACATAGTGAATCAAGGTGTTCACTACTGCCTAACCCACAACCCCGGTTCATATGATGATAAGATTGTCCACGAGTTCTACCAGAATGCTGAAGCAGATGTTGAAAGGAAGACTTTATCAGTAAAACTGCAAGGAAGGAATATGAATATTACAGCTGGTGATATTTGCAATGCTCTACACTTGAGGACTGGAGGTGATGCACATGACAACCTCAACTTTGCAGATGAAGATGAGAAATACTGGATGAGATTCACTGTAAAGAAGCCATTTCCAAAGAACTGGAAAAGGACATTCAAGAAGACTGACTTAGCAGTTGAGTATGTCTATCTTTATGAAGCTATTGATAAATGCTTATTATGTAGGACTGGTGCTCATGCTACTGGTACTATATTAATGTGGGATCTGATGATAGCATTCGTTAAGGAAGTTAAGGTAGATATTGGAGAACTTATTTTGAAGAATATTGGTAATGATGTGGTGAAAGAACGAAAGAACAAAGGATTTAGTTTGTTCTTAAACTACATTCTTAAGGAAGTTGGATTTTCCTTATTTAATGGGCATGTAGGAAAGCCCATTATCACTCATAGAATTATTGGAAGGGCAAATTTCAAGAGAGGAGCTGTGGATGCTCCTATGGCCCCTGAATCTAAGAGGATAAAGAAGAAATCTGAAAAGAAGGTTTTTACTTTTATAAGATCACCAAAGGAGACTGAAACAAAGAAGAAGACAAAGAATGTAAGGAGAAGAATCTTAGTGGATGAACCCACTGATTCAGAAGATGAAGTTGATAGAGAGAAAAGGCAGAAGAAACTTCACTCTAGGAAAGCCACAGAAGTTGAAACAGACAAGTCTACAGTTATAGACTTGCCAATTGTACAGTCTGGAGAACAAGCTACGAAGGAACAGATTGTAGAAACAACTGAACAAGTTCCTGAACCTGAGACTGAACAACTCCCTGTTGTTCCAGTTGAGAGGGTTGAAGAATTTGAAGAAGAGAGGAAAAAATTTGAAGATTGGAAGCTAGTGAGAGAAGAACTCAATAAGTTGACGGCTGAGAAAAGAAACTTGTTCCAGTATGTTGTTGACTGGACAAGTTGTAGTGATCTCAATGAATTGATGAAGCCAAATTTCCTTGATGATTTTATTGCCAACAAAAGAAGGAAAGTAGATCATTACTGAAGAACCTGCAAGGCAGAAAATCACCAAATTTGCAGCTGCAGCTTTGAGAGTGGCTCTCATGACTGAGGAAGATCCTGAAGCTCAATTTCCTGAAGCAGAATTTGATATGGTAAGTTCAGAAAGTGAAGAAGATTTGCCACAAAAGATTGGAGAAGGAAGTACTCAAATAGTTGAAGCAGAGGGCTTGACTATTCATGCAAAGGAAGCTATTTTGATGGAATCTGCAGGAGCCAGTGCTGCAGATCCAGTGAACATTGAAGAAGCAAACCCTACAGAAGAAGATTCTGAAAAGGAGAAGGAGAAAAGCAAATATGATTCTCCATGCAAAGAGCCTGAGGAAAAGCCAGATGATGATGAGGATGGCAATGATGATGCACCAATGGGTGGTGCTCAAGCTAAAGTTCAAGCTCAAACTGAAGTTCAAGATAAGTCTGTGGAAACTGATGTTCGAGCCACTGAAGATGTTCAAATTGATGAACAAACTGTTGAGGACTTATCCAATGATATTGATAAAGATGTATCTCACCCTATCACAAGTATGTTTCATCAATCTCCACCTGCAATGTACACATTAGAAGAAATTTACAGGCATGGAACTCCCCCACTGCAGAGCTATTCAGCTCTTGAGAGAGAGAATGTGGTTAATATGGAAGATTACATTACTGAATTCTCTACAGAGGTTGTTGTAACTCCTAGCAAGAGGAAGGCTTCCACTGAAGACTCTACAGCTGTAGAGTTGGCACCTTCCAAAGCTCAGAAAGGTATGAAAAGAAAGGAGTTGATCATTAGAGAAGGAGACTCTGAGGAAGAAGATAGTGATACAATCCCTCAGATGACACCTAAGGAAGTTGTATCCCAGTTGATGAATTTGAAAGAATCATTCAAAGGGATTGAAGCTGAGATTCTGAAGCAAGTAAAGCAAGTTCATGATGTTATTATCTCTCAAAATGTGAGAAAAGGTATGGAAGACCTTGTAAAGAAATTTGAGGAGAGAAGCTCAGAGGAGAAGAAGGTTCTTGATCAAAACTTCAAAGCTGTTGTGGACAGCTTAATGGCTCAGAATATAGAAATAAAAAAAGAAAGCAGCCAGAAGTCAAGAGAAATCACCAATCTACAGTCAGATATCAAGCTTATAAAGGATGAATCTCTTTATCTGAAAGTAGAAATGAAAGGTTAGAAGAAAGAGATGACTAAGATGATCACTGGAAATGACTCTCTAAAGCTAGATCTAATGAGCAAGCTTAACACCATTTTGTCACATATTGATGTTGGCAAAAAGGGGGAAAGCAAAATAGAGAAAGAGATTGAAGAAAGGGAAAAAGTTGCTGAAGATATCCTTGAGAATGTGAAGGATATAGGAAAGTCATGGACAAAGGAATTAGAAGCTGCAAAGTCTAAAAATTTATTCATGAGAATGAGTGAACAAGTTGAAGAAAGAACTTAATCAGAGCAGATGAAGGGATGCTCTAGAGAAGGAAAGATCATACAGCTCCCTAAGTCTTGTCACGCCCTAAAATTCTATGCATTTCAAATCAGCGGAAGTCTTGATTTTAAACAAACAATTTAATAAAAATATCTTTTAGAAAGTGCTCCCTTTATACTTGAAATAAAATTCTTTTCTTTGAAAATCCTTTTTGAACTAAAATCAGAGTAATAATTTAAAACAATTAAATCATACAATCAAAATAAATAACTCATCCAATACATCCATGGAATTCATAATATATCATTCCAAATATTCGTAGTATTTTTCAATAATATTCACATGTGAATTAAACTTATTCTAATATCATTCAACATATAAGTCATCAATTAAATCACGCAATAACTCCTAAATAATTCATGAACAGCAGTTGGTACCTAAAACTTTCGAAAACAGCTTGGGTGTACTCATCAAAACCGAATGTGTATAAAAATAGTCCATTAACTAATACTAAATCCATTTTCTTAAATACTATTATCTTACCAACCATCCTAAGACCTCTAAATACTCAAATAAATCACTCCGTACAAATGGCTAGTTGACGATCTGACACTTGTCCTTCCTTGTACGTTCAATACTCTGAGTCTCTTGTTAATAACTCAGCCTGAATATTTTTCTTTACCGGAGTCTTACAGACATTCTCTTTGTCTCTTTGTCCCATAGCATAAATAACATTTTTGCTTTGGACTTACATGATTCAGGTAAACTGAAACAATGCCCAAGTCAGGTCTTATGTGCATTCAGCACAACCTGATAGGTTATTCAGCCCAGTATGTGTAACCTTTTTTGCTTTGGACTTACATGATTCAGGTAAACGGAAACAAGGCCTAAGTCAGGTCTTATGTGCATTCAGCACAGCCTGATAGGTTATACTTACTCTTCACTGACTAAGTTCTGTCCTGAGTATGCTTAGTGTACTCAGTAGAAACATCAGCCAATGGTACTTCCGGATTGTCTTCAGGACGGATCATCAGCATATCTATGTACTACACATATCTATGTACAACCCTAATAATCTCCCACTTATACTTTCTAGTCTGCTCTTAAGTATACTACAGCATATCTATGTACTACACATGTCCTAATAATTTCTCCCACTTATACTCAAAGCAGATTGGCAACACACTTCACTCACATTCCTCCCACATGTCTCTCGAATGTACATAGAGTCAGACACTTTGTGAGAGGATTAACTAGGTCATCTTCTGATGTGATCTTTGCCATATCTTCATCTTCTCTCTTAACGATTTCTCGTCTAAGATTTTTAATCCTAAAAATGTGTTTGTTGGCCTTGTGGACTCTTGGTTCCCTTGATTTTGCAACTGCCCTAGCATTACAATGCTAGACAAATTCGGAATTTTATCCAAGTCTAGAAGATCTTGATCCAAACCGATTCCTTCACTGCTCCATAAGCAGTTACTTATTCGGCTTCCATGGTAGAATCAGTGATGCACACTTCACCATATCATGGCTCCTTCCCCAAACGAAACACATTACCCGAGGTAGATCTATATCGAATTTATATATGATTGGAAATCTGAGTCCGAATAACCAACAGTGATTAGACTATCTGACTGATAAACCAACATTCTATCTCGAGTTCGCTTGAGATATTTCAGAATGTTTTTAACAGTCGTCTAATGCTTTTTCCCGGGGTTACTTTGTTGGTCCCGAAATGAGTATAATCAGTGTATGGTGGGAATACACTGATGTCAAATTATTCTGAATACTCAGAAAAATTCTCTTACACTCTCAGTCAGGAAGATCCTGAAGTTACTCAGTAAACTGAAGGTCCACGGGTGCAGCAGGGACAGTTCAGTAGTGAGTCAAATAAGCTGAGTGTGAGTGATGTGCTCAGAAGCTCAGTAGAGATAACAAACCTACTGACTGCTCAGAAGTAAGTCAGTTGGACTACTATCTTAGTAAGCTAGATTACGTGCGGAATGTGAGCCCTTAGTGTCTACTCGTTTTAGTTTCTGAAAACATTTTCTCTGAGTTTGCTTAGTAAATGGTGGTTAAGGCTGGTGCACAGTATTAAGATTCAGGATGATTGATTCAGCCTGAAGATCAAAACAATGCAGTATGTTACGTTTAATATGAATGACAATTATGATCCTGAACACGAAAGTAAATCAGCACACAAGGGTCTTTTTAACGTGGTTCGGAGATAACCAACTCCTACGTCCACGGCCTGATTTAACAGGAAGCTATCCTCAAAACCCTGAGGATAGGTACTTGGGTTTTACGTGCCAAGGGACACGAATAGCCAACTTCCTCTTTTAGGAACTGACCCCTGGGTGGTTTTACAAGTCTCAGTCCTTCTAACCAACCAATCTCACACCCTGAGTAGTTTGGTATTCTTGGTTTCCAACTAAGATAGCTCTAGCAATACAAAACAATGCTAAATATTAGAGCTATCGATCTAAACAAATACAGAGTGAATCCTACTACAACACTAGGGAAATTTAATTGCAGAGTGTTGCTTATAGTATGCTTTCAGAGCTTGGATTCTTGAGAGCTTTCACTTGGAAATTTCCCGTTAACCTTGAATGGGTGCAAGGCTCTCCATATTTATAGGCAAGATTCAAAATAGATCAGTTGGAGGAAATCTACCCAAATCTTTCCTATTTTAGGGTGGTTTCAGGTTAGATGTATTGTTGACCTAATCACCATGCTTAATCTGGCAATTTTGTCCCACCGCCTACAACTCTGGGACGCATTAAATGCTGCATTAACTGCTGCGCAGACTCCTTACATGCGTGTCACAAGATCATTGGCTCTCCGTACAAACGGCTAGTTGACCATCTGACACTTGTCCTTCCTCGTACATTCAATACTCTGAGTCTTTTGTTAATTACTCAGTCTGAATGTTTGTCTTTAACGGAGTCGAACTAACATTCTCTTTGTCTCTTTTTCCCATAGCATAAATAATCTTTTTGCTTTGTACTTACATGATTCAGGTAAACTGAACCAAGGCCTAAGTCGGGTCTTACGAGCATTCAGCTCGGCCTAATGGGTTATTCAGCCCAGTATGTGTAACCTTTTTGCTTTGGACTTACATGAGTCAGATAAACTGACTCAAGGCCTAAGTCAGGTCTTACGAGCATTCAGCTCGGCCAGATAGGTTACACTTACTCTTTACTGACTAAGTTCTGTCCTGAGCATGCTTAGTGTACTCAGTAGAAACAACAATCAATGTTTTTCCGGATGGTCTTCAGGATGGATCTTCAGACTTCGGGCTTCAGCTTCAGTTCAGGCAATCTTTAGTAAGACTGACTCTTACCTTCTTCAGGGCGAGTTGCACTTCAGACTTCAGTAAATTGGGTCAACTCCAATCTCCTTTAGTCTTCAACACGTTCCCTCTGAACTGAATCCCTAACCTGACTATCCTGAACTAGACTATCCTGAACAACTATACTTAGGCAAATTCATCAGGGGTTTTGGGATCTAATCAAAATATTCAGATTGTCCCAACAATTTCCCCCTTTTTGATGATGCCAAAACCCTTAAGCAAATTCCTAATCATCTATACAATCAACTGACTTAGTCAGTGAAATAAGTTTAGTACCTTCTGACGAACTAGGCACTTAGTCTATAAGATGAAAATAGGAATAGGTTAGTACAGTTCTTGATAAGGATACTGAAAAGTAAATTCAGGAGTCAACAAGAAGTTGTACTCAGGAAACATTAAATAACTTCATTGATAAATCTGAAAGTACATGCATCCTGAAGCTATTACAAAAATTTCCTCAACAACTAACTCCTTATATCTATTCTTCGTCCTTATCCCAAGTAGCCTGAGGAATCTCATACATCTCCAAGACTCGGTTCAGGATCTGCTTCATCATGTTCTGATCACCAACTACACCGGCAACGGGTCCTACCCTGACGACTTCTTCAAAAATTACCTTCCGATCCAGTTGCTTGGAGTTCCTGAAGAGTGGAGGAGGATACTTGATGAATTCCGGAGGAGCAATTTCTACACATTCAGTGTCAGAATATCTGATAATCTCAGCCCAGAAATCAGGATGCTCCTGTGCCATTCAGTGATGGAGTATGACGTCTTTATCTTCAGTTAGATCGTCCCACAACCCCACCACATAGAATAGATAGGCCCATCTATTCCGGATCAGAATCCAAACCTCCAACATCTCAACCGGAACTAAATCCTCTACGAACTGAACTGGAGAAGGACCCTGACCTGGATTTACCACCATCTTCCTCTGAGTCTTCTTTCGAGATCCAGAAGGAACTGACTTCTTCTTCTGAACCTAAGAAGTCAGGTACTCGTTGGACTCTTTCAGTCTATGTATCTGACTGAGCAGTGACAACTCCTTCAACTTCGCCTGCTTCTCCGACTCAGTCAGTACCAGTTTCTTCTTCAGAGTGGTTGATCCAGGGTGCATACCTTCCTCCATCTAAGCAAAAAGTAGAGCCAGCACAGGATCCTCAGAGGACTGCTTCAACCTCTTTGGATAAGACTCTTCAGATTCAGAGATTTGGGCTTCAGTGGTAGCAACTGATCGAGTTCTCTTTTTGTCCTGAGCTCTCAGTTCAGGGGGGAAGATCTTCTTCTTTTCTTTGCCCATTTGCTTCTTTCCTTCCCCCTTTTTGGCATCATCGTCGTTGATTTTGGTAACCACCTCATCAACTGATCCAGCCAAAATGGTGAACTAATCGCCCAATTCCTGTTGCTTGCCCTGAATGCGGCCAACCTGATTTGACATTCCTCTCAGATCGCTATTGAGCCTAGATACAGCCTGATTTTGCTCCAGCTTTAATCTGCCCTCAAAATCTCCCATCCTGGAGTCAAGGGCCTGCCTGATCTCTTCCTTCTCTTGCGCTGACATTTCACCCAACAGCTCAGCCTTGAGTTCCCCCTTGAGCTGAGTTAATTTCTCATCAACAAGCTGATTAGCCCTCTCCTCTAGCAAAGTGCCAAATCTTACATCCTGCTTAGATAGGTTATCAGCTGTCATCTTCTGGCAGGCTTCAAGGGTTTCTGAGGTTTGTTCAACAACTGTTGTGATCTCAGTGCCAACAAACATTCCAAGGCTGGCCATCGCCTCTGCCCATTCTGCATCCAAGGCGGATTGTCCTTGCTCCAGCAAAGTCACCTTTTTGCTGATGAGAGTAGAATTGTCACTGACTCTCCATGTCTTGCCCTCAACAACACTTACCCGTCTGTGAAGATTGGCAAGTGCTCTTGATTGAACTGACATCCGACTGGTCTTGGCTTGGATCAGAACTGTTGGACCCTCTCCTGAAGCCTAAGCAGTCCCGGGTCCCAGTAGTGCTTCATCGGCCGGTGCACTGACCCCTTCAGTACCACCTTGCTGAACAACATCAGTAATCAGAATCTCCTTTTCCTTCGCTACTTCCTCCGACTGAACATCTGGAATTCTCGCCAGTTCCATCCCAACTTCCTTTTGCTCGGGCTCAGTGGGTGATGCCTCAGGATAAATCCTTCGGACTGTCTTGATGAAATCAGACATTCGAATCAGATAGCTTACAGAATTTACCTTAAAGTGGTCAAACAAGGCTGCTTCATCATCAGCCAGCGTGTTTACACATTTCACCTTGGTCAGCTCATCAAGTTCAAGCCAGGTTCTGATCATTGCATAAGTGAGGAGCTGCACCACCCTCCTTCTGAGCTTCAGAGAGGTCTGGAAATCGTTTGTCTGCCACTTCAGCTGCCCTACTCCTTGCCACGACCTCAAAGTGAGGTAGTAGATTCTCATCAGGCGCGGGGAAAGGCCATGGTGCCTCAGGTTCCAATACCTCTATCCTTACTGATTCGACTTCAGCCTCCTCTTCTTCCTCCTTCCTACCTTCATTGCCTTTGCTGCTTTTGCTAATGTAAGCAGCAATAGGTTCCCTCTGATCCTCTTCAGAATGGACCTCCACGTCCTGATATTCTGAGACAACATTGAGGATCTGATCTTCAGCCTTGTCTTCCTCAAGGACAAAGGGCGTTGGTTCAGAGGGTTCATCATCTGGAACAGCAGCAAGGGTGACAACCTCATGTGCAGTCTGAGCAGACTCCTGCTGAGTTTCTAGTGACTGAGTCTCCCTTTTAGCAGCCTCCTCTTCCACAAGCTTTTTCTCTCGCTCCTTTGAGCCGGGATAAATGAGTTTCAGAGTCTGTTGCTTGGGTCTGGAAGGCTTGCTAGACTTGTCCTCCGCTGGTTTATTAATTAGAGCCCCTGAAGATTTGTCTGTCTGAGCCTTGACTTCTCCAGTCGTGCTCGCCTAGGCCTTCTTCTTCAGGGTTCTTGATTTCTTCTTTGCACCAGCATCACCGGAATAAGTTCTGAAGAGATCGACCTTTGCTGGAATCTCGAGAGATTGAGCCTGATCAACATCTCTGAGAGCCAGCGTCTTTAAGATCAGAGAGATCTTCGTGCCAAAGTGCATCTTGGCATCAAATGTCGCCTGACCCTCTGGTGAGTATTTGATCTTACTCTTCTCAACCACCATTAACTGAAGGAAGTATTCCTCCCAGTTGAATCTTTGCACATATGCATCCTTGATTGCCATCATGGTATACATCTTTGGCCTTGAGATCTGCTCTAGCCCTCCAGCAATCCCCATCACTCCCTGACTAGTCAGGTCGAAGAAGTGACGGTTGGTAGTCCTCAGAACGGACTTGTTCAACCCTGACTTCAGAACAACATCTCCATCACAGAGAGACTAGAAATAATCCCTCTCATCACCAATTCCATAGTTAACCGGGCTGCGTCTAGAGTCAGGCAGATTGAAGACTTCCTTAATCTTCTGCCTGATGTTCATGGTGACCCAAACCCTTACCATCTCATCCTCACCATCCTTCCTCTTCACACAAGAGGTCAAGGGAATGCAAGATTCCCATTCTTGGGTGTCCTTGTTCTGCGCCATCTTCAAGTAGAAAGAAGCAACAAGTCGAGGGTGGAGTTTCTTGGGCTTCACTGTGATGAATTGTAGAAGCCCTTCATTCACGAACAAATCCTTCACAGGCAGAATATCTGGGTGATTGGAAGAAAAATCACCATAAGGTTCCCAATGAATTTCATTCCTTAAATGGAAAAGATTTCCAAAGAATGTGTCGGTAGAAGGTGAAGCCATGGATGATGATTTGAAGATATGAAGAAAAAGATTCTCAAAGAGAAATATTACACAAAAAATATTTGAGGGCGTAAAAGACGCAAAGGCAAACACTTCCCTTATTTATACAAAAATTCGGTTTTAATCGGACGGCTCAGAAAGATATGACTCATGAAATTCAACGATTGAGATTAAGACATTTAATGCATGGATGCGGATTGAGCCTCTTCGGTTTTCAAAGTTAATGATCCAAAACTTTATCAGAAACTGTTCCCGCCCACTTTGCATTAAATGTGCGTCATAGCATGTCCGTATTTAATTCAAATAGTTTACATTAAATAATAACTGAATATTAAATGAATGGCGGGGATTAAATGACAAAACGATTTGATTTGACAACATGACAAACAGTATCAAGGATGATGTAAGCAAGATATGATGACTAAAAATAATTCAGGTAACATACCAGTCAGTCAGATTTCATTATCTGACTGATACCACTTGTGTCCTATCAGGATGACAAGTCCTGAATTCTGTGTCCTGAATCTTAGTCAGTCTAAACTGATCATCCTTTTACACTGAGTGTTCCCCCTACAACCATTCACTCTCTCTCTGAGATTCCTTCATCCTAAGTCCTAGTTAGTCATTCCCCCTGACCTTATGCATACTGAACTGAGATTCATACTAAATCTCCTAAGCCTGGGTCAAGGAGTCCTAACTCTACTGACAACTCAACAAACGTGGTTTCAGGCAAAGCCTTAGTCAGGATGTCAGCTCTCTGCTTATCAGTAGGGACTCTCTCCATCCTTATATCCTTCTTTTCAACATGATCTCTGATAAAAGGATGCCTGATGTCTACATGCTTACACCTTGTGTGTAAGACTGGATTTTGGGATATGGCAATGGTACTATTGTTATCACAATAAATTGGGATTTCAGAGGCCTCTCTTTGTTAGTCTCTCAGTTGTTGCTTCAACCAAAAGATCTGGGAGCAACAACTGCCTGCTGCCATATACTCAGCCTCAGTAGTAGATGTTGCAACACTGGTTTACTTCTTAGAAAACCAAGAGATCAGTTTACTCCCTAGAAACTGACATGTGCCTATAGTTGATTTCCTATCAAGCCTACAGCCTCTATAATCTGCATCTGAATACCCAGTCAGTTCTAGGTTGTCATCAGAGGGATACCAAAGTCCTAAATTGACAGTACCTTTCAGGTATTTCAATATCTTTTAGGCACTCTCTAGATGACTCTTCTTCGGATCAGACTGATATCTTGCACAAACTTCGACTGCATAAGTGATATCAGGACGACTTGCAGTCAGGTACAATAAAGATCCAATCAGTGCCCTATATTCAGTCTAATTCACTGAGGCTCCTTCTTTGTCAGGATCCAGCTTCTCATTTGTGTTCATGGGAATACGTGAGAATTTGCTGGACTGAACTCCAAATTTCTGATTTAAGTCCCTCACATACTTGTACTGATTTATGAAAATTCCGGAGTCAGATTGCCTGACTTGGAGACCTAGAAAGAAGTTCATTTCTCCCATCAATGACATCTCAAACTTCCCAGTCATCAGCTTGGAGAATTTCTCACAAGGCTTCAGATTAGGAGATCCAAATATTATGTCATCCACATAAATCTGAACCAAGAGATGTCCTCCCCTTCGGAAATCTAAAAGAGGGTCCTGTCCACTGTTCCTTTTACGAACCCGTGGTCTATTAGTAACTGGGAAAGAGTATCATACCAGGTTCTCGTAGCCTGCTTCAGGCCATAAAGAGCTTTCTTCAGGTGATATACCTTATTTCCAACTTCGAACCCTGGAGGTTGCTCAACATACACCTCCTCGTTTAGTACACCATTCAGAAATGCACTCTTCACGTCCATCTGATACACTTTGAACTTCTTGAATGTTGCATATGCTAAAAATAACCTGATTGCTTCCTATCTTGCGACCAGAGCAAAGGTCTCATCATAGTCGATTCCTTCGGCCTGAGAGTAACCCTTTGCCACTAGTCTGGCCTTGTTTCTAACTACAACATTTTTCTCATCCCTCTTGTTCTTGAAAACCCACTTGGTGCCAATAACATGTTGACGCCTAGGTCTATCAACTAACTCCCAAACATGATTCCGCTCAAACTGATTGAGCTCATCCTGCATGGCTAGGATCCAGTTGGGGTCAGTAAGAGCTTCTTCTAATCTCTTAGGTTCCTGATCACTCAAGAAGTAGCAGAACATTGCACTCTCACCAAAGGACAACCTTGTTCTGACCCCCTCATTGACATCACCAATGATGTCAGCCAATGAGTGATCATCTACCACCGCCTCCTACTGACGGCTGCACTGGGAGCTGCTGAAGTTCCCTCGCCTGATCCTGAAATGTTAGTCTCGGCAATAACAGGCAAAGAAGCAAAACGAGCAAGAACAGGGGATACTGAGTCATTTCCTGAGGGTTGCACAATATCAGGCACATTGTTTCCCTTACAGAGTTGGACTCAGTAACTGTCTCAGGTGCAGAAGCATCATCACCGACAGTACGTACCTCAGGTTGAGTTTGAGACTCAACATTCTCCGAGGCTGGGGCTTGCTGAGAGTTGGCCTGAGGTCCATCCTGATCATCATCATCATCATCCAATCCCTTGGGAGCACTGACAAGCTTGATCTTAAATTTAGGATTCTTCACGCTCAGTCTTGTCACCCTCTTGGTAACCCCCTCAGTGTCAGGACTCAGAACCTGTTTTCTATGCACTGATGCAGTCTCATCAAACACAACATGTGGTGTTTCCTCCACAGAAAGGGTCCGACAGTTATACACCCTGAAGGCTTTATTGACAGAGGAGTATCCTAAGAAGACTCCCTCATTAGATTTGCTATCAAAGGCTTTCAGCTGGTCTTTCCCATTGTGCAGGATGAAACACTTACACCCAAAAATATGGAAATAGGAGATGCGAGGCTTCCTTTTATTCCAAGTTTCATAAGGTGTCTAAGCATGTTGTTTGTGCAGCATAGATCGGTTCTGAGTGTAGCAAGCAGTGTTGAATGCTTCAGCCCAATACTTCTTGGGTAGTCCTGACTCAGGCAACATGGTCTGGGCAGCTTCCTTCAGGGTCCGGTTCCTTCTCTCAGCTAACCCATTCTGCTGAGGGGTCCTGGCTGCAGAAGTCTCATGAGCAATACCAAGGTCAGTACAAATTCTATTCCCCGATCTATTCTGATCCTGACGATGCTCTGACCCAGTTCAGTACTCAATTGCTTAAGTAACTCTGGAAGCTTGACCTGAGTCTCCTTCTTGTTCAGCAAGAAAATAACCCATGTGTACCTGGAATAATCATCAACAACAACTAGGGTATATTTCCTACCATTCATGCTGACAGGAGTAATCGGACCAAATAGATCCATGTGCAGTAGCTGAAGCACTCTGTCAGTTGAGATGACATCTTTCTCTTTGAATGAAGCTTTGGTTTGCTTGCCTTCCTGACATGCTCCGCACACGTGGTCATTGCTAAAAACTTCATTGGGTAGACCATCTACAACAGAAAGTCTAGAAATTTTGTTAATAATCTTGAAGTTTAAATGACTCAGGCGTTTATGCCAAAGCCAACTGTGCTCAGAAGAGCTCTTAGCGACCAAATAAGTTTCAGGAGAGCTGCTCTTAAAGTCAACAAAATAAACATTGCCTCACCTGACACTTGTAATCAGAACCTGCAGTGTAGATTTGTCCTTGACAAGACATATGTTAGATGTAAACTCTACACTATAACCACGGTCACAAAACTGACTGACCGAGAGAAAGTTATGCCTAAGTCCCTCAACATATGATACATTAAGCACACGGACAGAGCCAATAACAAGGGTTCTGAATCCTCTGGTGAAACCCTTACAGTTATGACCAAAGGTTACCTGCGGGCCATCCTGAGCTACATAATCCTGAAGGAGATCACGAGAACTGGTCATGTGCCTGGAGCATCCTGAGTCCAAGTACTAGTCCAGCTTCTGATCCTCCCTCCTCTTCTGGTAGCCCGCAGCAACCTGAAAATAATTAGGCCTCAGGTACCCATCTCGTATTGGGTCCTACAGTGTCAGCCATACCCTTCGGGATCCAGATTTGTTTAACAATTCTGATGGCATCAGAAGTGTAAACATGTGTCCCTGAAATATCAACATACACTGTCCTTCTCTTCCTTTGTGCCTGGGAAGTTGAGGGTGTATGTGTGTCAGCCTGAGTTTCAGGAGCCCTGGACTGATTCCTGGGGGCGGGCCTCCTGTTCCTCCTTGGCCTGGGTGCATTGGGCTGAGGTCTGTCCTGGGAAGGAGCAGCTCGGGCCTGACCTCTAGGCACTTGAGGTCTGGCCTGAGTGTTTCCGTAGTCAGGTCTCCGTTGCCTTTCAGGGGCCACTTGGTTCGTCCTTCTCCTCTGAGCATTGGGACGTTCCTGATAGGCCCTGTGCCCTGCCTGAGGCCTCTGGACCTCAGTAGTCCTTGGCTTAGCCTGAGGTTCCCTTCGGCCTGAGTTCTTCCAACCCTGAGCATTCTGAGGCCTAGCCTGAGAGGTGCTGGGGGCAGAACTCTTTTCACCCTGAGGGTTCCTAGGCTGAGCCTTGGAATTCCGTTGGTCCTTCTTCCTCGGCTCAGGATGAGGAGCCTGGGCCTTTCCTTTAGGTTTTGGCCTAGATTCCTCAGTCCTTTGCCTGACAGGTTCAGGCACTTTCTCCTTCCCTTTGCCTTTATCCTGACGAGCAACACTTGGGCTCTTGTCGTCAGTTAGGGCAGGGACAAACTTCTTCTGAGAGTTACTCCCTGAAGCACCTCTCTTCTTCTTGCCCTTTAGGTCTTTTGAGGCATCATAGCCTAACCCAGCTTTAGCACCATCGGTCAGCTGAGAGAAACTTGTTAACTCATCAACCACTTGGGAAGATGTGTGTAACTTCTTCAGCTTATCCTCAAGGTGCCCATTTGTTTCTTTCAGGGCCTCAATTTCAGTGGTGTACTGAAGCACCAGTTTTTCATGAGCATTTTCCTTCGAGATCAGCTCAAGATCCCAAGCGGTTTGCTCAGCACAGAGGCGAGCTTGCCACTCAGTTTCCAACAACACTCTCAGAGCGATTCGCTCAATCATCAACTGTTCCTGAGCAAGGAACAAATCAGTGTCACGAGTCTCAATCAGCGAGCTGATTACACCCTTTAGTCTTTCAACCTCCAGTGGAGTTTCGTCATGCTTATTTCGAGCATGAAGTAACTCTTCCTGAAGATTTACTAACCTGAGGGCTTCCTCAGTGTCTCTCACTCTGAGAGACTTAGTTAACCGATCGTTTTCCCCACTCAGTTGTGCATTCACATCCACTGTGTGAGTATGGGTCTCATGCAGCCTTGAGAAGCAACCATCAATTGCTCTAGGGTGAGCTGAAGGTCGAGTTCTCTTGCTGAGTCTGAGCTAAGCTCAGGTGTGTGATCAGGAGAAGAGGCAGAAGAACATACCTCATCATCTGCCATCAGGCAGAGGTCATCATACTCCTCATCGGAGAAGAGTTCAGGGGACCGGCGTCCTGGGCCATCTGAATCTGTGGATTCCTCAGCAAGCATAGCTCTCCGATCTGATGACCTGAGTTCTCTCTTCGCTCTCCGATCCTCTCGCTCTCGAGCCCTGAGCTCCGGATAATCATACTGATAATGTCCGGTCTTCTTGCAGTGGTAGCAATGATCTACATCAGAAGCAAACTTTTTATCAGTGTACCTCTTATCTGACGACTCCCTCCGGCTCCCTGATGATCATTCAGGTTTGGAGCTGGATCTTCTGGGCTCAGCGTTTGTCTCTCCTCTTCTCATCTCTGCGCCGCTCAGGCTCCTCTCGTTCTCTTCTGGAATCTGAACCCCTTCTTTCTTCTCTCCGGGGGCTCGATCTCCTGGGGCTGGAATACCTGCGATCACGGGTGTCAATATAAAACTTCTTATACCTGTGGAATCGAGAGTTCAGTTTCTCGAAATACCATGCCATCAGGCTGTTTTCCAGGGCCAGCTTATCCTTGTTCATCTCTCTGAGTGATTTCGAGCCAGATCCAGCCTCAGGCTCAGGAGTAGCTTTAAGAGTCATGCTCTTTTCCTTCTCAGGTGCCTTCTCCTCACTCACCTCCTCACTGACAACACCCTTCTTCTTCCTCTTATCGAGGTCAAATTCCAGAGCCTTTAGCTCTGAGAATAGGTGAGAGTAAGGAATGTTTGTGAGATCCTGAGTATTCTTCAGCAAGTTCACTCCTATGTCCCATCTTTCAGGGAGACAGTTCAGGATTTTAGACGACACCTCCCTCTTGGGAAAGTCCTTCCCAAGGGTTGCTAGCTCGTTCATCATTTTAATGAACCGAGCTTCCATATGATCGATTAACTCTCCCTCTAACGTCCGGAAGGCCTCAAACTTCCTGATAGCAAGATATCTCTTGTTCTCCTTTATCTTATCTGATCGCTCACTCATCTCTTTCAGAGCATCCCAGATCTCCTTCGCAGTAGTCAGATGCATGAGCCTAACCGAGTTCTCATAAGAAACGGTGTGGAGTATAATGTTCTTCGCAATATTATCTTATCTGATTTGCTTAATCTTATCAGCAGTAAGCACATACCTCTCCACATGCTCATCTACGGCAGCCGGAACAGGGACATTACCAGCTACGGGCCAGATGGTCCGAAGATTCCTCATAAATCTGATCGGACCATGCTCAATCACCTGGGGCATCTGATCATGGATGGAGTAGAGATGTGCAAGGACCCTGAATTTCCAATAGTCATAATTATCAAGAGAGAATTCAGGAAGATTTCCCTCGAGGCGTTTAGAACCGGATGCCATGATATGCAGTTTTCAGAAACAAGATCTGTTCAGTTGACCACCAAAAGTTTCTCCTCAGAAACTGTTGGTAAAGTCAGCGGTCTTTTGAACCACTGCTCTGATACCACTTGTTGGTCCCGAAATGAGTATAATCAGTGTATGGGGTGGGGAATACACTGATGTCAGATTTTTCTGAATACTCAGAAATATGCTCTTACACTCTCAGTCACGAAGATCCTGAAGTTACTCAGTAAACTGAAGGTCCACAGGGGCAGCAGGGACAGTTCAGTAGTGAGTCAAATAAGCTGAGTGTGAGTGATGTGCTCAGAAGCTCAGTAGAGATAACAAACTTACTGACTGCTCAGAAGCAAGTCAGTTGGACTACTATCTCAGTAAGTTAGATTACGTGCAGAATATGAGCCCTTAGTGTCTACTCATTTTAGTTTTTGAAAATGCTTTCTCTGAGTTTGCTTAGTAAATGGTGGTTAAGGCTGGTGCACAATATTAAGAATCAGGATGATTGATTCAGCCTGAAGATCAAAATAATGCAGTATGGTCAGTTTAATATGAATAACAACTATGATCCTGAACACGAAAGTAAATCAGCATACAAGGGTCTTTTTAACGTGGGTCAGAGATAACCAACTCCTACGTCCATGGCCTGATTTAACAGGAAGCTATCCTCAAAACCCTGAGGATAGGTACTTGGGTTTTACGGGCCAAGGGACACAAATAGCCAACTTCCTATTTTAGGAACTGACCCCTGAGTGGTTTTACAAGTCCCACTCCTTCTAACCAACCAATCTCACACCCAGAGTGGTTTGGTATTCTTGGTTTCCAACTAAGATAGCTCTAGCAATAAAAAACAATGCTAAATATTAGAGTTATCGATCTAAGCAAATACAGAGTGAATCCTACTACAACACTAGCGAAATTTAATTGCAGAGTGTTGCTTATAGTATTCTTTGAGAGCTTGGATTCTTGAGAGCTTTCACTTGGAAATTTCCCGTTAGCCTTGAATGGGTACAAGGCTCTCCATATTTATAGGCAAGATTCAAAATAGATCCGTTGGAGAAAATCTGCCCAAATCTTTCCTATTTTAGGGTGGTTGCAGGCTAGATGTACTGTTGACCTAATCACCCTGCTTTATCTAGCAATTTTGTCCCGCCGCCTGCAACTCTGAGATGCATTAAATGCCGCATTAACTGTTGCGCAGACTCCGTACATGCGTGTCACAAGATCATTGGCTCTCCGTACAAATGGCTAGTTGAACATCTGACACTTGTCCTTCCTCGTACATTCAATACTCTGAGTCTCTTGTTAATTACTCAGCCTGAATGTTTGTCTTTATCAGAGTCTTACTGACATTCTCTTTCTCTCTTTGTCCCATAGCATAAATAATCTTTTTTCTTTGGACTTACATGATTCAGGTAAACTAAACCAAGGCCTAAGTCAGGTCTTACGAGCATTCAGCTCGGCCTGATAGGTTATTCAGCCCAGTATGTGTAACTTTTTTGCTTTGGACTTACATGAGTCAGATAAACTAACTCAAGGCCTAAGTCAGGTCTTACGAGCATTCAGCTCGGCCAGATAGGTTACACTTACTCTTCACTGACTAAGTTCTGTCCTGAGCATGCTTCGTGTACTCAGTAGAAACATTAGTCAATGGTGTTCCGGATGGTCTTCAGGATGGATCTTCAGACTTCGGTCTTCAGCTTCAGTTCAGGCAATCTTCAGTAAGACTGACTCTGACCTTCTTCAGGGCGAGTTGCACTTCAGACTTCAGTAAATTGGGTCGACTCCAATCTCCTTTAGTCTTCAACACGTTCCCCCTGAACTGAATCCCTAACCTGACTATCCTGAACTAGACTATCCTGAACAACTATACTTAGGCAAATTCATCAGGGGTTTTTGGGATCAAATCAAAATATTCAGATTCTCCCAACATACTTTGATATCGTGCTACCATGCCTACGGCAAAGCAGATATCCGGTCTCGTACTACCATGCCTAAGGCAAAGCAGATATCCAGTTTCGTACATAGCATAGTATACATGAGGCTTCCATCTGTCGAAGCATATGGGATGCCTTTCATGCAATCTATCTCTTCTTGTATCTTCGGACACATCTCTTTCGATAGATGAATTCCATGTCTAAAAGACACAAAAAACCTTTCTTGGAATTCTGCATGCTAAACCGTTTCAAAACAATGTCTATGTGTGAAGCTTGCGATAAGCCGATCATTCTTTTTTTTGCGATCTCGAGTAATCTTGATCCCTACGATATGACCAGCTTCCCCTAAGTCCTTCATATCAAACTGATTTGACAACCATACTCTTACGTCTGATAACACTGCTACATTGTTTCCAATGAGCAAAATGTCGTCTACGTATAGTATCAAGAATACCACGGCAGTTTCGACATACTTCTTGTACACACAACTCGCAAACTCATTTTGATCAAAACCATAAGATTTTATTACTTGATCAAAACATTGATTCCAAGCTCGTGATACTTTCTTAAGTCCGTAGGTGGACCTCTTAAGCTTGCATACAAGGTACTCTTGGCCTTCAATAAAGCCTTCGGGTTGATACATATAGATTTCTTCTTCAAGACTTCCATTAAGGAAAGCTGTCTTGACATCCATTTGCATAGACCTCATCTTGGCTTTCATTGCTGTTTGCCAAGAATCTGTATCTTTGTCTTGGAGTGCTTCGTTGTATGTCCGTGGGTCTAATTCATCTTCCCCGGGGACTAAGTCAGATGACTCTCCCACGAACATGAATCTCTCGGGTTATCTCACAACCCTCCCACTACGACGAGGCTCCGATTGTGTTGGTGTGTCGCGTGGTACATCAACTTGTACCCTTGGTATAGGATTAGGCCCATTTATTTCATCTAAGGTAATCTAACTTTTGGTCTTTCTATAGTTCACATAGTCTTCTTCCAAGAATTTATAATGCGTACTAATTACGATTCTTTGGTCCTTGGGACTATAGAACATACCCCCTTTCGTTCCTCTAGGGTATCCTACAAACAACCTCAATTCTGAAAGTTTATCCAATTTTTCGGTTTCCTTATCCAACACATATGCCAGACACCCCCAAATCCTTATGTGTCTCAAACTAGACTTACGCCCGGTCTACAATTCTGTGGGAGTTTTAGGAACCGATTCTGATGGCACCAAGTTTAGAATGTGAGCCGCTGTTTCCAAGGCATAGCCCCAAAACAACTAGGGTAACTCCGAATAACTCATCATGGATCTGATCATTTCTAAAAGAGTTCTATTTCTTCGTTCCACAACCCCATTTTGTTGAGGGGTACCGGGTGTGGTCAATTGGGATACAATCCCTTCACTTGACAAGTAGGTCAAAAGTTCATTGCTGAGGTATTAGGCCCCACGATCATATCATAGGAACTTGATACTCTTTCCCTTATGTTTCTCGGCCTCGGCTTTGAACTCTTTGAATTTATCAAGGTAAACGTACCCATATCTTGAGTAATCATCCTTAAAAGTTACGAAATACTCAAAATCTCCGCTAGCTTGAACCGACATTGGCCCACATACATCAGTGTGAATAATTTCCAACACTTCACTAGCTCTATTCCCCTTTGCGCCGAAGGCCCTCTTGGTCATTTTCCCCTCTAAACAAGATTCACACGTTGGAAACGACTCAACATAGAGAGACTCCAACGAGTCGTCCGCCACCAACCTTTGAATTCTCTTTAGATTAATATGACCAAGTCTTAGATGCCATAGAAGTGTTTCATTCACGGTTGAAGAAAATTTTCTTTTCTTAGAAATAGTCGATGTGTTATAAGAAGCATTTTGCGTATGGTGTGCACTTTTAATAGTATAAAGATTGTTCACTAATGTTCCCGAACAGATGAACTCATCGTTTCGAAAAATAACAACCATATTATTAAAAGAAACTGAGTATCCATCAATGTACAATTTAGAAACCGAAATTAAATTCTTCCTAAAACTGGGAACATAAAGAACATCTTTTAAAACTAAAACTCTATCTTCAAAAGATAGGTGCACGTCTCCCATTGCGACAGCCGCTACCCTCGTAGCATGGCCCAATGTGATGAGGATCTCATTCGCACTAAGTTGCCGGGTTTTCCAGAACCCCTTTAAAGTGAAACATACATGATCAGTGGCTCCCGTATCCACTACCCACGAATGGGAAGCATACGCCGCTAAACAAGTTTTAACAACAAGTGCATGAGAATTACCTTTCTTCCCAGCCTTCTTTGGCTTGGGACAGGCCGTCCTCCAATGTCCTTTCTCACCGCAGTTGAAACACTTGCCTTTGGTAGCTTTCTTGACCCCTCTCTCATTAGTCACCTTACTCTTAGCTTGGTTCGAGCCTTTGGTCTTCTTCTTCTTCTTCCCACCTTTCGGTGCAGAAGAAGTCAGACCGCTTGCCACCAAGATTTGAGTTTGGTGTCCCATGATTGTCTCCGCCGATACCAAAGCTTGCAAGAGCTATGCCAACGTGAACTCTTGATTATTCATCATATAGTTCAACTGGAACTGCTCAAAGCTTTTCGGTAGAGAATGGAGAACGAAATCAACTTTCGTTTCCACATCATATTCCGCTCCAAGTACCTCTAACTTGTTGAGGTAGCCCATCATCTTGAGAACGTGATCCCTTACGGGCGTTCCCTCCACCATTTTCAGCGATAACATGTCTCGCATGATGATTTGCCTAGCCGTACGATTCTAATGAGCGAACATCTCCTTAAGGTTTAGCATCATATCAGAAGCGGATTCCATATCTTGGTCTTGGTGTTGCAACACATCTGACATTGAAGCCAAAATGGTACACCTAGCCATTTCATCGGATTTCATCCACTCCCTATGATATTCCCTTTCGGCAATATCCGCATCATCCGTAGGCGTAGGGGGCTTTGGTGTGTTAAGAACCCATTTGTGTTGTTGTATAAAATACAACGATTTGCAAAGATTATCATAAATTTCGATTATGCTTTGTATAAAATCTCAAACAAAATACATAGCATAAATCGGCCGACATCTTCAAACAGTTCACATAAGCCACGATGAGTGTGGACGTTTATGCAAACACATTTTAAGCAAGTGAC
The DNA here is from genome assembly GCA_026898435.1 of Prunella vulgaris. Taxonomy (NCBI): domain Eukaryota; kingdom Viridiplantae; phylum Streptophyta; class Magnoliopsida; order Lamiales; family Lamiaceae; genus Prunella; species Prunella vulgaris. The sequence goes on along the minus strand of JAPKLY010000609.1, from coordinate 178,613 downwards.
AAATAAGACCAGTTACAAACTTTTAGTTTCAAAAAATTAATAGTCGGCTCCCACTTGACCATATAAAATCGGTAGGGACTCCGATGGAGAGTAATAAAATGCTAATTTTATACCTAAGTATTAACCATGATTAAATACAGGATTATTATTTCATTTTGAATAAGCCACTAGATGGGAGGGTCAATACCGCCACTAATAATAATCCACAATCATCCTTTTGGGAATTCGTTCATGTGAACTTGTCTTTTGGCCTATCCGATATGGAGAAAGGCAGTTGCAAATGCGTAGCCAAAAGACTTCACAAACAAATAAATCATGGAGGCCAAATAATTCAATTTTATTATCTAGAATAAAATACCGAATTATATTTAAAACATACTTAGTAATTTTTCGGAGTTGAGATTTTTCATCACGGTATTCATGCAATCAAATATTTAATCAAATTAAATAAATAAAGTATGCATCAAAACAAATTAAACAAATTGGAACGTTATATCCAATTGTCATGGTTTAATTTATCGTTTTGACAATGAGATATCGTAATCACCGTTCATCTTCAAGCGTTATCGTCCGTCTCGATTAAGCTCCCACTCGACCGCAACAAAATTTACAACTTTGTCTACGGGCCTTAAAATCTCTGTTCTACGTCTTCGATATCGGTTACAATTTATTTATGAAAATTAAATAAACCTATCGTCTAGACTAGTCTATTACATAAAAACATCCTTGTCTACCCGTGGATTTTCTCACGGAAAAAATGATCCGAACTAATCGGATTTTAAAAAACTGCATCTTTATACATGCATGCATAAATAAATATTAAATACCAAAAGTAGTTTCCATAGGAGCATCCACAGCTCCTCTCTTGAAGTTAGCTTTCCCAATGATACGATGAACAAGCATATGTTGACCTCTATGACCATTGAACAGGGAAAATCCTAACTCTTGCAAAATATAATTAAAAAACAATCCAAAACCTTTATTTTTGCCAACTTTCACAACATAATTTTCAATGTTTCTAAGAAATAATTCTCCAATATCAATCTGTGCTTCCTTATCTATTGCTATCATCAAGTCCCACATAAGGATAGTACCAGTATCATGAGCTCCGACCTACATAAAAGACATTTATCTATAGCTTCATAAAGATAAACGTACACAACTGCAAGGTCGTTCTTCTTAAATATCCTCTTCCAATTCTCTGGAAACGGCTTCTTTGCAGTGAACTTCCTTCAGTATCTTTTGTCTTCATCAGAGAAGTTAAGGTTGTCATGCGAATCACCTCCATTCCTCAAGTGTAAAGCCTGCAAATATTTATAGCTGTGATATTCACACTTCTTCCTTGCATCTTCACTGAAAGAGTCTTCCTCTCCACATTTGCATCAACATTCTTCTAAAATTCATGAACTATCTTATCTTCATACGCTTTGGGGATATGAGTAAGACAATAATGGATTCCTTGGCTTGTTATATGTCTAACCACACTTTCCATGGCATATGTAGGATGTCTCTTTTGAATCTCTTCGAAATCGAATAGGGCACCAAAAATTACTTTTATTGCCATAATGATTGGTTTCAGAGGGTGAGGGATAGGGAGTTTATAAGGGGTTCGAATGTGTAAATTAAGATAGAAAAGGATGAAGAGTCCTTTAAATACCTTTCCTTACACACATTCAAGACAGTGAGGGTAAAACTGTCTTTGTGACCTAAAATTTATGAGTTTTTAAATTTCAAACCAAAACTTATAATTAAGTCTGTCCAAAATATAATTCATATAAAAAATTAAATCGATTTAAAATGTTACAATAATTCAAACATTTTATTAATTAAAATGATGAATAAATCCAAAATGTCTGTCACTAAGGTACTGACGTTTCTGAATTTGTAGTGCTCCATTTAATTTTCAGAATTGTACAAAGTACTATAAATTCTCTAAGTTCGCAGTTGACATGTTTAGAATATAGAAGTCTACATTTGTGAGGAATCTGCAGTTCAGTGCTAAGTCTACAGCTGTAGAGTTAATAACTCTGCAGTTGAATGACTTTGCAGCTGCATATTTCCTTTTTAATGAGTTTCCAATTTTCTAAGCTTGTCTTTGCAATTTAGTGAATTTCACAGAGTCTTTTCACAATTCTAACACTCTCAAATTACCTCTCAAGATTGAAAATCTTGATCCACACAAAGGTTTAGTGAAAATATCAGCAAGATTCAAATCAGTAACATCCTTTCTTTCAACATGATCTCTTATGAAATGATGCCTTACATTTATGTGTTTTGATCTAGAGTGTAATATTGGATTCTGTGTGATAGCAATAGCACTTGTATTATCACAGAATATAGTAGTTTCTCTTGCATCAATCCCATAATCTTGTAATTGATATTGCATCCATAAGATTTGTGCACAACAGCCTCCAGCAGCAATGTACTCTGCCTCAGCTGTAGAGAGAGCAATAGAATTTTGCTTCTTACTGTGCCATGCCACCAATCTCTCACCTAGGAATTGACAAATCCCACTAGTACTCTTCCTATCAATCTTGCAGCCTGCAAAATCTGAGTCAGTGTAACCAATGAGTTCAATTCCTCCTTCTTTAGGATACCATAATCCTAGATATTGTGTGGATTTGACATATTTGATAATCTTCTTTACAACATTCAAGTGTAATTCCTTAGGATTAACTTGGAATCTAGCACATACACCTACTGCAAACATGATATCAGGTCTGCTAGCTGTAAGGTATAGCAATGATCCAATTAACCTCCTATATTTGGTTAAATCAACACTTTTACCATTCTCTTCTTTGTCAAGACTCACAGAAGGTATCATAGGTATATTGGTAGGCCTAGAGTTGTCCATTCCAAAAATTTTGATAAGCTCTTGAGTATACTTAGTTTGATTGATGAAAATTTCATCTCTCATTTGCTTAACTTGTAATCCCAAAATGAAATTTAGATTTCCCATCATGCTCATTTCAAATTTCTCAGTCATGAGCTTAGAGAACTTTCTGCATAAATCTTCATTGGTTGAGCAAAAGATTATATCATCAACATAGATTTGAACAAGCAATATATCATCTCCATGTTGTAATCTGAATAAGGTCTTATCAACCATACCCTTTTTTAATACATTTTTGATCAAATGATCACATAGGGTATCATACCATGCTCTTGGTGCTTTCTTAAGTCCATAAAGGGCTTTTCTAAGCTTATAGACCATGTCTTCAACTGTAGATTCCTCAAATCTTGGTGGTTGTTCAACATACACTTCTTCTGATAGTAAACCATTAAGAAATGCACTCTTTACATCCATTTGATAGACTGTAAAGTTCATATTTGCAGCATAGGCTAGAAATATTCTTATAGCTTCTAATCTTGCAACTGGGGTAAATGATTCATCAAAATCTATGCCTTTAGATTGACAATAGCCTTGAGCAACTAACCTTGCTTTATTTCTGGTTACAATTCCATCTTCATCAAGTTTATTCTTGAACACCCACCTAGTTCCAATCACTTTCTGATTCCTAGGTCTTGGAACAAGTTCCCATACTTGATTTCTCTCAAAACCATTCAATTCTTCTTGCATTGCAATAATCCATTTGACATCTTGCAGTGCTTCATAAATATTTATAGGTTCTGAAGATGAAAGAAATGTAGCAAACATTGTCTCATGGATCTGTTTCTGGTCTTTACAGCTTCTGATAGGTTTCCAATTATATGCTCAGAGGGGTGATCTTTCAACCAAATCAAATCTGATTTAGGTTCTAGTCTTTGATCATTGTTCTCTATAGTTGTAGATTCACCTACTGCAGACTCATCAGGTCCTTTAGTTGGTGTTTCTACTTCTGTTAGAACATTCTCATCGACTAATTCTTCAACATTCTCTATGGTAGGTAACTCAACTATCATAGTGTCAAAGCCTTTGTCTCATAGACTAATTCAACATATTGCTGCTGACTTGTGACTGTAGAGTTGTCCTCTTTAAAGTCTTCATCAATTTCTTCAGGGGAGCTATGTTGTTCATCTTACTTTGAATCAAAAGTCTTGAGGTGTTCTTTCCCATTATACAGTATGTAGCATTTGCATCCAAATATGTGTAGATAAGAGATATTAGGAGTCCTTCCTTTCCATAACTCGTATGGAGTCTTCTTATGATCATTCATTATCAAGCATCTATTTTGAGTATAGCATGCAGTGCTTGTTGCTTCTGCCCAAAATCTCTTAGGCAAATTTGATTCAACAATCATTGTTCTGGCTGCCTCCTTGAGTGTTCTATTCTTCCTTTCTGCAACACCATTCTGCTGTGGGGTTCTAGTTGCAGAGTATTCATGCATTATGCCATATAGTGAACAATATTCTTCAATGACTTAATTTGTGAATTCTGTTCCTTTCTCTGATCTGATCTTCACAAACTTCAAGTTCTTTTCATTCTGAATCCTTTTCAACAATTCTGGTAACTTTTGTAGAGTTTCACTCTTCTTTCTTAGAAACAATGTCCAAGAAAATCTTGAGTAATCATCTAGTACCACTAAAGTGTATTTCTTTCCACTTATGCTTACAGGTTCTATGGGTCCAAAAAGATCCATGTGCAGTAATTCAAGTATTTTTTATGTGCTTAAGTGTGTCTTGCTTTTGAAAGTCTTCTTGATTTGTTTCCCTTTAACACAGGCGTCACATAAATGTTCCTTCCTGAACTTTGTGTTTGGTAGACCTCTTACAAGTCTATTATTCACAAGTTCATTCATGGTTTTAAAGTTTATGTGATTCATCCTTTTGTGCCATAACCAACTAACTTCATTGGAACTTTTAACAAGAAAGCAGGTAGTTTCAGTTGTAGAGTCCCACTTTACAATGTAAACATTCCCTTTTCTAGTTCCTGTCAGTTTTGTGGTTTGGGATTCAATATCTTTGACTATGCAAGTGTCATGTGTAAAGTCTATAGTGTAGCTTTTGTCAAAAAATTGACTTACACTAAGCAAGTTATGCTTTAATCCTTCTACCAAATAAACATCATTGATTTGAACATTTCCTTTGAGCAGAATTCCTGATCCTTTAGCTATTCCACTGGCATTATCATCAAAAACAACCTTAGGACCTTTGTGATTTTCACATTTTGTAGCAAATTTCTGTCTCCAGTCATATGTCATGCACAACCACTGTCTATGTACCAAATCTATCTTTTGGTGTTTGTAACATGTCCCTGCAAAATAAAATGAGTTATTTAGAAATCCAATACTTTGGATTTCCTCCAGGGTTACTCTTTGCAATCCGAGCCTTTTTGGGAGCTGTAGAGTTGTTCATTCTAAAGTTCTTGATTGATCCTCCTCTTTGAATGTTTGCAGAGGGAGACAAATCAGACATATTTCCATTCCAGAATCTATCAAGGTTAAGCCTTCTTTCAATATCCAATTTGTGAAAGACTTCTTCTTCTAACTATATAGTTGATTCTGCAGTTGGTTTCAAAAGCATGTTTTGCAACATATTTGTAATATCTTCTTCAGTATTATTCATGATCTCCTTGACTTTCTGTTGTCTTCTAGGTGATAATTCTTTGAATGAATTCAAGAATTTCAAATCTTCTGGCTGTAGGGTTGAGTTTACAGCTTCTTCAGGGGTTGATTCTTTGATGAACTTCCTTTCTGGTTTAGGAATTGACTTTTGCAAATGTTTCATCCAAGTGCAAGGATTATATCCTATACCAGTCAAATCCTTTGTGTGTCTTTGCTCAGACAACATCTTCTTTAATTGTTTGGATGACTTTCCAAAACAATCTAGCTTCTTTTGATAATAAGCATTGCTTTCTTCAAGATCAGCTATCATAAGTTCTTTAGTTCTGATAGTTTCCTTTAGTTCAGCACAGTCTACAGCTCTACAACTTGTTTCATTGAAGAGTTCTTCATTGTCAATTTTTAGACAATTGTAACCTTCTTTGAGTTCTTGTAGAATCTCCAGTTACTGTTCCGTATTCTCTACTCCAGTTAACAAAGCTTTGACATGTTCCCTTCCAATGTGATTATCTCTTCTAAGATCTTCATTTTCTTTTTGTAGTCTTTGGATTGCACTAAGCATGTCACTGGAAGAATCATTTTCTGTAATATAACTTGATGATGATGAGCATACCTCTTCATCTTTAGTCATAAGACAAATTAGGGCTTCTTCATCTGAATCTGTAGAGTCAGAGTCTTCTAAATCTGTAGTTAACTTTTGAAAAAAAGAGCGACAGTCTTCCTAGTTTTTGTCAAACTCTGAAAGTAATGTTCTAATTCTCTCCTTGTCAAACTTTTTATTTCTATCTTTTTCTGATTCACTTTTCTTCATCTGTATACTTCTCAGCTTTGGGGTATGGACAATCTTTGATGTAATGTCCAGGCTTTCTGCAGTTATAACATAAATAATTTGAGTTAGGTGCAGTAGATTTCACCTTACCATCCTCCTTTGGTGTGAACTGCTTTTTCTTAGTCCATTTGCCAAATTTCTTGAGCTGCTTTATAAAAAGAGTCAAGTCTTCATCATCAGAATCTTTAGCAGCAAGGTTGTCAGCCACTAGAGCTGTAACCTTACTGCTGTCAGGTTCTTTTCTTCTACTTATGTGAAATTCATAAGCCTTCAGGTCTGAAAAGAGTTCAAAGGTGGATATCTTAGATAAATCCTTTGATTCTCTCATAGCAATGACCTTCATGTCCTATTCAGAAGGTAAGCCTCTGAGAACCTTCATGTTCATTTCTCTTTGTGAGTAATCTTTACCAAGTGAGTCTAGCTCATTGAGAATCTCAATGAATCTTGACTCAAACTTTTCAAGAGTTTCACCAGATTTCATCTTGAAGTTCTCAAACTTTTGAACTGCTATCATGAGTTTGTTTTCTTTGATTTGCTCAGTTCCTTCACAAATCATTTCCAACTTTTCCCACATATCTTTTGCAGTTTTACAGTTTTTGATCTTACTGAACACAATTTTATCAAGTGAATGACAAATAGTGTTCTTTGCAACATTGTCAAGATTGGGCCTTCTTTTGTCATCCTCTGTCCATTCCCTTCTAGGTTTGGGGATGATCTGAGCTAGTTCAACTGACTGATCAGCTGTAGTGTTGACCTTCACAATAGGTATAAGGCCATCTTCAATGATAGACCACATTTCATCATTGATTGTAGACAAGTGTGCTTGCATTCTAATCTTCCATTCATCATAATCTTCAGCAGAGAACATAGGAACCTTGGATTTTACCATTTTGGGAGCCATGTAAGTATGCATGTGTGTTTTTCAAAAATAAAAAGGATCTAGCTAGGTACTGATCAAAGTAGTGGCAAGCCAACTGCTCTGATACCACTTGTTTGTCCCTTAAGTGGTCAAGGTCTAGAGGGGAGGTGAATAGACCTTGAGTCTCAAATCAAATTTTCAAAAATTTTCAAAAGAGGGGATTCTAGAACCTTACAGTAGCCTTTAAAAGTTCAAACCCAATAAGTCTACAAGAGGTTTTAAAACAGGACCACAAAGGTTATAGCTGTGAACTATAGAAGTCTACAGCTGCATAGTTATAAAACTTGCAAATAAAGTAGACAACTTGTAGATAAGAAATCAGAGGGATCCTCACACTTGAAAGTTTATTGAGAATACTCTAATGTGTAGCGGAAAATAAATGAGTGTTATTGAAAAACAATTTAAACAAACTTAACAGCTGAGTGACGTAGACAAGTCTACAGCTGTAGAGTCAGTATCGTTTTGAAGAACACAAAGTTTTATGCACTTGATTTTGAAAGAATGATGAATGTAACAAGTAAGTAAATATGCAATACAGAAATATAAATGACAGAAAGTAAATAAACAATATTTATAGTGGTTCGGTGTCAATAAGTAAGATCAATACAAGTAGTTCCCCCTTAGAACTAGGTTCACTCAGATTCCTATTCTAACAAGAGATTAACTACCCTATTCACTCAGAAAATAACTCACAAAGAGTAAAAAACCTCACACAGAGATATCTACACAAAGTAGAAATGATAAAACAAGAGAGGGAACAACAAAAAAATGTGATTCTTTCTAAGAAAATACTAACCAACTATCCTACGAATCACAAGGAACAATAAAATCTCTCTCTCAGAATTTGTTGGTTGTAGACTTGCTTAAGCTGAATGCTTGTATGCGCAGGGTTGTTGTTGTTCACTACAAGAAATCAGACATTACATGATGAATTTTTTCACAACGACACAAAATTTGTCATAATTTGTTACTTAACAGTGATGAATTTTATATTTGTCATTAAAAAATAAAAATTTGTGACAATTTTTTCTCTTGTCACTAATAATTTATTTTTTTGTCGCTGATTTGAAAATTTCATGACGAAATACAAAAATCGTTGCAATAACATCTGGTGACGATATTCATAATTACTATTGACAATATTTAACGTTATTAAAACTAATATTTTCATGACGATGCTATATTTTGTCACCGTATAGTTAAAATAATTAGTGACACATTTATTTCGTCAAATATTATTTGGTGACGATATTTATTATAATTAGTGACGATTATATTCGTCATGTAATATAATTTTTTTATGACGGTGCAATATTGTCACTACTTATTCAAAATAATTAGTGATGCACTTATTTTGTCACAATATTATTTGGTGATAATATTCATTATAATTAGTGACGATTATATTCATCATGTAATATAATATTTTTATGATAATCTTATGTGTTGTCATTAATTATTTGGAATAATTTGTGACACATTCTTTCGTCATCAATATATTTATATATAGTGACGACTAGTAATTATTTGTCATTTTTCACAAATGAATGTCATTTTTTATTATCATTTATTACACAAATAATTATATTTTTAAATTTTTTTCACTATTTTAATTGGTGGTTATTTAATAATAGATTGAGAAGGAAAAGACTAATTCAAAATTTTGAATAAGATTTGATTAGTAATTATTTATTAAGTAGGAAGTGATGGTGTATGAATTCGGGAAGGTATATATATTACGGGAAGACTTAAGTCATAATTTTTTAGAACATGTAACAAATGGTTAATTAATTAATTATAAGATCGTGTAAACTTAGCATATTAATTTTTTGAGTAATTAGAACGTTTTAATTTATCATATAAAATCTAGGGTTTTGTCTATATTAAAACTCAATATGATTTATTATTTTAAAAAATACATTTGAACCGGTTAATTTAATAAAAATTATATATTTTTAAACTGAAAATTTTATTTTAAAACTGAATTTTGTGAACATTTTTTTCAAATGATATTTTTTTTATAATTAAATACATCGTATTACTTTTTTTTATTATAATTAATTATGTCATATTAATTTTTTGGAACGAGATCTTGTGAATAGAAGGTCTTTTTTTTTCTTTGTGGAGTTCGAAAATTCAGAAGAAATTTGAAAAGATGAAGATGATATTTATGAATGGTGTAGTTGAGAAGAAGGGTGGATATTAAGGGACGTGTTGGCTTTAAAATAAAAAAAAGAGTAGATTTTTCCTAAAATATGTTAATCTACTCTTTAAAAATTCTGAAAGAAATTTAAATTTTCATTTAGTAAAAAAAATTGAAAGATTTCGTATTCATATATTAAGAAACAATCCGAAATTTAAGAAATTATATATTTAAGGAAATTACAAATCTTCAATTAGTAAAAAAAATCTGAAATTTATAATTTGAAATTAGTAAAAAAAAATCATATATTTTAGGAAATGTTTATAAAAAAATCCTTATGTTTACCAAAACTCCATATTATGATAAATTTAGTGATTTGGTTTGTGATTATCAATTTGATTAATGATTTTGTGATTCTATTTACAAGTTTTGATGTTGGGATCCTAATAGTATCACTCTTTGTGAGAATGGTATTATGAACTACTCAGTCTAGTATTACATACTATTAGGTTATTTTCTAGTACTATCCTCACCAAAGAGTAATATTATTAGATTATTTCCTTAATTTTTAGTTTTAAATTACTACTAAAAATAAAAGTTTTGCAAGATATTATCTATTTTAGTTTTAAATTACCAGATTAGATATAAAAAATAAAATTAGTACAAAGATATACACTTGTTGTACGAAAAGATTACTCGTTGTGTTACCTGTTAGTTGAAATTGTATTTGTGATACTTCTAGTAGCCATATACACTTGTAGTACTCACACATCCTCATGTTTACCAAAACTCCATGTTATGATAAATTTAGTGATTTGGTGTGTGATTATCAATTTGATTAATGATTTAGTGATTCTATTTACAAGTATTGATGTTGGGATCCTAATAGTATCACTCTTTTGTTAGGATGGTATTAGGAACTACTCAGTCTAGTATTACATACTATTAGGTTATTTCCTAGTACTATCCTCACAAAAGAGTAATACTATTAGGTTATTTCCTTAATTTTAAGTTTTAAATTACTACTAAAAATTTTTTTTGCAAGATATTATCTATTTTAGTTTTAAATTACCATATTAGATATAAAAAAAAATTAGTTCAAAGATATACACTTGTTGTACAAAAATATTACTCTTTATGTTACATGTTAGTTGAAATTGTACTTGTGATAATTATAGTAGTCATATCCACTTGTAGTACTCACACATCCTCATGTTTACCAAAACTCCATGTTATGATAAATTTAGTGATTTGGTGTGTGATTATCAATTTGATTAATAATTTAGTAATCCTATTTACAAGTATTGATGTTGGGATCCTAATAGTATCACTCTTTTGTGAGAATTATATTAGGAACTACTCAGTCTAGTATTATATACTATTAGGTTATTTCCTAGTACTATCCTCACAAAAGAGTAATACTATTAGTTTATTTCCTTAATTTTTAGTTTTAATTACTACTAAAAATAAAAGTTTTGCAAGATATTATCTATTTTAGTATTAAATTACCAGATTAGATATAAAAACAAAATTAGTTCAAAGATATACACTTGTTGTACGCAAAGATTACTCGTTGTGTTACATGTTAATTGAAATGGTACTTGTGATACTTATAATAGTCATATCCACTTGTAGTACTCACACATACTCATGTTTACCCAAACTCCATGTTATGATAAATTTAGTGATTTGGTGTGTGATTATCAATTTTATTAATGATTTAGTGATTCTATTTACAAGTATTGATGTTGGTATCCTAATAGTATCACTCTTTTGTGAGGATGGTATTAGGAACTACTCAGTCTAGTATTACATACTATTAGGTTATTTCCTAGTACTATCCTCACAAAAGAGTAATACTATTAGTTTATTTCCTTAAATTTTAGTTTTAAATTACTACTAAAAATAAAACTTTTGCAAGATATTATCCATTTTAGTATTAAATTACTAGATTAGATATAAAAAACAAAATTAGTTCAAAGATATACACTTGTTGTACGAAAATATTATTCGTTGTGTTACGTGTTAGTTGAAATTGTACTTGTGATACTTATAGTAGTCATATCCACTTGTAGTACTCACACATCCTCTCCATGTTATGATAAATTTAGTGATTTGGTGTGTGATTATCAATTTGATTAATGGTTTAGTAATTCTATTTACAAGTTTTGATGTTGGGATCCTAATAGTATCACTCTTTCTGAGGATGGTATTAGGAACTACTCAGTCTAGTATTACATACTATTAGGTTATTTTCTAGTACCATCATCACAACAGTGTAATACTATTATGTTATTTCATAATATTTCCTAAAATTACTAATCTTCGTAGTGTGAAACACTTAAACAATATTAATATTACTTATAAATCATCATTATTATTATTCTTAATAGAAAAACTAATAATAATTAATTAATCAATATGGACTTAAATTTTAATATTTCCTTCATAATATACAAATATAAAATACGAAATATGGACAGAAATATAAAATACGAAATATACTAATCTAAATTCATGTAATAATAAAAGACGATAGAAATAAAAATTGTGGTCTTTTCCCGTGGTCTTAACTTTTTTAATAAAAAAAATAAAAATTATATTTCATTTGTATCTATAATTATTTCTATAATATTTTAACACACAATCCTAAGTCTCGGTTAAATGCTCTGTACCACATTCTTCACCCACGCAACCCTAACTCACGCGCACTTACCATCGGACTCAGCCCCCTCCCTCCAATTCCGACGTTGTTCCCCTTCTCTCTAGTTCCGATGCCACCCTACCTTCCTCCGCTGACTCTATAAAAATGAGAAACAGAGACGCGTACTCTGCCTCCACCGATTATGGCTCTCGCTCCACCTCCATCCCGCGTACTTTTTCTGTGAAACGTCACCGTCAAATTGCGTCTCCTCCATCGCTAGAGACAGCCTTGTTCAGGTTAGTATCTCTGTCTCTCTCCCTATCTCTCTCTCAATTTTATACACATAGTCGTGTCGATGTTTGTGTTGCTAGGTCATTTACTCTCCGACAGTATGATGTTTGATTTTTGTTTAAATTGGAAAAAGCAGGGTGTAATCCATCTTCAAACTAATGATCTTTGTTTCATTTTTAATTTTCTGCATCCAAGATGTTTGATAAAATGTCTGTTAGAATTTAAGTTGTTTTCAGTTTTAATTTTTCTGATAAAAGTGGTTGTCTTGTTCGTCGTCATCGTCTTGTATTTTCTTAGCCCTAGTGGTTCCCTAGATCTCTATCTAGTTTTTGTGGAAACAAACCTTAATTTCACTTTTCGGGGGGTTTTTAAGTTGGTATTAGTGGAATTTTCTTAAGCTGTCATCATAATCGAATATAGTTAAGCCATCATATATTTCAATAAGTACGCACGATGGGTAATTGAGGATTTGTGAATCTGAAGAAAATGTTTTGATTGATGTTGTTTCAATGTTAAAGTCGTACAATAAATTAACAGGATCATCTTTTCGTGTTTCAAATTCAACAGTTTATTGATGGCTGGTAGCATGATCATTGAAGTAGAGTAGAGGGGTTAGATTTTTTAGAGAAGTGCAAAAGTAATTTGGGGATAAAGAGCTGTGTAAGGTCAGGTGTCACGGTATGCCTTTACGATTCTATGCTTAGATATAATGATAAGTTAATTAGATACTCATTAAGACATTAGCTACTTATTCAAGGTTGATTCATTAGTTTTGTATATCATATGGGTTGGCTTCCCGTATGATATGTTTGTTGCTATTCTATCTTTTCTTAACCTAATTTTGAGTATTGCTATCATTTCTGTTAGTATATTATTGTTAATATTATTAGTTATGCTTTTTTTTTTGTAATCATATATTCATTAAGGTGTGTGATGTCAGCATGTGGTGGAGAAATAAAAGAACCATTAACTCAACTTTTAACTAAAAGGTTCTTTATCCTGTGTTGTTTTAAAATAAGGTACCAATACATCTCTGCTTTCTTCCATGCATATTAATTTATTGCTTTATGATAAAATCACTAAATACATCAAAAAGTAAAAGTCCATATTAATTGACAACTTTCTTATGCATAAAAATCAATAAAGCAGGCTTTAAACTATGTACTGCTATAAACATGAATTTGATTAGATTAGGGATTTTTATTTAAATGGTCATTAGATTGAGGATTTTTTATGGATAATTAGAATTTTATATTATAAATTAATTTAATGTTGATTATGGATTTCTTTGATTGACTATGTTTGAGAAAAAGACATGTTTGAGTAAATAAATTAGGAACCTGTTTTCAGTATGGTTCTACATGATTATGACATTAAAATTCATTTCATTATAATTTAGAATTATAGTTTCTCATTGTTGGGGTTATACTAATTTGATCTTACACGTCAATTAAATTTGTAGATTGGTTTTACTAAATACTTAGTTAACAATATCATTGTGTTATATATTATTCAATCGTTTGAAGTTAAAATCGTGTTAATTAAAATTTTGGTTTAGCATAACAAAAGACATGTGCTTCAATTTTTTGTTATGTCATTATTGTTTTAATATAAGTATCAATATCATTATGATGAATTTTCTTGGCATTTTGACTGACAATAAAGAAATTGAATGGACAGTACTCTGAGTTTATTTCAGAAAAACTGGAAGTATTGCTCACTTTGGTGATTGAAGTGCTGTCCTCTTGTCATTTTTCTGCTATATGCCACACACTTGACTACTTATACTTCTTGATCGTTCATGTTTCTAAGGTAAAGAATATAGTCGTATTTTTTTTTTATCTCAATTTGATTTTTAAGTTGTGATGTTATAATAGACTTTCATATGAATTTCACACTTGTGAGTTAATTAATTTTGTTTGACCCTATGCGTACAACAAGGATCTGAATAAAGGAGGCACACCACGATTGTTTCTATCCTTATTGAAATTATACTAGCCTTAAGAGAGGTATTCACTCCATTTATATATGAGCTCTGTTAGACTATTATAGTACATGGATTTTTGATACTGTATATTATTATGGGTTCATTTTTCTCTAGTCTTTAATTACTCTATTACAAACTGAAGGAGTCAACTGCACACTTTTCTTCTATGTACACTTCTCCTTGGAGTGATTATTCATTTTAACTTTAGTTTTTGAACACTTGAATATATTATTTTTATTTACTTGTAAATTTTCATGTAAATCGGAATTGCATGTAAAGTATTTAGTCTTTATATGTTGTCAGCTCATTTGAGCTACTGTTGAAATGTTGTAATTTAAACATATCTGTCATCCTTTGCAATCTTCGTCAATTTCACTAGTATTTGGTGTGGGCATAAATTTCACTCTTTGTCATGTTCGTAGTGTTACTAAATTTGTTCATCACCACTTGTATTTTGGCCTTCAAAAGTACTTGAACTAGCAATATTTCACTTCTTCAACTGTGTAATTCTTACGTTTGGTCCTCACGTTGTATACTCTTCTGCCACCCCCTGTCCGAGTATAATTAATTTGGTATTTCAGTTAAATATATTGTTGTC
>JAPKLY010000609.1:73591-153701 GCA_026898435.1 Prunella vulgaris | reverse complement strand
GGTAGAGCGCATACGTGCTGCTATACCGAAACAACTTGTATCAATTAAACGATATAACAAAAACTATCGAGAAAACAATCAACAGTAGTTTGAGGTTAGATCCATTAATAAGGACTTAGAGATAACCCAAATTAATATCATTTTACCTTGTCTAATAAAAAAAAAAAAGATGAGATCCATTAATAGGGATATGTTGTTTTGTCTATTGTTTCTTATACTCCCTCCATCCAAAAACTACTTTCACACTTCCCTTATTTGGACTAGCCAATTCTACTTTAACACACATAAAAAGAAAACTTTTTACACTCACAAAAGTCAACAAAATTCATTTTTTCTTATTTTATTATTTAACTTTACACTCACATACGCATTTTTCTTCCACTTCTCTCTATTTTATCTAACAAACAATACGTGGCAGGCGACGAAAAAATTTACGTGGACTGCATGACAACAAGCACTTGACAATGAAAAATGTAACACTATACAAACCTGAGTTGTCTCTCAAGTTGACAGCCACATGTCCCTGTGGTTCCATCAATTTCTTCCCGTCACCCCATAACCTAACTTGCAACTTATGCTAATTAAGAAGATTTACTTTCCCAGAAATGGGAAAATTTTATTGTGGGAGTGCAAAAGGTATTCAGACATAGGATTTAGAGTTACAAAATTTCGAAATTACTTCACCCCAGACCAAATTTCAAAACAAAGTTTCTCAGACTAAAACATAATATAGCATCCAAAACCAATCTTGAAAAGGAAAATTGTTAAATGATGTAATCCAGATTAAGAGAACATATCAACAAGAAAAGGAAACGTCAAAATTAAACACGAGAGATGATGCAAGTCAAAGTACATAATGAAGATGCAGTTCAAAGGACATCAAAATTAAACAACATACAAGTAATTTGGTACAACATTACTCGAAGATATCAGAAACGCTCTTGTACAGCATTTGGACCAAGTGAGACTAAACTTTCAACATAGATACCCTCCCCCATAATTTTATCAATGCTAATTATGGATGAACATTGCAAATCATTGTCCTCTGCATTGTAAGTGTATATCATCAAAGCAGTATCATAAATTAAGAGAAGTTCCCCATTTGGTCCCCTGCAAAATGATCGTACGCTTAGTGACCTCAAGGGAGGATGCTCATAGCCCGCAACAAAGAGCTTAGTCCAAGACTCCGTCTCCCCATGCTTCATAACCCAAACTTCTTTGTGTTTAAAGATATGATAATCGCGAAACAGACGAAGGCATCCGTCAATCACTCCCAGAGTATGAGTTGGCTGTAAAAAAGAGTACCGACAGTATAATTCCGTAGATGTTCCATAATAGCTCTCATCCCTCAAGTCGAAAGAATACAAATCCATCTCCAGATCTTCCTCTTCGCGGCCTTCAATATTGTCATCCTCAATCCAGTAAAGCTGTCCACTCACAAAAACCCCAGCTTTAACATTGAAACATGGAAATAAATCCATCCCCTTAAACGTCGTTTTCCACAAATGGCTCTTAAGACTATACACTTTACCAAAAGTGGAGTGTTCGGTGGGATTCATAACCACAAACACCTTGTAATCATCGGCCAACTCATCGTAGCCGAACCCATATTTTTCAAAGTTGTCCTCCCTCACGGGTCTAGTGTGTGCAGCAGGCAAATGCAGACACATCCTGGTGGCAGGGTTCCACAGGATGAATGTGCCCTTCTCCTGAACAAGACAAACAAGCCCATTGCAGCAACCCACTATAGAAACCCCCCTAACAATGTGTTTGCCATCATCGAATTCAACAGGTTCTTCAATTGGCTCTGCTAAAAGGGATGCCCAAGAACACATCTTCAGTATCCTATCACGCGAGTTCAATAGGATTCGATGGTGGGATAGAATTACGTTTTCTGATGATCTTTTTAGGTGGATTTTCATGAATCCTTCGCTGGACTTCCATGACATTGAAACGCATCTGAATTTCAACACGGATTTCACCGGGAACCTTGACAGTAAGTCTTCAACCACATCAAGAGGAAAATAACGGTTGCCCATCTGGATTAACATGCTTCTATTTCCTCTCTGCATTTGGCGGTGGATTTTTCACTTTTTTCTCACTGAGTCGGCGGCGGCAGGGGTTTACTGAGGGACTGAGTGCGACAG
The DNA here is from genome assembly GCA_026898435.1 of Prunella vulgaris. Taxonomy (NCBI): domain Eukaryota; kingdom Viridiplantae; phylum Streptophyta; class Magnoliopsida; order Lamiales; family Lamiaceae; genus Prunella; species Prunella vulgaris. The sequence goes on along the minus strand of JAPKLY010000609.1, from coordinate 151,554 downwards.
GGGTTTCTGTCTCAAATGAGGGGATTTCATTTAATACACTGAACCTGGACGTCCAGATTTGTCTAACATTTCTTATAAAGACGGAAAAAACATTATATAAATTTATTATATTTCTAATAAAAGTATCTTTATACTGTATTTTTGTAAAAGGGGCCTTACAAATCAGGACATTTGAGAACAGCCAAAACTCAAAATATATAAGACCCAAATTTTGAGATTAAAGATTTGTAAGTTTTATAAATTGTCTTTATTTTGAGTTGGGTCCACATGAACTACACATTTTGATATTGGTCTTGTAATTTAGATATATTTTTATTTTGGCTCCTTTTAATAATTTACAGGACCAAACTAAAAGTTTAATTTTTTAGGAATAGAACCGGGAGATCTTTTTGGAATTTATTTCTTAGTGATTTATTAGAATAGAACGAGCATTCAAATGGAAGAAAATTGGTAAGTATTTCAAATATCTTAATTTGAATGTTGGTATATTCCGTTTTTGCACAGGGCTCTTTCATTAACTGATAGAGGAATAAAGTTATTATATAAAAAGAAACAAAAAAAGGAACCCACAACCCGGGTAAAAGGGATTGCGTTAATTAAGTGGGCCTCATTAAACACCTTACCGTAAATCATCCTTGTAGACAAATCGAACGGAGGAAAAAAAAAGTCCAGTCAAATAACCAACACCCTAAACGTCAATCCCATAATACAAGGCTTATGAAAAAATTATTCTGAAATTTTGTTTTATGAAATTAAAATCTAAAATACTACGCATTCATATCTTCATATAGAATACTATCTAAAAATTCCCGAGGCACTCCCTGCCAAATGTTCTCCGAATGTGTCCTCGACAAGATGTGAGCTGCCCAGTTTCCCGCTATAAGAATACATGAGTAGATGATTTCCAGGTCCCTTGCTACCAACGCATTTCTTGTCAGATCAACCAAGCCCCTGCATATTCCAAGTAAGAATAATCTTTGAGACAATGTTAAGCCGTGCTTCGCCAACTGCAAATAATTATCCTCATCCTCCAATTCATCCCCCAACTACGACGCGCCACTAGGGCCATTTCACTAGACTTAGGAGCCAAATTATCTATGACAAAGTCCAAATTAACAGCCTGAAAAGGAGGACAATCCGATGAACCTTCAGCTTCCCCCTGCTGGTTCTCCAGCCGCCCATCAATTCCCAAAGAGGGACCAACCGAGGGATCAAGTGTCAGCAGACATGTGGAGGTGAAAGATGGGGGGCCCTTTAAAAACCCTGCGGGGGGGTTTTAAATTGGGCCCCCCCCCCCCCCCCCCCGAAAAGCCTTCTCACGAGAGCGAGAAGTGGCACCTCTTGCCAACCCAAGTTCCTCTCCGAAGGATCATTAGCAGGAGCATTGGAAACTACCAAGGCCAGGTTCATATTCGTCTCCGTAGGATAGACAGCGGGGTTGCCCGACTCAAAACCTGTTGTTCCCGTACATTGCAACCGTCGGAATGTGCTCCCAAACCCACATCAAGAACTCCATCCGCGTCCTCAGAAGCAGCTATCAACGGCGAAGTCCATCTCCGATGCCTACTATGAGTTCTTCCCCTTTTCTCCATTTCATCTTTCTGTTACCAAAGTTTTTGCACGTAGCAGTAGAATGTCCCACCACATTGCATTCTTGGCAGAAGTCAGGAAGATTCTCATAGTGTAAAGTGGTGAAAGCAAATTAATTGGCTCTCTTATACATGATCTTCTGCTCCAAAACATTTTTTAGGTCCACCTCAATAAGCATACACGCATAATGCGCCAACGTATGTTCCAAGGTATTCCTATCAATTCGAATTAAATTTCCATCAACCGCAACACGAGACTCTAATATCCTCGGATCCCAATTTTCAACTGGCAAATCCATAAATCTAACCCAAACCTAAACTGAAGAGGTACGCACCTTGTTAGGATTGAAGTCCGGAACCCCGTCATGGAGACAAAAATTTCCATAGTCTAACTGCCAGCTAAGAAGTTTCCCCACTCTCTCCTTATCCATCATTGTCACAAAAATCACCGTGAAATAACCCTTACCAAGAGCCTCGAATGGCCAGGACAATCCACGCAAGAAGTTGCTGGAGCACGCGACTGCTGAAAGTGTTTTCACAAAATGTGAGAAACCCGGGAAGAAAGAGTCCATTGCACGGATAACACCTTGGTCAGGGTTGGACCGCGCTTGTGAAGTCGCCATGGAGGAGTCACTGGGGTTTTCCAAACCAGCCCTAAAAGTACCCCCACGTGAAGCATGGAGGAAATCACACAATCGATCCTTGATGAATTAAATCCGGATGCAAAGCATCAGACATGATCAAATGTAGAAACAAAACCAGGAATTAATCAAGATTCACGAAGAAAATTTGAAAAAGTGAAGAACCTTAGAAACGGTCCCATGATTGCCGCTGTCAAATTTGAATTTGGTAATATAAATAAAAGATACAATAAAAAAATTATTTTTTCTTGACAGAAAAATAATATAAGAGGGTGGCTCCACGTGCTCTGATTCATTATTTGGGATTCTGATTTAGAAGCACTACCAAAGTGTTTCAGGGGTGAGTTTATCTTGATGTAGGTTTGCTCTGGCCTAGATTCTTTTAAGTCAAATTCAGTCTTTATTCTTCAGCTTAAAAAATCCAATATGAAACTTCGGGAAAAATGTTTTTTTAGGACCATAATTATATAGTAGTTGGAATTTAAGGACAATATGTTTTCGAGGTTGGAAAAGTAGGACAATATGTTTTCAAGCTTGGAAAAGTAGGACAATATGTTTTCAGGCTTGGAAAAGTAGGACAATAACTTTGGAAAAGTAGGACAATAACTTTGAAAAGTTGTAAATCTAGGCCAATTTTTCAAAGTTATTATCCTACTTTTCCAAAAGTTATTGTCCTACTTTTCCTAATTTTCGAAAGTTATTGTCCTACTTTTCCTACTTTTCCAAAGTTATTGTCCTACTTTTCCAAGCCTGAAAACATATTGTCCTACTTTTCCAAGCTTGAAAACATATTGTCCTACTTTTCCAATCCTGAAAATATATTGTCCTACTTTTCCAACTACCCTATAATTACGGTCCTAAAAAAACATTTTTCCCATGAAACTTCATACACCTTCAAGTTTTTAGGACGAAAAGAGATTTTTTTGAGGGCCTTGTACTCTTTATGCCTAGCATTGAATGTATTGGTATTCACCTTATCGATATCTCAAATCAATCATGAGGTCTCTTTAGTACCCAAACGGGCACTCAAATCAAATCGAACCCTTTGTCAGGCTAATGTTCTCTTAATGTTATGGAGTAAGACATCGATTTCTCAATAAGATCTATTTTTAGGATTGCATGATGGACTTCCCTGAAACACGTTGGTGCGCATGTAAAAAAGTTGGTGCTCTACTAACTAAACTATACCCTTAGTGCTTGTGATGCATTGTTTATCAGGTATATAATTTTTTGTCAAGATGAATATTCAATGATCCAACATCCTAAATTTATGAGTGGTTGAGTGGTATTGTTTCGATAATTATTTATAAACAATATGATATTTATAATCTATCGGTGGGATAGGTTGCATTTGGTTCTCTTTGGGATATTAAATAAATGACCTACTTAACTCAGTGGTTATAGTATTGCTTTCACACGGCGGGAGTCATTAGTTCAAATCCAATAGTAGGTAAAACATATTAGATACCATTATCTCCGGCATCTAATACCTGCCCCCATCCTTTTCTATTTTTATAGATTTTTTTTATTGAATCTAGTTCCATTTCATTTTTGAATTGTGTTGTATCAAATTAGATTCTGCTTGATTGGATTCACTCAACAGAATCCAATCAAAATAGGATTTAGAAACATAACTTCCTTTGATTATTTAAACGCACCAACTAGCTATGAAATCACATTGTGAACTCTACTCTTGTTCTAGCTTGCGGGAGAGCTAGATTTGCCTTAATTATTTCTCCTTCCTTCAACTTTTCTCAAATTAGCTTCAACTAAGTCAAGAGCTTACTGAGCTTCTTGTGGATCAATATCACTACCCTTTTCCGCATCATTTACTAAATTGGTGATTTCATTATTTCCTATTCTAGAAAAACCGCACATATATTACAGCCATTGTTATCCATTGGTCCTTCTGGCGTATTCTTAAAATCCATATATCTACAACTATATATAGCAACAGGAGCATGATTTGGTGTACGCCAGTTTGCCCACTATTTGTAGATAACATGATTTATTTCACTTCTGAATTCCAAACAATTCGATTAGGGGTCAGTACACAAAGATTTAAAGTCCTCTCTTCAAATTGCTCTCCATTTCTAAGTACATAGCCTTCGTGGTAGCTTCATCGATATTAGTGACTAAGTAAAAGGCATGTTCAGGAAGACCGCTAATTCTTCCAAAAGGATCAATTGAAACCCTATAATGATTTCTGCTAGACCAACATATTCCCTCGGCTAGCCGGTAAATACTTCGACTACAAAAAGGGTTGTGATAAGAAACGCTAATTTGGCACGCTCTTGTGACGGTTAAATGCTCTTCTTTGGATAATTTGTCCAACCTAAGGATAGCTATAATGTCTTGAAGCTCTTTATAACATTATAAAGTTTGCTTAACTTTTTGCGCAGTTTAATAATGTATCTCACCAACGATCTGAGGTTAAAGCATGTTTGAAGTTGAATCTAAAGGATCTACTGCTGGATTGATTCCTTTGACAGTTAATCCTCTTGATAGTGCGGTAGTAGCATCTAAATGTGCAAATATCGTAGTAGGGTCATGATAGGTCAAATCGCCGGCTGGTACATAAACTTCTTGAATAGAAATTATGGACCCTTCTTTGGTAGAAGTAATTCTTTCTTGTAAGGAGCCCATCTCAGTACTCAGGGTGGGTTTATAACCGATAGCAGAAGGCATTCTACTCGATAAGGCCAATACTTTGAATCATGTTTGGACGAAACAGAAGATATTATCAATAAATAGAAGTAAGTTTTGTTTATTAACATCTCGAAAATATTCCACCATCGTTAGGGCAGTCAAACCAACCCTCATACGAGCTCCCGACGGTTCATTCATTTGGCCATAAACTATATCCACTTTAGATTTTGCAATATTTTCTTCATTAATCACTCCATATTCTTTCATTTCTATATAAAGAGCATTTCCTTCACGAGTACGTTCACCCACTCCTTGTGACATGTGTTCATTGAGGAATAACATGTGCTTTTGACCCTTAAAAAGAAATGAGAAAGATGGATCTTTGTTTTCTCAATATGCAGTCCTAATTTATGATTACCAAATCTCTCCGCGCATATTAATGCTGAATAATGAGTTCGATTTCGACAGCACCGGATCCGGATCCAACACGATGGAAGCTTTTCAAAGTCGTCTGATGAGCAGAAAACCTTTGCTGAATTATCAAAAGATGTGGTTAATGAGAATGAAAGAAGCTGGTCCAAAGTCCACAATTTGGAGGTGAAGCTTCCTCAATTTCTTAATTCTCATTTCTATTTTGGATTTTGTATGTTTTGCACTGTTTACTCTAGGGTTTAAATGATCATCAAAACTGGAAACTAATTCCTCATTGCACTAGATCTTGGCAACATGATTGAAAATGATCTCTTTGTGTTGGTCCCTTAAAGTGGTCAAGGTCTAAAGGGGGGGGGGGTGAATAGACCTTGAGTCCAAAATCAAATTTTCAAACTTTTCAAAAAGGATGGATTCTAGAACCTTACAGTAGTCCTTTTTCAAGTTTAAAAGAATAATTCTACAAGAGTTTTTAATAACAGGACCACAAAGGTTACAGCTGTAGACTACAGAGTCTGCAACTGCAGAGTTCAAAACTTTGCAAAATAAACAATCACTTGTAGACAAAATATCAGAGTAATTCTCACAATTAGAATTGTATTGAGAATACTTCAATGTGAAGTGGAATAAAGTGAGTGATTAATGAAAAAAAATGTAAACAAGAGTTAACAGTTGAGTGACTTATGAAAGTCTACAGCTGTAGAGTCAGTTTCTGTGAAAATCACAAGGGTTTTATGCACTTCAGATTTTAAAGCAATGAAGAATGTAACAAGGAAAATAAATATACAGTACAATAAATTAAATAGCAGAAAGTAAAAGAGCGGGTTTATAGTGGTTCAGTGTCTATAAAAAAGACAACATACATCCACTGTTACACCACTTAGGTGCCAAATTCACTAAGAGATGATCACTAAGATCAGTACAAATAGTTCTCCCTTAGAACTAGGTTCACTCATATTCCTATTCTAAAAAGAGATACTATCCTATTCACTAAGAATACAAACTCACAAAGAGTTTTTCAAAACCTCACAAAGAGATATCTACACAAAGTAGACATATAAAATGGTTGAGGGAACAACAACAAAAGGTGTGATTCTTACTAAGAAAAATCCTAACCAACTATCCTATGAATCACAAAGAATAAAAACAGAGAAAGCTCTCTCAGAATATGCTGGCTGTAGATTTGCTTAGGTTGAATGCTTGTATGCGCAGGGTTGTTGTTGTTGCTTTCTCTGAGGACTTCTTCTATTTATAGATTGAGTGGTGTGACTTATCCATTGGAAATTCAAATTTGAAATCCGGATAAGGCTCCTCTCTCTCTATTTGGCATGTGTGAAATGGTCTTTCTCCTTCACACTGAATAGTACTGATTGTACTATGTCCTTTCTCTCAAAATTCTGGCCTCTTGTAACTAATCTTCATTATCAACCAGTTTCTTTTAAGAATAATCTCCACTTAAGTACAGTTTAGTGAGTGCTTGAGAGCTACAATAATAGTGCTTAAGGGTCTTCATTAGTCTTCAATTAATCTCTGACTTGTACCATCTTCAAACGGTTCTTTTGCAGCTGTAGAGTCTTTCAATCTTACAGCTGTAGAGTCCTGTCAATATGAAAAATTGGCTGTAGAGAAACCTTACAGCTGTAGGGTCATGTCTCAGCTGTAAATTGATCAAATACACAGTTGTAGACTTCTCTTACAACTATATGTTTCAAACACCAATTTCCTTAGAACAAGTGTTAGATTAATTCATCAAATTTAAACACATTGTTTTGCATACATCAAAATCTAAACCAAGGTACCAATAATTTCCCCCTATTTTGATGTTGGCAAAACAAACAACAAAACAAGTAAACAAAACAATAAGACATTGTCTTCAAAACAACAAGAAACAGAGCAAAGCAGGTCAAGGCACAAAACAACATAAGGTAAAGCAGACAAAATGCAAAGCACAAAACACAAAGCTGCATAAATAAAGAGAGGTTCAAGATACAGCTTGCAGAGATTAATTAGACTAAAAACTAAACAGTTTTAGTGTCTAATCTAGAGTGTTCATCTCCTTCTGTACTTGGGATCTGCATCATCTTCATCAGCTTCATCATCAGAATCTTCATCTTGAGCCTTCAAGATTCCTTGCTCTACTAGCTTCATATTCTTCTCATCCTCTTCATAGTATTTCATCAGCATCTGTAGTTCATAGGATTCCATTTCTTCTTCTTCTTTCTTGGACTTAAATACCCTCTTAGGCAATGGGGTTCTTCTGAATTTTCCACCAAGGAGCTTAGTATTATCTCCCTTATAGAGTGATCCATCAGCCTTCAGGTCTTTGAATTTCTGGAATCTGTCTTTCTTAAGCTTGATTCTCTTAATCACTGTATGCCTGTTGCAAATGCTTAAGAATTCCTTCCACAAACTATCATGTTCTGCTTTCATTCGAATAACCCTTTCTTCAGAATCTTCAGTAGGCAACATACTCAATGGTTCAACATTCAAGGGTTGAGCAGTCACAACTGCTGTAGATTCATCAGAAATTTTTCCTTCTTGTCTTTCTTGTTTTTCCTTTTCCTCTTTTTCTTTCCTTCTCTCTCTGGATTACTTTACTGTCTGTTCCCAGTAACCAAGGGGTTTTTGAACTATAGATTGAGCTGTAGGTTTTTTAGCTGCAGACTTAGGTAGCTTTATGATCTTTCCTCCTTTAGAGCTTTCCTTAGTCTGTTCTGAGTGTGTTCTTTCTTCAGCTTGTCCACTTAATCCCATGGACAAAGATTTTGACTTTGCAGCTTCCAATTCTTTTTCCCATGATTTTCCAATATTCATAACATTGTCAAAAATATCATCAGCAACCTTCTCACTTTCTTTGAATTCCTTCTCTTTAGTGCTTTCCCCCTTTTTGCCAACATCAACATGTGACGAAATAGAGTTAAGCTTACTCAGTATATCTTTCTTCAGAGATTCATTTCCATCAGTCATCTTGGACATTTCCTTATTCAAACTTTTCATTTCCACTTTCAGATCAAGAGATTCTTCCTTAATAGTCTTGATATCTATCTGTAGATTGCTGATTTCATTTTACTTCTGACTACTCTCTTTTCTGATTTCAACATTCTGATTCATAAAGCCATCCACAATGTCTTTGAAATGTTTCTCCAAAACTTTCTTTTCCTCAATGCTTCTCTCTTCAAACTTCTTGACAAGGTCTTCCATACCTTTTCTTACATTCTGAGAAATTATAGCATCAGGAACTAACTTGACTTGCTTCAAAATTGCAGCCTCAATGCTTTTGAATGATTTCTCCAGATTCTTAAGATGTGTAACAACTTCTTTGTGTGTCATCTGGGGATTAGCATCATTGTCCTCTTCATCAGAATCTCCTTCTCTGATTGCTAATTCCTTTCCTTTCTCAATCTTCTGGGCTTTAGAAGGAACCAACTCTATAGCTGTAGAGTCTTCAGTGGATGTCTTTCTCTTGCTAGGGGTTGCAGCAGCCTCTGTAGAGAATTCTGTTATATAATCTTCCATATTGACCACATTCTCTCTTTCCAGAGCAGAGTAGCTTTGAAGTGGTGGAGTTCCATGCCTATATATTTCTTCCAATGTATACAAGGCAGGAGGAGATTGTTGAAATATGCTTGTGATTGGGTGAGAAGTATCTCCATCATTCTCCTTTGATGTATCATCAATAATCTGTTCCTCAACTTAAGCATCAGCTTCCACTATTTGAGGTTGAGTTTCAACTTGAACTAGGGCTTGAGCACCACCCATTGGTGCAGCATCATTGCCATCATTATCATCATCTGGTTTATCTTTGGGTTCATGGCAGGGAGAATCATCTTTGATTTTCTCCTTCTCCTTCTCAGTATCCTCTTCAGTAGGATCTTTCTCAACAATAACTGGATCTGCAGCACTTGCTCCTGCAGACTCCATCAAGATTGCTTCTTTTGCCAAGATGTTCAAACCTTCAGCTTCAGGTAACTGAGTGCTTCCTTCACCAGTTTTCTTTGGAACATCTTCGTCACTATCAGTGCTTTCCACATCATAATCAACATCATATTGTGCCTCTGGGTCTTCTTCAGTCATCAGAGCAACATTCAAACCTGCAGCAGTAGACTTACTGATTTTCCTCCTTGCTGGTTCTTCAGTGATGATTTGTTTTCCTTTGTCTTTCTTCTTCTTTCCAGCAATAAAATCATCAAGAAAGTTGGGCTTTAGCAATTCATTGACATTACTGCAATTAGTCCATTCAACTATCCATTCAAATTGCTTTCTCTCATCAGCTGCCAACTTCTCAAGTTCTTCTCTTACTAACCTCCATTCTTCAAATTTCTGTCTTTCTTCCTCAAATTCCACCATCTCAACTGGAACAACAGGGAGTTGTTCAGTTTCAGGTTCTGGAACTTCAGTTTCTACAATTTGCTCTTCAACATTTTGTTCTTAAGACTGTTCAGTTGGCAAGTCTACAGTTGTAGACTTGTCAGCTTCAACTTCTTTGGCTTTCTTAGAGTGAAGTTTCTTCTGCCTTCTCTCTCTATCAATCTCATCTTCAGAATCAGTGGTTTCATCTACCAAAATCCTTCTCCTTACACTCTTATTTTTCTTCTTCTTTTCTGGTTCTTCTGGAGCTCTAATTATAGTAAGAACTTTCTTCTCAACTTTCTTCTTTCTTCTTTTAGATTCAGGGGCCATAGGAGCATCCACAGCTCCTCTCTTGAAGTTTTCCCTTCCAATAATTCTTTGAGTGATAATGGGTTTACCTCCATGCCCATTAAATAAAGAAAATCCTACCTCCTTTAGGATATAATTCAGAAACAAACCAAATCCTTTGTTTCTTCCATCTTTCATCACACCCACACTTATATTCCTTAAGATCAATTCACCTATATCTATCTTAACCTCCTTGACAAATGCTATCATTAAATCCCACATAAGAATGGTGCCAACATCGTGACCACCAGTTCTACACAATATGCATTTATCAATAGCTTCATAAAGATAAACGTACTCAACTGCTAAGTCAGTCTTCTTGAACGTTCTCTTCCAATTCTTTGGAAACGGTTTGTTTGCAGTGAACTTCTTCCAATATGCCTTATCTTCTTCAGCGAAATTGAGATTATCATGAGCATCTCCTCCATGGTTCAAATGTAATGCTTTACAAATATTACCAGCTGTAATATTCACATTTCTTCCTTGCAGTTTCACTAAAAGAGTCTTCCTTTCAACATTTGTTTCAGCATTTTGGTAGAACTCATGAACTATCTTATCGTCGTAGGCTTCAGGAATATGAGTCAGACAGTAGTGAGCACCTTGATTTATTATGTTCTTCATAACATCTTCCATAGCATCAGTAGGATGTTTCTTCAGGATTTCATTAAAATCAAACAAAGCGCCAAAAATTACTTTCATTGCCATGATTCTTGGGTTTCTTTGAGTGAAGGATGGGAGAGTTTCGAGATATCAGGGGGTACGTAATGTTAAAGTGAGATATAAAAGGATGAGGGATCCTTTAAATACCTTTCTTTTAACACGTATTTAAGAACAGGGGTATAAAGGTCTTTAACCTAAAATTTATGAGCCTTTGATTTCTGAACCAAATTTATAATTAAACTTTGTCCAAAAATCTAACTCACAAAGAATTTTAGCTTCATTTAAAATGTTACACGTACTCACACATTTTATTAATTAAAATGTATGAATATATCCAAAATTTCTGTAATTTAGTACAAAAATTTCTGAATTTTGTAGTGTCTCATTTAATTATCAGAATTGTACAAAGTACTGTAAGTTCCCTAAGTTTGCCGTTAACAATCTTAGAATCTCAAAAATATACATCTGGTAAGGAATCTGCAGTCCTGAACTAAGTCTACAGCTATAGAGTTCAAGTCTACAGTTGAGTGACTTTGCAGCTGCAGTTTTCCTTTCTACTGAGTTTTCAATTTTCTAGACTTGTCTTTGCAATTTAGTGAGTTTCACAGAGTCTTATTACAATTCTAACATTCCCAAATTGCCTCTTAAGATTGAAAATCTTGATTCACATAAAGGTTTTGTGAAAATATCAGCAAGATTCAAATCAGTATGAATCTTTGTCAATTTCACATCCTTTCTTTCAACATGATCTCTTATGAAATGATGCCTTACATCTATGTGTTTTGATCTAGAGTGTAAAACTGGATTCTGTGTAATAGCAACAGCACTTGTATTATCACAAAATATAGTTGTTTCTCTTGATTCAATCCCATAGTCTTGTAATTGATATTGCGTCCATAAGATTTGAGCACAACAACTTCCAGCAGCAATGTATTCTGCCTCAGCTGTAGAAAGAGCAATTGAATTTTACTTTTTACTATGCCATGCTACCAACCTTTCACCTAGGAATTGGCAAATCCCACTAGTACTCTTCCTATCAATCTTGCAGCCTGCAAAATCTGAGTCAGTGTACCCAATGAGTTCAATTCCTCCTTCTTTAGGATACCATAATCCTAAATTTTGTGTGGATTTGACATACTTGATGATCTTCTTTACAGCATTTAAGTGTGATTCCTTAGGATTTACTTGGAATCTAGCACATACCCCAACTGCAAACATGATATCAGATCTGCTAGCTGTAAGGTATAGCAATGATTCAATTAGTCTCCTATATTTGGTTACATCAACACTTTTGCCATTCTCATCTTTGTCAAGACTCACAGAAGGTGTCATAGGTATATTGGTAGGACTTGAATTATCCATTCCAAATCTCTTTATAAGCTCTTGAGTATACTTAGCTTGATTGATGAAAATTCCATATGTCATTTGCTTAGCTTGTAATCCCAAAAAGAAATTTAGATTTCCCATCATGCTCATTTCAAATTTCTCAGTCATGAGCTTAGAGAATTTTCTGCATAATTCCTCATTTGTTGAGCCAAAGATTATGTCATCAACATAGATTTGGACAAGCAAAATATCATTCCCATGTTGTAATCTGAATAAGGTTTTGTCAACCATTCCCTTTTTGAATCCATTTTTGATCAAATGATCACACAGGGTATCATACCATGCTCTTGGTGCTTGTTTAAGTCCATAAAGGGCTTTTCTAAGCTTATAAACCTTGTCTTCAGCTGTAGATTCCTCAAATCCTGGTGGTTGTTCAACATACACTTCTTCAGAAAGTAAACTATTAAGAAATGCACTCTTTACATCCATTTGATAGACTGTAAAGTTCATATGTGCAGCATAGGCTAGAAATATTCTTATAGCTTCTAATCTTGCAACTGGGGCAAATGATTCATCAAAATCTATGCCTTCAGATTGACAATAGCCTTGAGCTACTAACCTTGCTTTATTTCTGGTTACAATTCCATCTTCATCAAGTTTATTCTTGAAAACCCACCTAGTATCAATCACTTTGTGATTCCTAGGTCTTGGGACAAGTTCCCATACTTGATTTCTCTCAAAACCATTCAATTTTTCTTGCATTGCAATAATCCAATTGACATCTTGCAGTGCTTCATGAATATCAGTAGGTTTTGAAGATGAAAGAAATGTAGCAAACATTGCCTCATGAATTTGTTTTCTTGTTTTCACAGCATCTGATAGGTTTCCAATTACATGATCAGGGGGGTGATCTTTCAACCAAATCATATCTGACACAGGTTCTAATCCTTGATCATTGTTCTCTACAGCTGTAGATTCACCTACTGCAGACTCATCAAGTCCTTTTGTTGGTGTTTCTACTTCTGTTTGAACATTCTCATGGACTAGGTCTTCTACATTCTGTAAAGGTGGTAACTCAACAATTATAGTGCCAAAGCCTTTGTTAGTCAAATCTACAGGATTTTTTATCTCAACATAGTGCTGTTGACATGTAACTGTAGAGTTGTCCTCCTTAGAGTCTTCAGCAATTTCTTCAGGGGAGTTATGTTGTTCATTAAAAACAACATGTTGTGACTCTTCTACAATCATCAATCTTTTGTTATACACTCTAAATGCTTTGCTAACATTAGAATAACCAAGAAAGATACATTCATCTGACTTTGAATCAAAAGTCTTAAGATATTCCTTCCCATTATTCAGTATGAAGCATTTGCATCCAAAAATGTGTAAATAAGAGATATTGGGAGACCTTCCTTTCCATAACTCATATGGAGTCTTTTTATGCTCTTTGACAATCAGGCATCTATTCTGGGTATACCATGCAGTGCTTGTTGCTTCTGCCCAAAATTTCTTAGGCAACTTTGCTTCTACAATTGTGGTTCTTACAGCTTCTTTGAGTGTTCTATTCTTTCTCTAGCAACTCCATTTTGCTGAGGGGTTCTAGCTGCAGAGTATTCATGAACTATTCCATGTAGTGAACAATACTCTTCAATCACTTGATTTGTAAATTCTGATCTTCACAATCTTCAGATTTCTTTCATTTTGAATCCTTCTTAACAGTTCTGGCAACTGCTATAGAGTTTCACTCTTCTTTCTTAGAAACACAGTCCAAGAAAATCTTGAGTAATCATCTACAACAACCAAAGTATACGTCTTTCCACTTATACTTACTGGTTCTATGGGTCCAAAAAGATCCATATGCAGTAATTCAAGTGTTCTTGAGGTACTAAGGTGTATCTTGCTTTTGAAAGTCTTCTTGATTTGTTTCCCCTTGACACAAGCATCACATAAATGTTCCTTCCTGAACTTGGTATTTGGCAAACCTCTTACAAGTTTGTTATTTACAAGTTCATTCATGGTTTTGAAGTTTATGTGATTCATTCTTTTGTGCCATAGCCAACTAACTTCATTGGAACTATTAGCTAGAAAGCAGGTTGTTTCAGCTGCAGAGTTCCACTCCACAATGTAAACATTCCCTTTTCTAGTTCCTGTTAGTTTAGTGGTTTGGGTTTCAACATCTTTGACTATGCAAGTATCTTGGGTAAAGTCTACAGAGTAGCCTTTGTCACAAAATTGACTTACACTAAGTAAATTATGCTTTAAGCCTTCTACCAAATAAACATCATTGATCTGAACATTTCCTTTGAGTAGACATCCTGATCCTTTAGCTGTTCCACTAGCATTGTCTCCAAAAACAACTTTAGGACCTTTATGATCTTTCACATCTTGTAGTAAGCTTCTGTCTCCAGTCATATGTCTTGCACAACCACTGTCTATGTACCAAATCTCTCTTTTGGTGGTTGTAACATGTCCCTGCAAAATAGAATGAGTTATTTAGAAATCAATGATTTGGATTTCCTCCAGTGTTACTCTTTGCAATCCAAACCTTTTTGGGAGCTGTAGAATTGTTAATTCTACAGTTCTTGCTTGATCCTCCTCTTTGTGTGTTTGAAGAGGGAGACATATCTGACATATTTCCATTCTAGAATCTATCAAAGTTAAGTCTTCTTTCCATATTCAATTTATGATAGATTTATTCTTCTGGCTGTAGGATTGACTCTGCAGTTTGTTTCAAAGTCATGTTTTGAAACATATTTGAGACATCATATTCAGAGTCATCCATGATCTCCTTGATTTTTTTATGACTTTTTGGTGACAATTCTTTGAATGAATTCAAGAATTTTAAATCTTCTGGCTGTAGAGTTGAATCTACAGTTTCTTCAGGGGTTGTTTCCTTGATGAACTTTCTCTCTGGTCTTGGAATTGACTTTTGCAAATATTTCATCCAGACACAAGGGTTGTATCCTATTCCTGTCAAATTCTTTGAATGTCTTTGCTCAGACAACATCTTCTTTAGTTGTTTGGATGATTTTCCAAAACAATCCAGCTTCTTTTGATAATAAGCATTGTGTTCTTCAAGTTCAGCTATCATTAGTTCTTGATATCTGATTTTCTCTTTAAATTCAGCACAGTCTGCAGCTCTGCAACTTGCTTCATTGAAAAGTTCTTCATTGTCTTCTTTTAGACAACTGTAACCTTCCTTCAGTTCTTGTAGAATCTCCAGTTGTTTCTCAGCATCTTCCACTCCAGCTAACAAAGCTTTCATTTGTTCTTTCTTGAAACGACTATCTCTTCTAAGATCTTCATTTTCCTCTTGGAGTCTTTGGATTGCACTTAGCATGTCACTGGAAGAATCCTTTTCTGTAATATAACTTGATGATGATGAGCATACCTCTTCGTCTTTAGCCATAAGACAGATTAGGGCTTCTTCATCTGAGTCTGTAGAGTCTGAATCCTCTAAGTCTACAGTTGACTTTTGAGAAGAAGAGGGACAGTCTTCCTGGTTTTTATCAAACTCAGAAAGTAGTGCTCTAATTCTCTCTTTATCAAACTTTTTCTTCTTATCTCTCCTGAGTCTCTTTTCTTCATCAGTGTACTTTTCAGCTTTGGGGTATGGACAATCCTTGATGTAATGTCCTGGCTTTCTGCAGTTATAGCATAGATAAGTTGAGTTAGGTGTTGTAGATTTCACCTTACCATCTTCCTTAGGGGTGAACTGCTTCTTCACGGTCCATTTTCCAAATTTCTTGAGCTGCTTTTGTCACGCCCTAAAATTCTAAGCATTTCAAATCAGCGGAAGTCTCACTTTTAATTAATTTAATAAAACATTCTTTAGGACGTGCACCCATTTTACTAGCATTA
Source organism: Prunella vulgaris (assembly GCA_026898435.1). Classification (NCBI taxonomy): domain Eukaryota; kingdom Viridiplantae; phylum Streptophyta; class Magnoliopsida; order Lamiales; family Lamiaceae; genus Prunella; species Prunella vulgaris. The sequence continues at coordinate 135,701 of JAPKLY010000609.1, read as the reverse complement.
AAATTCTTTTCTTTGAAAATCCTTGTTGAACTAAAATCAAACTTTCACGATAAATTTCTCATTAAATACATCCATAGAAATCATAAAAAAATACCTTGACAAACATTCATAACATATTTCAAAAATATTCACTTAACATATTCATAGGAATCACAAAAGTAACATATAACATGCTTCAATAATATTCACATGTGAATTAAACTTATTCTAACATCATTCAACATGTAAAACAACAATTAAATCATGCAATAATACTTAAATAATTCAAGAACAGTAGCTGGTACGTGAATCTAACGAAAATAGTCTGGGTGTACTCATCAAAACTGGTTGTGTATAAAAACAGTCCACTAACTAATACCAAATCCATTTTCTTTAATACTATTATCTTGCCAAATCATCTAAGGCCTCTAAATACTCAAATAAATCATATTAAACATATTATAAAGACTTGCCACGCAAATTCATTTTTAAAACACTTGAAAAGCTCGTAAAACAAAGATAAAGGACTAATTTTGAGCTTAAACTTTAAAACGATTTTGCTCCTGATTTTATGACCAAAATACTTAATATTTTATGACTAATAAACTGCAAAAATTTCGAAAATAAGCTGGGCATAAATTCGGTAATTTGAAAACAAGAATTTTGAGGACTAGAAACACATAAAGGACTAAAACTGGAACCTCGACTTCTACTAAGTAAAAACTCATGAAATTTGGTCAACATACATTATAAATCATGGCAAACATTCTGGTAAAATTTCATAATTTTTGGAGTTATAAAACTTAACTTATTGATCATGCAAACTAAGGACAATAACTATTATTCTTAACAACAATTAAACACATAAATCAACACTTAATCATTCGTATAAAATTCAAAACCATCAGCTGCCATATTATTAAATAAATTAATCAACTTAACTCCTAATAATCATGCAAATTAACACACAATCAAATAATAATACTTCATATATAATTCATAATAAAAATCCCATAATTCATCAAACCATAATAAATCCTAAATCAAACATCTACGTGTCCATGCACTCAATGAAATAAAACTTTCATACGTCAAATCTTGTGGCAAACATAAAGTGCCGAAAACATTAAATAAAATACTTGCATCTTAAATAAAAGCCTACTTGGAATTTATTAATAAAACTTCAATACAATAACTTCTTCTTTCTCGCATCACATCCACCTTCCTCCGCATCGCCCATCTCGTCACCTTTACTCTTGAAAATCTGAAAATATAATTCGGTGAAGGGGTGAGAAATTATAAGATAATCACTCCGTGGGGATAGTTTAGTTCGAAGTCTAAATATAAAGGACACAATAACATGTAAACATACCCTTCTTTCTTAACATATGATACGACTTTTGTATCCATTCATTGATGATATAGCTGATCATCCTTAACATTCATTTGACAATATAGCTGATTGTCCATTCATAGATTGATGGTAGAGCTGACCATCCATTCATATTAGCACATAAACACATAATTGCATCAAACTAAATATTTAAAAGTCGAACTATAGTTACCACTTTTCACCGTTTAAACCGCCACCTTTTCTTGACTTGAAAATAGAGAAGTGTTGTACGTTGGCTTGACTAATCCTTGTGCTCGAATCCTACTCCTTTCCTCACTCAAACTGCCGAGACTTACTCTCTTTCTACCTCTACAAGCTGCTGGAAAAACTGGTCCTCTAACTTCAAAACATGGCCGAATTTGGGTGCTATGGGTGGCTGCCGATTTCTAGGGTGTCTAAGGGTCTTGGGGACTTGATCAATACATATTTATAGAGTTGGAAAAGTATGGTTTGGGGCTGAATAAGGTGCTGGCCGAAATTGCAAGGAAAAGGCAAGAAAATTGGCCCAATATCTTGGTGTATCTCTATTTCCATACTTGGCAACTTATTTCCTTATTTAAAAGATCCTTACTAACTTTTTATTCTTGTGATACTTAACCTTCAAGCATGTATATTCTCTTGCATAAGAATATGACTTATTTCCATAAATAAAGATACTAGAAATCCATGTCTTATACTCTCTTAATTTTCGAAAATTCTTATAACTCTAAGATCCAATATTTTTCGAAAATACTACTAATACTATCCCAAGTATTATTTAATCCTATTCTTGGTCAAATCCTCATAAAGTCAAATCCCTAAATTTAACTTCCTCAATTACTAACATGCCCTTAATGAATTAATACTTAAGGAAACACTAATCTTAAAGGACTAATACTATAACCTCAACAATAATATTATTCTTCTTTCCTCTAATAATTCGAAACTTAAGTACTATCATAAGAGTCCAATTAATACTAATTGGGACAACTAATACTAAGCAACCAATTTAGAAATACTAAGGCATAACAACTTAAAGGACTAACCTTGTACTCACACAAACTCACGCCTAAAACTAAATAATTAAAGGACTAAAAGCTGCTGCCTATGCGGGGTGTTACAGCTTTATTAAAAGAGCCAAGTCTTCATCATCAGAACTTGTAGCTGTAGGGTTGTCAGCAACTAGAGCTGTAACCTTACTACTGTCAGGTTCTTTTCTCCTGCTTATGTCAAACTCATAAGCCTTGAGGTCTGAAAAGAGTTCAAAGGTGGATATCTTAGATAAATCCTTTGATTCTCTCATAGTAATGACCTTCATGTCCCATTCACTAGGTAAGCCTCTAAGAACCTTCATGTTCATTTCTCCTTGTGAGTACTCTTTACTAAGTGAATCTAGCTCATTGAGAATCTCAATGAATCTTGACTCAAACTTATCAAGAGTTTCACCAGATTTCATCTTGAAGTTCTCAAACTTTTGAACTACTATCATGAGTTTATTTTCCTTGATTTGTTCAGTTCCTTCACAAATCATTTCCAACTTTTCCCATATATCTTTTGCAGTTTTGCAGTTTTTGATCTTGCTAAACACAATTTTATCAAGTGAATGATAAATAGTGTTCTTTGCAACATTGTCAAGGTTGGACCTTCTCTTATCATCCTCAGTCCATTCCCTTCTGGGTTTGGGGATAATCTGAGCTAGTCCAGCTGACTGATCAGCTGCAGTGTTGACCTTTGTGATGGGTATGGGGCCATCCTCTATTATAGACCACATTTCATCATGGATTGCAGACAAGTGTGCTTGCATTCTAATTTTCCATTCATCATAGTCCTCAGCAGAGAACATTGGAACCTTTGATTTCACCATTTTGGGAGCCATGCAAGTATGCAGGTGTGTTTTTCAAAAATAAAAAAGGATCTAGCTAGGTACTGATCAAAGCAGTGGCAAGCCAACTACTCTGATACCACTTGTTGGTCCCTTAAAGTGGTCAAGGTCTAGAGGGGGGGTGAATAGACCTTGAGTCCAAAATCAAATTTTCAAACTTTTCAAAAAGGATGGATTCTAGAACCTTACAGTAGTCCTTTTTCAAGTTTAAAAGAATAATTCTACAAGAGTTTTTAAGAACAGGACCACAAAGGTTACAGCTGTAGACTACAGAGTCTGCAACTGTAGAGTTCAAAACTTTGCAAAATAAACAATCACTTGTAGACAAAATATCAGAGTAATTCTCACAATTAGAATTGTATTGAGAATACTTCAATGTGCAGTGGAATAAAGTGAGTGATTAATGAAAAACAATGTAAACAAGACTTAACAGTTGAGAGACTTATGAAAGTCTACAGCTGTAGAGTCAGTTTCTGTGAAAATCACAAGGGTTTTATACACCTCAGATTTTAAAGCAATGATGAATGTAACAAGGAAAATAAATATGCAGTACAATAAATTAAATAGCAGAAAGTAAAAGACCAGGTTTATAGTGGTTCAGTGTCTATAAAAAAACAACCTACATCCATTGTTACACCACTTAGGTACCAAATTCACTAAGAGATGATCACTAAGATCAGTACAAATAGTTTCCCCTTAGAACTAGGTTCACTCAGATTCCTATTCTAAAAAGAGATACTATCCTATTCACTAAGAATACAAACTCACAAAGAGTTTTTAAAAACCTCACAAAGAGATATCTACACAAAGTAGAAATATAAAATGGGTGAGGGAACAACAACAAAAGGTGTGATTCTTACTAAGAAAAATCCTAACCAACTATCCTATGAATCAAAAAGAATAAAAACAGAGAAAGCTCTCTCAGAATATGCTGGTTGTAGATTTGCTTAAGTTGAATGCTTGTATGCGCAGGGTTGTTGTTGTTGCTTCCTCTGAGGACATCTTCTATTTATAGATTGAGTGGTGTGACTTTTCCATTGGAAATTCAAATTTGAAATCCGGATAAGGCTCCTCCCTCTCTATTTGGCATGTGTGAAATGGTCATCCTCCTTCACACTGAATAGTACTGATTGTACTATGTCCTTTCTCTCATAATTCTGGCCTCTTGTAACTAATCTTCATTATCAACCAGTTTCTTTTAAGAATAATCTCCACTTAAGTACAATTTAGTGAGTGCTTGAGAACTACACTAATAGTGCTTAAGGGTCTTCATTAGTCTTCAATTAATCTCTGACTTGTACCATCTTCAAACGGTTCTTTGCTGCTGTAGAGTCCTGTCAATATGAAAAATCGGCTGTAGAGAAACCTTACAGCTGTAGGGTCATGTCTCAGCTGTAAATTGATCAAATACACAGTTGTAGACTTCTCTTACAACTATATATTTCAAACAACAATTTCCTTAGAACAAGTGTTAGATTAATTCATCAAATTTAAACACATTGTTTTGCATACATCAAAATATAAACCAAGGTACTAACACTTTGTGTGTTCAATAATTGCAAAATAAATTCCTTAAAAAATTAATTTCTCCATTTTTTTCGTATAAAAAAGGACTTAGATGCAATGGGGCTTTAATTTTGCAATGGGATAAGCTATAAAATTGCTTAGATATATGCAAATTATATATGTTTTGATTTATTGAAATATAGCATTGTTGTGATGGTCAAGTTGCTGTGAGTGCTCTTATTAAGAAAAACTAGAAATTTAAATTCAACTCTTACTCCATTAAAAAAACAAATCAATGGATATGGCGATCATGGAAGCTGCTCTGAGATTGCATAACTGAGGTTTGTGTTTTTTGGGATTGTGCTGCCGATTTTAGGCGTTTTGTACTTAGGGTCTCGCTCTGGTAAAGCGGTTGTAACCTCTCTCATTTACTGCTTTCTTAGTGAATCGTTTGCCACGATTATAGCTGCTAGTTTTACGTGCTGTAGTTTTTTAGGAAAAATTACGAGCTAGTTTGTTGTGATTTGTGGTCTTGATCTTGTGTCCTTTGTATTGCTTCCGATGTGTGTTAAATTTGTTTTTTGCATCTTTGTGTTTGCAAAATATTTTTTGAGTGAAATGGCTGCTGGGGTCAATTTATTGATGTATTTTAAACCTTCGTGTGTTTATGTGTACTAAACTCTTTGTGTGGTTTGAGTATTACTCCTTTGTGGTTTTGTTTGCCTTTGTGGCTTGATTGCCTTTGTGGTATTGTTTGCCTTTATGGCTTGTATGCCTTTGTGGCTTGTATACCTTTGTGGTCTTGTCCATTTGTGGATTGTGTGCCTTTGTGGTCTTGTCCATTTGTGTGTGCCTTTGTGGCTTGTATGCCTTTGTGGATTGTTTGCCTTTGTGGCTTTTATACCTTTGTGGTTTTATGCCTTTGTGGTTTTATCCTTTTTGGATTGCATGCCTTTGTGGTCTTGTCCTTTGTGGATTGTGTGCCTTTGTGGCTTGTATACCTTTGTGGTTTTGTCCTCTGTGGATTGTGTGCCTTTGTGGTCGTGCATGCCTTTGTGGTTTGTTTTATCATTGTGGCTTAGTCTCTATGTGTCTCTGTTGCTTAGTGGTATTTGACTTTGTGTCTTTGTTGCTCTTAGTGAGGTGGAGCAACGGCCATTGTGGTATTTTGAGTCTTTGTTTACTCTGTTTATTTGACTTTGTGTCTAGGTTGTTCCTCTTGAGGTGGAGCATAGGTCTTTGTGACTAGAGTCTTTGTGACTAGGTTTGCGTGATTTGGATCTTTGTGATTCTTACCTTTGTGGTTGCATGTTTAATTGCTTTGTGTCAATTGCATGAATATGTGTGACTTTGTGTTCTTTATGTTATCACTTGGACTAACTTTTTGTTTTTTGCAGGTTTTGTGTACTAACTTTGTGTTTGTGCAGGTTTTTTTTTTTGTATGCCTTTGTGTGTGTGCTTGTGTCTGCATGTGTATGCTTGTGTGTGGGTGATGATGAAAACCCGTGGATTCCGATGTTGAGAAAGGAATGGCCAAAAAGGTGGAGAATGTTGGGCTTGAACCCACTTGGTTTTGGACCATTTGGTTAAACCTTAAGCCCTATTCTCTAACCCTAGTTTTAGTTGGCAGCCACCATATAAAAGACTACGGTGCTTCTCCTCTCATGTGTGATCGACTGAAATCGTGATTGAGAGTTGAGAGGCTATAGTCTGGTGTGCAGCCCTACACGAGGGACTTTTGTGCCTAATCAATCTCATCGTTTTTGTGTCCACCAAACGGGTGGCATGAACCCAAGCCCGTAAACCAAATCGTGAGTCGTGAGAGAAGGCAGGGTGACCCAACAATGTGGTTAATGTGAATGAAAGAAGCTGCTCCAAAGTCCACAATTTGGAGGTGAAGCTTCCTCAATTTCTTAATTCTCATTTCTATTTTGGATTTTGTATGTTTTGCACTGTTTACTCTAGTGTTTAAAATGATCCTCAAAACTGGAAATTATTTCCTCATTGCACTAGATCTTGGCAACATGATTGAAAATGATTTCTTTGTGTGTTCTATAATTGCAAAATAAATTCCTTAAAAAATTAATTTCTCCATTTTTTCGTATAAAAAGAACTTAGATGCAATGGGGCTTTAATTTTTCAATGGGATCGATGAGCTATAAAATTGCTTAGATATATGCAAATTATATATGTTTTGATTTATTGCAATATAGCATTGCTGTGATGGTCAAGTTGCTGTGAGTGCTCTTATTAAGAAAAACCAGAAATTTAAATTCAACTCTTAGTCCATTAAAAAAAACAAATCAATGGATATGGCGATCATGGAAGCTGCTTTTCAAATTTCCATGAGCAAAATTTTCCATGAGAAATTTCTCATTTGTACTTTTCATATATATATATATATATATATATATATTTATATTATTTCAGATTTGAAAATAGTAAGTGAATAATTAATTACTTATCTCTTTAATTTTTCATACAAAATTTAATGACTATAATTGTTAGAAAAAAAAAGAGACATTTTTTGCAAAATATAGGACTAGAAGATGTAAAATAGTGTGGAAATGTGGTAGTGGATATTGTAAAAGATGGATATGCAAATATTGTAACATTCTTAGTTTAATTCGCTTGTGCAGGCTTCTCCCGTAACAATGGGTGATGGTCAAATTGGTGTGAGTCGAGGATTTTGTCAAATTGGTGAAGCTAATTTTTGGATTTGTTACATTTGCCTCACGGTGGAGACTGTAAAACGCATCTTGTCAAAAGGAAACCCTCATCAAAGTCGTGATTTTCGATGGGGTACTTGTGAAACCATATACAAGGACAAAGGAAAATTAGCAGACAAACATCAAAACATGGAGATGAAGTTTTTAAAGTTATGAAATTATAATCCTCCTCACCGTACCTGTCAATTCAGCCATAGAAATGTACGCACTTTCGAGACTCGGGTGGTCATTCTTGGCAATTCTTGATCGTTCTTGCTCACGTGATTCTCATCCGCCTGATTAGGATGTACATCTTCCCAAACACTTCCATCTGTTGCCATTTATTTGATTACATAATTAGACATCAACAAACATAATGCATTTGTTAAAAAATTGAACCATCATTTATAGGATAAGAACTGCAGTTTCTAATGGACCATTGTCTTGAGGTTATTGTTCAGCCTGCAAAGCTATATTGTTACTATATTAATAAGCCGGGGAAAATGTTTTTTTAGGACCATAATTATAGGGTAGTTGGAAAAGTAGGACAATAAGTTTTCAAGCTTTAAAAAGTAGGACAATATGTTTTCAGGCTTGGAAAAGTAGGACAATAACTTTGAAAAGTTGTAAATTTAGGCCAATTTGAGCCCGAACTAAACTCAATTCGGGCTCAATTGTCCTACTAAATTTTAGTAGATTATAAGTTGCTAAATTATTGGAAAAAATGTTATAAATTGCTTACAGTTGAGCTCAAATTGGGTTTAATTTGTGCTCAAATTGGCCTATATTTACAAATTTTCAAAGTTATTGTCCTATTTTCCAAGTCTGAAAACATATTGTCCTACTTTTCCAAGTCTGAAAAACATATTGTCTTACTTTTCCAAGCCCGAAAACATATTGTCCTACTTTTCCAAGCCCGAAACATATTGTCCTTAAATTACAACTACCCTATAATTACGGTCCTAAAAAAACATTTTTCCCTTAATAAGCCTTAGTCTGGTATGCACCACGGCACTGTGCAATTTAAGTTCATTTTTAAAAAATTATACTATTTATTAATAAATTTAATATTTCTCTATTCTCTCTAGGCTGATGTTTCTATATATACTAATTATATAGTGCAAATGGGATCATTGGGTCGATTACTCTTGGCCAAAATATTTGTCCCCTGGAACTATCTTAAAATACAAGGAATATAAAAAATACAAGAAAATTAAAAATAAATACCAAAAATTAATTTCTCCAACTTTGATATTATTGTCATAACATAAAGAAAATAATTCACTTAATTCCCATCCAATGATCAATCCAAAATACGGGATGCTTTTTGTTAACAGTGGAAAATCGACGTATCAAGCACAAAAATGAAAATTTTAAAAAATATAAAATGAAAAATGTGGGGAAGAAAAAACTTGAACATATGAGTAGAAAAAAAGGGAATAATACGCTTTTTTATCCTTTAATTTTTTTAATTTTAGTATTCATCCTGTTAATTTTTGAATTTTAAAAATCATCCTCTAATTCGTAGAAATTTGACATTTTAGTTATATTACCTGCTACTTAAGGTTATTCATCTGGTCATATAGATATAGTACAGTTAAATGAGTGTCACATTAAGCATATGAACGAATGAGTAACCTGATATAGTAGGTACTAAGATGAAAATTTCAAATTTGTATAAGTTATAGTATCATTTTTAAAACTCAAAAGTTAACAGGACAAAAATTATTCAAAGATAAAAGATGCATTTTACCAACAAACATCAACGCATCCAGTGTAGTGGTATCATAGTACCCTGCCATGGTACTGACTACGATTTTATTCCCTGGATTTAAAAGGAACTAAATTTTATTTGAGTGGATGATTATTAGTTAAAGAAGGTCGGAGTGCTTAATTACTGATCTCATTAAGGTAGGAGTGTTAACAACTTCTCTTTCCAAAATTGATGTTCAAATACAAGATTGTATTGTAGTTGGCGTGTGATGTTACTTCGAAGACCATTCACAATCCGGAGGCTCGACACACATTAGAGCAAAAGAACAAGACACGTACCCTAACTCATTTGAACATATATAGTTGTTAATTCAAGAGAGTTGAATTATTTTAGGGCATGTTTGTTTACCGAGAGAGAATGAGAGAGAATAGTGTTTTTAATATGGGTAAAGGCAATGACCCATCTGGATTTTGGTGCTTTCCGACACATTTTCTCCCTCCATTTAATTCAAGGAGACAGAGACAGAGATGGGTTTGTGCCTGAGGAAAATAGGGTTTCAGGTATACACTGAATCTGGACATATTTTATTTATTTTTTAATTCGAAAACAGCCAGTATAATAGTTTATATTCAAAAAATGATCTTTCATTTTTTTTGAAATTATTACAAATTTACAAATAAGGTCTCTACTAATGCCTAATAAAAAAAATTAGTATGTCTAAAGTGCACTTGGGACTTGGGAGCATCCCATTCATCCTTTATTGGGCCTTAATTTTAAAATCAATTTTGAGCATCCTATACCCAAAATTGGGCTAGTTAAAATTTAAATTAGGAATAAGGGCAAACTTAATACACTAAGTGCTAAAAATTCAGCATATTTATAGAGGGCACGGATATTCTCCCCCCATTTTTTATTATTTCACCCCACATTTAATTTTTCTTTCTTAAAATATTTTTTAAAGACAAAAATACCCATTTGTTATATTTTCCTAAATTTTATCAGATCAATTCACCCCCATCTTGTTGATATAAAAAAACTGACACCACTGTCGTCCTAATCACGACAACCACCTGATTCGCGCCACTCCTCTCCGCCAAGATCCGACGCACACGCCGTCGGCGAACACCATAAACGCGCACACCCTGAAACCGCTCTCAGGCTGCCTCCTTCCTTGCGATGTCGATCGCCGTTGGAAATCGCCATCAACACAACTGCCATGTTCCAGTCGTTCACTTCTCACCGTCAACGGAAATCCATTCGAAGACCACTGCTCGGAAACGACTGAAACCATCCCTCATTCATTGCCGAAAATCGTCTTCAACACCAGTCGCGACCCAATCGAAGAATCCTCTCATGTCAATGTTCGACACTGGGCTGTGGAACATTTGCTTAATGTTTAAAAAAAATTCAAATCTTGTATTCATGTTCGAAGATTTTGTTCGAACATTGGAAAAATGTTCATGCATTTTTGTCGAACAATATTTTTCGACAAACCTGACCGAACAAAGTTAAAATATTCGATGAAAATTGTCGAACAAACATATAAATCGCGGCAAACCAGAGTCGAACGACGGGGCTTTAACATCGGCAGTAAATCGATTGACGACGAGCAGGTTTAAGCGCGGTGGGTGGACATTTCCCATTTCCAGGCGCGGCGGTGCATTGGCTCGATCGGTGCCTGTGTTTCTGGTGAAATCGGCGAAGCGATAAATCACGGCGGTGCCAAAATCGACCTTGAATATCAAGAAGGCTGCTGTTTGATGTCTAACCATGATAAAGAAAGGAAAGCAGCTACTTTGGTTAATTGCCGAATTATTTAAAAAAAAGAAAGCCATTATCGACCATGGCCTTTTTGGAAATTAAACCACCTTGAAAATGGTCAGCTCTTCGGGGCTCTTACTTCCGACAGCAGAGCTTGTGGTAGCGTCACGAAGGAGCGGCATGAGTTCCGGCGAGGATAGTGGTGTTAGAGGCTAGACGATTCTGTGATCAGTGGTTCCAGCCGGCGGTTCTGTGAAGAAAGATGTGGGGTGAAGTTACAAATTTTATCTTCAGTTATAAATGATAATGGGTAGTTTTTGAATAGTAGGGGTGAACTGAAATTTTAGGGTAGTGAAGTGAAAAATGGGGTGAAGTAATTAAAATTGGGGAGAATATCCGTGCTCATTTATATATTTTTCATTTTTACCAAATCAAATGTGAACTGTACAAATCACATTACCACTTTAATTTGAAAACACACAAATACTTATATACGTTCTCAGCCACGCACACATTAAAAATAATCTTCTCGCTTATTCTCTCTCTGTAAACGAAAATGCCCAAAAATAATTTAATTCTCTCTCTGTGGAACGGCAATGATTTGGGGGGAGAGGGGAAATTTCGGAGAGGAGGGAATTTCGGAAAGGTTCTCTGACAAGAAAGGGAAGCGAGTCGGACCCATGTGGTCGGCGGTGGTGGTAGAGGATGCAGTGTGACGGAAACACTACTACAAATTATACTTTGCATAGCTTTACTTAGAGAGCTCATTAGCAAATGAGCTTTCTAAGTAAATACGAAAATAATTAAAAAAAAAAATTAGCTTACAAAGCGGTTAAAAACCGCTACAGAAAAAAAAACATCAACTTACAAAGCGGTTCTTTAACCGCTACAAAAGAAAAAAAAAAAAACATCAGCCTACAAAGCGGTTTAGAACCGCACTAACTTCGAAGCCCAAGCCCAACTAGAATTCTTTACTTAACCTAACCCTATTTCATTTCATTCTGAAAACTCTTAACATATATATATCAATACTCTCTCGCTCCTCTCCGCCTGAAGTCGCCGCCCACTGCCTCCGCCTGAAGCCGCCGCCCTCCGCTTTCGCCTGAAGCCGCCGCCCTCGGCCTCCGCCTGATGCCGCCGCTCCGCCTGAAGCCGCCGTTAGATGAAGGCCGCCACTCTCTGCCATAGATCTGACGGCGTAGATCTGAAAGCCCGCCGTTTCCATAGTGGGTGGGTGGGCAGGCGGCTGAGCTCCGTCGCGGGGCTTGAGTAATAGATCTGCCCGGCGACGCGATATCCATCCCCTCGTCTCCTCCTCCACGATTCCAGCAATCTCTTCGCGTTCGCAGGTGCAAAAATCAATAATCTATGTTCTAATCGAAATTTCCCTGTTTTTCTGCTTTATTAGCTTTGAATTTTTTCAGGTTTTTGTTGCGGTTGGAAGAAGAAGACCCATATATTGATGTGATGATTTTGAGGAGGATTTTGGTTTCAACACGCAAACAGCAATCCTCCTCCACTAACCTCTGCAAACTCTCGCCGCGTTCGATGTCCGACTGGAGAAGTCCGCCTCCGTTCGCACACCTCAGTCGCCGGAAAGAAGCAACAAAACTCGCCGGAAGAAAAACCATCTCAATGCCAATGTCTGTTATGTTTTTCAGGTTTTTGAAATTTTTGATTCTTTTGTTTGAATTGGTCAACATCATCTAAGAAACAATTAGGTTTTATTTTTTTCTTGTATATTTTGTGAATTAAAAATTAGGGATTTTCTTTTATTTTCACCACTTTCATTTTTAATTGTTTGTAGATGCTGATTGATTTACCGCAAATAGCTGTAAATTGTTTGTAGATGCTTATTTCACCACTTCTATTTTTACAACTTACATTTTTATTTTTATTGTTTGTAGATGCAGATTGTTTACAATTTTATTTTTATTGTTTGTAGATGCAGATGGTTGTAATTTATATAGTTTGTGGATCCATTTTTATTGTTTGCAAATTTTGATTTACCGTAAATTATGTTTTATAATTTAATTTGTATTTTTAACTTTTTAAAATATTTTTTTTTAAAAAAAAGAACCCTTGCAAAGCGGTTAAGGACCGCTCTTTAAGTGGCTATTTGGAGAGCGGTTGAAAACCGCTTTCTAAGAGCTTATTTGGAAAGCGGGTTGTTAACCGCTCTACTAACTTGGATAGCTTTCACTTGGAGAGCCCCAATAACCGCTCTCCAAGTGAAAAAATAGGGGCTTTCCAAGTTCAATTATGTACTAGTGAAATAGTAGGTGATATGAGGTGTGAAGATTGGGTTTTAGCGATGTGAGTGAATTGATGATAAGTGTCCCCACCGTCTCGCCCCCTATTCTTGATCCCTTTCTCAATTCTTTGCTAAATACTTCTTTAATTTTCTTAACGTAAATCAATTTATGAAGTATCATTCTTCGTTAATGTTTGTGATAGATGGTTTTGGGTATACAAAGGATAAATTCAATTTCTATCATGAGAATGATTGTGATTTAGGAAGGGAGATAGATGAAAATGTGCATTTGCAGATGTTGAAATTTTAAAGTGGTGGTGGTTGTTGTTATCAAATGAGAGCAACAATTTCTTTCTTCATCATCATTAAATTAGTATTTTATAAGTTTTTGTGTTGTGACCTTTATCGCAGATTGGTCAACATGGTGGGTTTCAGATGCTGCAGATTGATCAAATCTCCCCTGTCCATACTCAAATCCAGTGAACAAAATGCCGTCAAAGGAGAAGGTAGAGCGCATACGTGCTGCTATACCGAAACAACTTGTATCAATTAAACGATATAACAAAAACTATCGAGAAAACAATCAACAGTAGTTTGAGGTTAGATCCATTAATAAGGACTTAGAGATAACCCAAATTAATATCATTTTACCTTGTCTAATAAAAAAAAAAGAGATGAGATCCATTAATATGGATATGTTGTTTTGTCTATTGTTTCTTATACTCCCTCCATCCCAAAACTACTTTCACACTTCCCTTATTTGGACTAGACAATTCTACTTTCACACACATAAAAAGAAAACTTTTTACGCTCACAAAAGTCAACAAAATACATTTTTTCTTATTTTATTATTTAACTTTACACTCACATACGCACTTTTCTTCCACTTCTCTCTATTTTATCTAACAAACAATACGTGGCAGGCGACGAAAAAATTTACGTGGACTGCATGACAACAAGCACTTGACAATGAAAAATGTAACACTATACAAACCTGAGTTGTCTCTCAAGTTGACAGCGACATGTCCCTGTGGTTCCATCAATTTCTTCCCGTCACCCCATAACCTAACTTACAACTTATGCTAATTAAGAAGATTTACTTTCCCAGAAATGGGAAAATTTTATTGTGGGAGTGCAAAAGGTATTCAGACATAGGATTTAGAGTTACAAAATTTCGAAATTACTTCACCCCAGACCAACATTCAAAACAAAGTTTCTGAGACTATAACATAATATATCATCCAAAACCAATCTTGAAAAGGAAAATTGTTAAATGATGTAATCCAGATAAGAGAACATATCAACAAGAAAAGGAAACTTCAAAATTAAACACGAGAGATGATGCAAGTCAAAGTACATAATGAAGAAGCAGTTCAAAGGACATCAAAATTAAACAACATACAAGTAATTTGGTACAACATTACTCGAAGATATCAGAAACGCTCTTGTACAGCATTTGGACCAAGTGAGACTAAACTTTCAACATAGATACCCTCCCCCATAATTTTATCAATGCTAATTATGGATGAACATTGCAAATCATTGTCCTCTGCATTGTAAGTGTATATCATCAAAGCAGTATCATAAATTAAGAGAAGTTCCCCATTTGTTCCATAATAGCTCTCATCCCTCAAGTCGAAAGAATATAAATCCATCTCCAAATCTTCCTCTTCGCGGCCTTCAATATCGTCATCCTCAATCCAGTAAAGCTGTCCACTCACAAACACCCCAGCTTTAACATTGAAACATGGAAATAAATCCATCCCCTTAAACGTCGTTTTCCACGAATGGCTCTTAAGACTATACACTTTATCAAAAGTGGAGTGTTCGGTGAGATTCATAACCACACTCCTTTTAATCATCGGCCAACTCATCGTAGCCGAACCCATATTTTTCAAAGTTGTCCTCCCTCACGGGTCTAGTGTGTGCAGCAGGCAAATGCAGACACATCCTGGTGGCAGGGTTCCACAGGATAAATGTGCCCTTGTCCTGAACAAGACAAACAAGCCTATTACAGCAACCCACTATAGAAACCCCCCTAACAATGTGTTGGCCATCATCGAATTCAACAGGTTCTTCAATTGGCTCTGCTAACAGCGATGCCCAATTACACATCTTAAGTATCCAATCACGCGAGTTCAATAGGATTCGATGGTGGGATAGAATTTCATTTTCTGATGATCTTTTTAGGTGGATTTTCATGAATCCTTCGCTGTCGATTAAGGTCTTCCATGACTTTGAAACGCACCTGAATTTCAACACGAATTTCACCGGGAGATGTAAATAATATTGGAATATTATTTATTTACAATATATTTAATTAAATATATTTTTCCACATATGAATTGTGGATAAAGTCATTGGAAGTTAAGAGAAAGGTTATAACTTCCGTATCCTAATTGACTTATGAAATGACAAGTCTGAGGAAAAAAAAGGTACGTAACTTTTGAGATTACACAGAGGGGAATTCAAGAGATTATCCCTACAGTATTCATTTTTCCTAATAAGACAGACTCCTAACTCCAAGTAAGAGAACACATTCTGACACTGACATTACTGATTTGTGGAATTTAATACACACACATTACTGTGTATTGGATCCTAAGTACGGGACGTTTTGGATTCTACAGGAAAAGACGAACGAGGATACCAACAGGGTTTATATTTACTTCCGCTGCAATTCCTAACAGGTTAGTGACCTTCTTTCGTGTTGGTCTCGGGACTTGGTTAGGTCTTTCAATTCCAACATATGGTATCAGAGTCATATTGTTGGTGTCCCGTTTTAAATTAATGGCATGCCTTATATTGTTTTTTACTGCAGTGAATTTTTTGTTAAATTATAGGTTTACTGCCGTTTGATTTTTTGTGAAATCATTTGTTTTGGGCATGCTGTTTATATCATATGAAATTATATGTGATTAGTCCATGTTTTTGAGGCCATGTATGCATACCTCTTTGTTCTTCCATTTTTTGTCCCGTACGTACTTATCCTATTTTAGGTCGAATTTTTTCGTTGATCAAAATGGATTGTTTTTTGTATCAATGGATAGAGGGTGAGACGAGGATTCCAGGGACAATTTTTTTGCAATTTTTGGCCTTGTGGATTTATTGTTATGTTTTTTCGAAGTTTGGAATTTTTTCAAAAGCTGACCCGATTTTAAAATTTAAAATACGCATATTTTCGGAAATTTATTGAACAATTTCTGAATGTTGGGTGATAGTACGTATGATGAGGATTCCATACATATTTTTTGTGTAATTTTTGGATAGGAAACAAGAGAGTTATGAATTTTTTAATTTTTTCGTGACTCGGTTTTAGATCTGAAATTACACCCTGAAATCGAACGAATTCAAGTTTGTTCTTGGTATGGTTTTAATCTATGTCTCATGAGGAATTCATCCATGTATCGTTTGTGAATTTTCGTCGAGTTTTGAGCAAGATACGATTTTTGAAAGTTTTTCGCGATTCGGGTCTAATTGAAAATTTTCAGAAACTTTTA
The DNA here is from genome assembly GCA_026898435.1 of Prunella vulgaris. Taxonomy (NCBI): domain Eukaryota; kingdom Viridiplantae; phylum Streptophyta; class Magnoliopsida; order Lamiales; family Lamiaceae; genus Prunella; species Prunella vulgaris. The sequence continues at coordinate 119,025 of JAPKLY010000609.1, read as the reverse complement.
GGCCTGTTTTTAGAGAATTAGATACTCTTCAGGGGTCCAAATGCAAATACCAAACTTGGATCCGACCCATTTAGAGGTGGGTCAGACCCTACCCGGACATTGGACGGCGACAGCTGCGACGGCGGTGGCACATGCAGCCTACACGCAGGCAGACGGTGGCACCGGTGGTGGCGCGTGAAGCCCACGCGCCGGTGATCGGAAAATCCGATGGTGGCGCGTGAACTCCACGCACCGACGGCTGAAGGCCGCGCGTGTGATTCACACGCCAGCGGCTGTCCGATGGTAGGTCGGCGCGTGTGGGCACGTGCTGGCGAGTGGCACCAGCTGCCGGCGTGTCCTGCCATTTCCGCGCGTGTTCCAGCGCATGCTGCCCTGTTTCGTCTTTTTTTTTACCGTTTTCAGCTCGTTTTGTGTCCGTTCGGATGCTTTTTCATGTGTTCCAATGTTGTTTTTGGAGTGTGACTTCATTTAAATGTTTTTATTTGCTTTAAAGACTTATGTAAAGACCTTTTAGTTGATAATATGTGTCATATGCTCCTTATGTATGTCTTCAATTCTTAAATCGTGTTTAATTGGTGTATGAAATTGTTTGTTGAGCTCCGGTTAATCCGGGAAAGTGGGAGCCAATAAAGTTAAACTTAATTTTCACTTGTGAATATACCTAATGCTAATTGGAAATCTTGTTCCATAAGCATTGAAATAGAGGAAATTCATGTGTTAAGGTTTAACTAACACTTTAGTGTGTTTGTTGTTTTTTGTGCTGCTCATTTTTCGGGGATGTCAGAGAGCGGTACAGTTTCTGAGAGCGACACCAGGACCAGTGAAGAGGTCCTACATGATTTTATGAATTATAAGATGAAGCATACTCACAACTTGAGAGAACACTTCATCGAAGTATTGGAAAAGTTTAACCATTTGGTGGTTATCATTCGCAACAAGCAACTTCCATATGAAGCATTCAAACAATTTAAAAGTCCTTATGCCTGGGCTAGAACTCTTCCACCCTACTTGGAAAAAGATTTTTGGGATGTGTGGAAGTCTTCTAAAAAGGGGTCCGAAGGATTAGAAATTATGGGTGCTCTCTCTCGTATTTCGAGAGATAAAGATAGGACTCAGGCACTTAGATCGGCATGCTTGAGGATGGGAAGGATTAGTCGTTCTGATTTTCTGAGATTAAAGAGTCGTGGAAAAGATCAGACGAAGGATCCATTCATGGATAAGAAAGGTCAATTGAAGAATCCATTTATGGATCCTCTAGCGAAGGCCATATATAGTACCGGAACCAGAGAGTTCGATGATTCTAATTATAGGAAGTCGAGAGACAAGTTAGATCGTGCTCTGCACGGATCTCATTGAGTTGTTTTTGTATAAACTAAACTGATACTCTTTGGAGTTTATTTGGTTTTTTCAATGATAACAGCTTATAACTTGTTTTTCCTATATAGTTGTGATTTATGTTGTTGTTCAATGCTATTTATTTTGTTTTAAATACTTGAACGTGAGTTTTATGTTTTGAAACTAGAATCGATTTTGAGATGCATGATGAGATTGAAGATTAGTAACTATAAGTTATTTTTTGAAATCGAATCGTGTGTCAATTTTTTGTTGTCTTAGTTTGGCTCAGCATAAAACGTAATAAAACACTAACACATTGAATCACTTTATTGTTTAAGACAATGGCATTGATAGAAAATTTAGTATATTTTGGACAAGATATGATTATTAGATGCGATCGACCAAGAAATGTCTGACCCGAGCTTTGGGATTGAGAATCGGAGAAATAGGGACCTTGTAACTTATCTTGTTTGGAAAATGAAAAACTTCCACGACACGAGATCTTTACTTAGTTTAGTGATCACAATGTTAGACAACATCTGAGGAATATGTCTAATATGGTTACTGAACTTAAACAAGCTGGTTACAATTTTTCTGATGAACACTGAATTCAAGCTCTAGTCTGCTTACTACCAGATCATTGGAATCTCCTTGAGATTATTTTGACTTAAAATGAGAGTATTAGAACTTTCAGTTAAGTAGCTCATCAGATAAATCTAGAGGTTGAAAGGCTTACAGAAGCTAAACATCCTTCTGGTACCTTCTTCTTTGTTAGTTCTAGTTCAACCGAAGTCTTGGACTTTAAACGAATATAGAACTGGAAGAAAGGGAAGAAGGATAATTGATCGGATAGTGGGAGGTAGGATAACAATACCTAAGGCAATGCAATCAATATGAAAAGAAAGAAGAAGCGTGTTAAAATGAATAAGAAGGATATGAGCAAAATGACATACTACAACTTTTGTGAGCATGGTCGTTTTGCACATGAGTGCCCTGAGCCTTCATAGGACAAGGCAGATCCATCTGATTTCATTATTTGTAGATGTCTCTAAATTTTTGTTTTTTAACTGAATCTTGTCCTTGGTGGACTAAAGATTCGGAAACAACAGACCGAGACATTTGGAAACATGGGAGCCATTGTACATAATCAATGGATTTGAGTAGGATATAATACTGAAGTCAAAATCGAAGACTTGTGACTTGCAGAATTGACTCTGACAGGATCATATTATAATTCTACAAGACGATCTAAATAGCTTTTTAAATCACGTTTTATCTTTTTCTGTTTCATTTATGCTTGCTTGATTTGAGATACATTGTATTGTTATTTTTAGAGGACATGGTTGTCATCGCATTAATATTAAGAGTTATCGTGATGGACTTATAGTAATCAGCTTTATGTTTTGGATGGTGAAAGGACATCTTTTAGTTATTATGAATTCAGTTCGTACCTACTGAATGATGGTTATTCTAGTGATGCTTATATGATAGACATATTTTGCATACTAGTATAGGTCTTTTTTAAGCAAGATAGGATAAATAGACTTGTGATTTATAGATTGTTGAATCTGGAATCAAAGTCGAGTAATCCTAATACGAACTTTTCTTGCTAGTTAAATGACCCAAAACCGGTTGAAAAACTATTAGAGCTGTGTTTCTATTGCTATTTTTTTAGGTATATGGGTTCCTATTAGATAAGGACACAAGATGGTTTTTTCCTATTTCATTACATTTAGAATTGACAAATCATATTTTGATCATGTCTGTTTGATTTCTCATAAGTCTGATGTACTTGATGTTTCGGAAATCTATTTGGACAAATTGAGGAAATTGATTGGAGACATGAAAGTCTATCTAAACAATTCGGGGAATTGTGTAGTGAAAAAGGGTTGCCTGACAGTTGACTTTCCTTTATAGACATCAGTGATTTGGTGTTGCCAAAAGAAGGAATAGAACATTGTTAGAAATGTTAAGATCCATATAGACACGAGCTAAGATACATATCTTTTAGAAAGATACGTTACTCAAATTAGCCTATGTGTTTTTTCAAGTGTCTTCTAAGTCTATTGCTACAACTCCACATGATTTAGGACGGGTAGTAAAACTTGTTTCTTGAGTACCCTTAGAACATTAGGATATGCAACCTTCACATGATTTTTTGGAAAAATGTGGAAAGTTGAATCCTTGTTGTTGTGAGTATTTTCATAAATTACTGTGAAAATTCTAACGGATACATGATCATAGGAGCTTCAGTGGGAGCATGTCTTGTAAGGAATCGCATAATCCATATTTTCTGGAATTAAGTTTTCCTTATAGGGTTGGCATTGGAAATGCTATACAATTTTTTCGAGATTAAAGAAACCAAAATCTATCTGATCCAAGTGCGAGAAGTTTTATCAGTTGATGATATGGATCCTTGATAGATATTTGCTAGTGACAGTTTCCTGTTGAGCATTTAGTGACTCTTCAATTTTGGTAATAAATCACACTCTCCGAAAAGTTTAAGGAAATAAGTGCTTGAGAAGCACTATGACATAGAAGGTCGAGCCTTCTTTGTTTGTTTCTCCAGAATTTAGAAGAAAGCAATAGAAATTTATTAAAATCTATGAAGTCTGAACGAGTTAACAAACTTGAAGAGTTTCTAAAGGGACAATAAATTTTGGGAATAACTAGATTCTCAAGATTATAAGTTATCAAATGACTCAATAGGAGAGATTTGAAGATCACTTGGTGGCTACAAAAGGATGTACTCTACTGAAGGGTTAATCTTTTTCACCTATTGTGAGATTTGCCTCAATCCATCTGCTTCTAGCTATAGTGGCTAGTATAGGATTAGAATTTACATCAAAAGGACGTTAAGATTGTTCTTCTCAATGGGAGAATTAGAAGATGAAATCTACATAGTGTTGTAGGTTTTATTCTTCAAGAACGAGAGGATAAAATTCATAAATTGATAAGTTGATTTATAGACTTCAGTAATCCTCAAGATCAGTGGTGTAATGAGATTTTACTAGATGCTTATCTCATTCAACTTTGTTTTAGGAAAAACGAAGACCACTGTGTTAAAGGTAAACACCCTAAGAATTATTTTGTGATTCTTTTTCTGATGTAGATGATGTAATGTAAGTCGGAAACAATATTGAGTATTCCAAGATGAAGAGGGTGAGGCAGTGTAGATAATTGATGGTTATATCCATGAGAAGTGTTGAAATAATTTTTTGAAGTGTCTTTTTAAAGACTTAATTCAAGAATGTCTTAGAAACATCTCAAGATGGACACCTGCGAACCACTGGATACTCATATTGTAGAGGCAAATTTTTGAGTCAAGATATGTGTCCCGAGACTCAAGAAAGTTAGAAAGAGTTGTTCGAAGTTCTATACATAAATTAGACATCTGTTATGCCATTGGTCTACCTGACAAATATCTTTTAATCCTGGGATAGTGAAGAGGATTTTTCAGATATTTAAAGAAATGGACTATTGATTATTTCTTTTATTGTCAAGGAAACTAGGTGACATTGACTAAGTATATAGACATAGATTGGAGTGTTAATTTAGTTGAAACGAAAATCAAATTCCAGTTAAGTCTTATTGCTCTACAATGGAGCAATCTCACAGTGTAGCAAGCATTACACTTGCACGGCGCTGTACATATTGAATGCTTAGCTATATGTCATATGTTTTCTACAATTTAAGAAATTATTTGGTTGGATTAATTCCTAAAATTTTGGAGGATACAAACACCCCAGTGGGAGTTGTGTCAATTCATTGTGATGATTAAGCAATCATGAGTTACACAACGAATGCCAAATATTTAGGAAGAACCAAATATATCAATGCAAAGTCCTATCTTTGTTAGTGATTCAGTTGATAAACTAAGTGATTCAGTTGATAAACTAAGTGATTCTAAGATACATTTCTAGTCGATTGATGGTTGCAAATCCTTTTTGACCAAACTTTTTACTAAGTGATATGTTCATGGAACATCTTTGAGTTTTTTGAGTTTGCATAGGATTGAATGCAATTCAATTGGGATGTTGAAGGTGTTAACTGACAGTTTAAATTGTAATTGTCAGTGTTTTATGAATTATATGTGATTGAATCATATATAATATGTATGTCGACAAGTTATGATTGACTCTCTCAGACGAGCAATCGCCTCTGAACTAGTGGGAGTTCAGAGATGAGATTATATTGACAAACAAAATCGAGATAGATTTCAACCACGAATCTATCTAACTTGTTATGAAGCTAAATTTTACAGGTATCCTAAATGAAAGTGATTGGATATCTGGGTTAAGTGTATGGAATGCATTTGACTTGTAAATTTACACGATGTCAAGATTAGAAAAGACATACGCTTCCTACCTTGGAAGTTATAGACATTGTGACATGTGTTCATTAAGGAATAACATGTGCTTATGACCCTTAAAAGGAAATGAGAAAGATGGATCTCTGTTTTCTCATTAAGCGTGAGTCCTAAAATTTTCGATTACCCTTAGGACTTTCATCTATATTTCTAAGACTACACTTTAGTGTTGCTACTTTAGCATGTTACCAACAGCTATGATGATAAGAGCGAAACGGGACATGTCTAGGAAAGCAGCTACAGTGGGAGCCTATAAATACTTATAGAGAAAGGAAGAATGTCTTTATTTAACACATTCTATTGTGATTCATTGACTAGTCAATCAAGCTATGTGTTTGATTATGAATACATTAGATTTTCGCGAAAAAGGTTGAGTATGCTCTATTTTGAGAGATTCAATGGAGATATTTCAACAAGTGTTAAATGATAAGAGTTCTGGGGTATAACGAGTTACCTTAGTATCCAAGTTGTTCTGATTGAGGTGCTATATACTCCCAACGGATGTATAGCATGGAAACTCAATGCACTCGTGGGTCACACGAGGTATTGTCTGAAAAAGAATGTGAATTATGAAGGAAATGTGTTAGAGACCATTAGACTTCATATGTGAGTGGGAGATGTAAATAATATTGGAATATTATTTATTTACAATATATTTAATTAAATATATTTTTCCACGTATGAATTGTGGATAAAGTCATTGGAAGTTAAGAGAAAGGTTATAACTTACGTATCCTAATTGACTTATGAAATGACAAGTCTGAGGAAAAAAAAGGTACGTAACTTTTGAGATTACACAGAGGGGAATTCAAGAGATTATCCCTACATTATTCATTTTTCCTAATAAGACAGACTCCTAACTCCAAATAAGAGAACACATTCTGACACTGACATTACTGATTCGTGGAATTTAATACAAACACATTACTGTGTATTGGATCCTGAGTACGGGACGTTTTGGATTCTACAGGAAAAGACGAATGAGGATACCTACATGGTTTATATTTACTTCCGCTGCAATTCCTAACAGGTTAGTGACCTTCTTTCGTGTTGGTCTCGGGACTTGGTTAGGGCTTTCAATTCCAACAGTCTTGACAGTAAGTCTTCAACCACATCAAGAGGAAAATATTGGTTGCCCATCTGGATTAACATGCTTCTATTTCCTCTCTGCATTTGGGGTGGATTTTTCACTTTTTTCTCTCTCAGTCGTCGGTGGCAGTAGGGATTTACTGAGTGGGAGTGCAGGTGTGAGTGAGTGGGAGAGGGTTTCTGTTTCAAATGAGGGAATTTCATTTATATACACTGAATCTGGACAAATTTTTCAACTCAACTTATAAAGACCGAAATTAATAAGTAGCTTTTTTTTTTCAAGAGCACTTACAAATAGGGGTGGAGAAAATACCGAAAATACCGGTATACCGTACTTATCATACCGAAAAATACCAAATTTACTGAAATTTTTGGTACGGTATGATACCATACCGATATTTTCGGTACGGTATCGGTATAGGATTTTAAATTTTTTAGTATACCGGTATATACCGAAATACCAAAATATTTTCGGTATAAACCGGTATACCAATATATTTTTGGTACACCGCATATTTTTGGTATTTCGGTATATACCAAAATATACCGATATATTATTTAATAAATTGATTTATTAAAAATATTATTTTAATACAAAATTTGAAACCCTAGTTCAATTATTGATATACTAAATTTGAAACTTGAAACCCTATCTTCATTTATTCCTCACAGTCGAACGGCCGCTCCTTCTCCTTCAACCTGCTCTGGCGGCGACGTTTCTCCGTCGAACCTACGGGGGCCCCCAGTGCTGCTCCAAACCTCCGGTGCCCCCGTGTTGCTCCGAACCTCCGGCGCCCCTGTGCTGCTCCGAACCTCCGGTGCCCCCGTGCTGCTCCGAACCTCCGGTGCCCTATCGCTCCTCCACGCCCCACGCTAACGCTACTCCGATGCTGCTTCGACGCTCGCACTTCCCGACACAGCAACACTCCCCCACTGTGCTCCGACGCCACTACACTGCCACACGCTGCTCTTCGACGCCACGACTAAGGTATTTTCTACACTTTTCTCAACTTTGTTGGATCTGTTGTCTTGTCCACCAATTTATAGTCTTGTTGATGAATGATCGAATTGTTGCCTTCATAAATAACATAATGACTTAATAAAGTTGTCTTAAAAATAAATCTATAACATTAGTGGGTCAAACAGGATTACAGGACACTCTTTTCTTTTGCTCTGTTTTGGTCCGAGTTCTTCCTGCTAACTGTGTTATGCTTTTATTGATTACTTTATTGTCTGTGGGACCTAGTAGTTCTTGTCTAATCTAGCGATAACGATGGATTAATCCATTGACCCAATTCATCCGTCTAACCAACAACTTCATTACACAGGATTTTGATGTTGTGAAATATATGGATAACTATTGGCTGGTTAACTCATTACTAAGCTTTCATTGCATACTTATTTTCTCTATTTGTCTTGCACGCCCAAAAGAATAAAATATTAATTTGTATACATTTTAACAAATGTGTATACATATTTTATGGGTATAATACTATTGGAAATAATAACACAAATTTGTAGAAGCATTGGTGTGCACTAGTGATTGGCTAAAAGCAGAAGAGATGAACTTCTACAAGGATCCGACCGATGATGACCTTGAGTTGTACAAGGAGATTGAAGAACATGAAAAGAGTAAGAGTTTGTTTATGATTAGTTTATTTCTTAAATAAAATATGAATTATATTGATAATTTTTTTATTCATGTTAACAGCTATAAATGCCATTCAAGATTATTCTCAAGCACTTGCCCAGTTTTCTTCTTAAGAAGTAAGTATTTCCCAACTTTGAATGAGGTTATTATTTTTAAGTGTCATTTGTAGTATATTTGTTTCTTGCTAAATGATAAGAACATTGAATATTTTCAAATTGTTGTTTCACTTTGCTCTTTAATTTGGTGATTTTATAGGAATTGAGTTATTATATTCAACATGCTTTGGGAGTTTGAAATTGAAAGAGTGATATCTATGGACTATGGGTAATCATCTTTTTCTTTTATATATTTTTATTATATATGTCAAACTCTTTATTTATAACGTTTTTAATTGATTTCGTTTGCAGGTTCTGGAATGCTAGAGATTTGGATTTGAAATGATTTATGTTATGTATTTGATTATGATTTATGGATTGTAATACTTTAATATTTTCTTGGGACACGATTGTGTTTTTAAATTTGTTGGGTTGGACTTTTGGAACAAGAGTTGCTTTAGTATTTTGTATTTTTACTATTCATATTTTGCATTATATTTTTTTATGTAATTTTGGTATATGCACAGGTTTCGGTATGAATCGATATTTCGGTATGGTCGGTATACTGATACAACATGTATACCGATACAACCGGTATACCGATACAACTGGTATACCGATACAACCGGTATGTCGATATGAACCGGTATATACTGACATCTCGGTATGGTACGATATACCGAATGTTCGGTACGGTATACGGTATGATTTTTTAGCATACCGAAATTTTGGTATACCGAACTTTGGTATACCGAAAATTTTGGTACGGTATCGGTATGAAAAAATGCATACCAAAAATTTTGATTCGGTATACGGTATGGTACGGTATGTCAGCCCTACTTACAAATGAGACCATTAAGAAGAGCTAAAATTCAAATTAGGACCGAAATTATGGGAATAACGATTTTGCAAGTTCTATACCTTGTCTTTATTTAGAATTTGGTCCATATGAATTACACATTTTGTTATTGGTTCTGTAAGTTTAATTATATTTTTATTTTGGTCTGTTGGTCCCTTAAAGTGGTCAAGGTCTAGAGGGGGGGTGAATAGACCTTGAGTCCAAAATCAGATATTTCAAACTTTTTCAAAGAGGAAATTCTAGAACCTTACAGTAGCCTCTATCAAGTTTAAAAAGATAAGTCTACAAGAGTTTTAGAAACTGGTCCACAAAGGTTATAGCTGTGGACTTAAGAAGTCTACAGCTGCAGAGTTAAAAAAAAACTTGTAAAATAAAAGATCACTTGTAGACAAAATATCAGAGGGATTCTCACAATTAAAATTGTATTGAGAATACTCTAACGTGCAGCAGAAATAAGTGAGTGTTAATGAAAAACAATATAAACCAGACTTAACAGTTGAATGACTTATGAAAGTCTACAGTTGTAGAGTCAGCTTCCCTTTGTGAAAAACACAAAGTTTTTATACACTCAGCTTTTAAAAGAATGATGAATGCAACAAATGAATTAAATATGCAGAGCAAAAATTTAAGTGACAGAACGTAAATAGACCAAATTTATAGTGGTTCAGTGTCTATAAAAAGACAACCTACATCTACTGTTACACCACTCAGGTGACAAATTCACTAAGATGAGATCACTCAGATCAATACAAGTAGTTCCCCCTTAGAACTAGGTTCACTCAGATTCCTATTCTAATAAGAGATTAAACTACCCTATTCACTCAGAATATAACTCACAAAGAGTTTACAAAACCTCACAAAGAGATATCTACACTAAGTAGAAATTAAAACAGGTGAGTGAACAACAACAAAAGGGTGTGATTCTTTCTAAGAAAATACTAACCAACTATCCTATGAATCACAAAGAATAAAAAACAATAAAGCTCTCTCAGAAAGTTTGTTGGTTGTAGACTTGCTTAGGCAGAATGTTTGTATGCTCAGGGTTGTTGTTGTTGCTTCCTCTGAGGCCTTCTTCTATTTATAGATTGAGTGGTATGACTTATCCGTTGAAAATTCAAATTTGAAATCCGGAAAAGGCTCCTCTATCTCCATTTGGCATGTGTGAGGTGGTCCTCATCCTTTACACAAGATTGTACTGAGTGTACTATTGTCATGTCCTTCAAAATTCTGGCTGTCTTGTAACTAATCTTCATTATCCTCCAAAATTAAGAAAATATCCTCCACTTAAGTACATTTTAGTGAGTGCTTGAGAGCTACACTAATAATGCTTAAGGGTCTTCATTATCTTCAAAATAATTTCTGACTTGTACCATCTCTTCAAAGGGTTCTTTGCAACTGTTGTGTCTTCAACCTTGCAGTTGTAGATTCCTGTCAATAGGAAAAATTGGCTGTAGAGAAACCTTATAATTGTAGGGTCATGTCTGGCTGTAGAATGATCAAATATACAGCTGCAGACATCACTTACAACTATATGTTTCAAACACCAATTTCCTTAGCACAAGTGTTAGATCAATTTACACAATTAAACACATTGTTTTGCACACATCAAACTCTAAACCAAGGTACTTAACATGGTCCTTTTACAAGTTTACAGGACCAAAATCAAATTTATTTTTTTAGGAATAGAATTGGGAGTTCTTTTTTGAATTTTTTTTCTTAGTAATTCATTAAAATAGAACGTGTATTCAAATGGAAGAAAACTGGTAAGTATTTCAAATATCTTAATTTGAGTGTTGGTATATTCCGTTTATGAAAATAAGGATAGGGCTTTCTCTTGATTGAATAGCAAAAAAGAGGACCATCCGTTTATTTTGATTGAATTACAGACGCGAGCCTCCCTTTCCTTCTCCCCTTTCTCCCTTCTCCTCCTCTCCTCTGCGCGAAAATGGCCACCGCTCCTCCTCCGTCAACTCCATCCAGCATCCTTCATATTGACGCTGCCGTTGACACCGCCGCCATTCTACCGATTAAATTGACAAATTTCATCCCGATTTAGCTAGGTAATTAATTATTTTGTATATATATACATATTTATAATATTGTTTATATTAATTATGTTTTGTTTTATTTTTTATGCATTTTTAATTGAATTTTATGTATAAGTATATTTGTTAGAATTATTATTTGAAATTTTATAAAATTATTTAGATTAATATTAATCTAAGAATTATAAAAAATGAGTTATATTTATATTTAAAATTATTGAATTTAATTGTGCATTATTTGTTAGGAATTGTTTAGAAATTAATTTGTTAGGTTATATATAAATTTTTAATTTTTAATTATTAATATTAATATACTAATATATATTATTTATAATAATATTAGTATATTTGCTACGAATTATTAGTATATTAATATGTTAATTAATATATATATAGAATTAGCTAGTAAATAATATTGATTATTATATAAAAATATATATTTATAATTATTGTAAATTATTGATTATTAAATTAATGAATATAAAAAAATGTGTTGTAGTATGTATAAATTTTGTAGGTGAAAATTTTGAAGAAGAAAGATTCATTGCGATCCATCCCCTTCACACTATTGCCATAAGTTCATTTTTTTTGTAGTTACAATTATTTTATTTATTAAAAATTGTATGTTATATAATTTTATATATGTGATGATCGATTGAATATATCCAATTGTAGAATGTAGTTGATATATATATATATATATATATGTGTGTGTGTGTGTGTGTGTGATGATCGATGTTCGATCAAATATTTGCATGTAAAATATATAGTTGATGTGGAGTTGATTTAATTTAGTTGATGTGGAGTTGGGGAAATTTGTTGGTTGTTTGTTGTAAAATGTGTGTTCCGATTTGATTATATTATAATTAAATCTAAAATGGATGCAATAGGATCTTTATTAATTGGGGAATATGATAAATCTAAACGAAACTTTGTCAAAAATTTTTAAATTAATGTTTAAATAGAATATATGTAGGATCGTATTATATTGAGTCACATTTATACAAGAATCTAAACATAAATATTATCTCATATTGTCTTTTCTATAGGCATATCTAGTTCTATATATATGGATCGAAAGTGGGTTCGCAGATAGATTATCAGATGAGTATAGGAATGGGGTGAAAGAGTCTTGTAATCATGCAATCAGATACTGCACCGACAATCGGTACATTCTATGTCCATGTTGGAAATGTATGAACAGGAAAACAGTTAGTGGTCGGGATAATTTGTTCGATCACTTGATGATTCATGGTATTGATAAATCATATACCGTTTGGACATGTCATGGTGAGAGAAGAGATGGATGTAGCTTAAGCAACATATGAATTGACTTTAAGTTTGTAGACACAATGAATGCAGACAGTTTTGAAGATGTACCGAGTGTTGATACATATAGTGGGGATGAGGATAATCTGTGCGCGAGATCATCCTTATATGTCAGAGAAGTTAAGGGATGACGCTGGATTACTGATTAGGGTCATATTTTCATCAATTTGTGCTTATTTTGTGACGAATTTCTAGAGTTTTGTATGCATTTAGGCCCTTAATTGTTATCTATTTTGTTAATTGTTATTTGAGCTCCATAAAAAAGTATTATTCATTTAATTAAGTTATTTCAAGAATTTAATTAATTTTTGATAATTTAATTAATGGGTATAATTTCATGAGCCTTTTAATTTAATCTAAATTGGAAAGTTTGCAGTACACATTAGGAAAAGAGATTTGGGACCACATCAATGCCACTGCCCACTCAAAGAAAATTTCAGAAGAAAAGCACTGCTCAAGCATTCACTCAGCCACCGTGTCTCACACATCCACAACAACCTACTGCAATCAATACCACACACAGCCTCTGAAACACCATAACCACCATACCGGATCCAGGCCACAGCCGCCTCTCCGCCGTTCAACTTTCTGAAGCAGCCGTCGCACACCAGCGATGCTAGAGCCAAACCACTCGCCGCCGCTGCAATTTCGTAGCCAACAAATCCAACCCGCCGGAAACTGCTCAAAAACGCCACCCGATCGAAGCCCAGGCCACAGCCGCCTCTCCGCCGTTCAACTCTCTGAAACCGCCGGAACCTGCAAATCACAACCACCGCCGTCACAGTTCCGCGCCGTCCACCATCTTCGCCGGCGTGCGAAACCAGAAGCCGCCTCTGCTCGCGCCACCACATAACCGGAATTCGAAACTCCGTCGCTCACAGCCGCCGTTCCGTCGCGTCGCACAAGCCTCTAACCGTCAGAACCGCCAACGCCGTCGATGCCTACTGAGATTGAAGAAGAAGGTATATGGGCCAACTATCTATTTAATTGTTTGGGCCCAATTCATTTAAGATTAAGCCCAAATTTCTTTCAGCCCAATTCAACAGCTACTTGGCCCATTGATTCTTATTATATTCTGAAAGGGGTTTTCACGAGGAGATATCACGCAGTAGTTTAGGAATTAGACCTTCGGGCAGAAACAGTAGAAATTAGGGATTAAACAATTTTCATAGGTTGCTTCAATTCTTGTTTTGAGATTTTTAGAGATTATTTGATTATTCTGTTTGATTTTTAATCTGAAGTTTTTATTAGGTTTTATGCATATTTATTATTTTAATAATTATTATTATGATCTGTTCAATGTTTAATTCATTTATGTTATCTTTGTTAATTCCTTTTGTCTAAATTATGAATGTTGAATCTTTAGTCATGAGTTAGGTCTGTTGCTTTGGGTGAAGGAAGATAATGAACTATTATAGTCATTGTCTTTAATTCCATTTGTTAAGGCATTCTGATGAGATGAGTCCTTTCAGTAGGTCACTGAGATACTTAGGGTTTTAATTTCTATTGATGAATAATTGAGTCATAATCACGACAAAACGAAAGTTGAGTGAGAATGATAAGATTATTTACTTGATAGTAATGGATTCTAGGATTGAGTTAAGGTTCCTTTGACATTGAGAGATACTTAGAAACTGAGAACAAGACTACTAAGGTGTTGAAATATGAATGAGAGTTCTATCTCAACAGGACATTAATGTCTGGCTTACTCATTAGATAACTTTTACAAATGAATTTTAGGCAATTGATTGTAATTAGTACATGACGGAATTCACCCGTAGCACCTCATTTTTCCTGCACACATTTTAGTTTAGGTTGTTATTTTCATATTCTTGATTCATTTCAATTTCTTCATTTTAAGTAGTAGTAGTTAGAAACCAAATTTGTCATTTCATTCTTGTTTATTTAATTCCAAAACTCACACACACATCTTAGTATTAGATTGTCTAATTGCTTCCCGTGGATTCGATATTTATAACTTGGTCAGCTTACCACTACACGATCCTATACACTTGTAGGAAAGTGCATTTGTGTGCGAACACAAATCGCTAGTCAATTACCTCTTAGGCCCGGGTGTAAGAAGGCAACAAAACTTTCAGTTGTATTGATATTGTTCAATCTAAAAGCAGCTCACCAATTGACTGATGTGTGCTTCACCAATTTGTTGGAAGCAGCTAATGGTCTATTGGCCGATGAGAATGTACTGCCTAAGAGAGCATATGATGCTAAGCACATGCTCAAGTCCATCGGGCTAACACATCAGAAAATTCATGCTTGACCGGGTTATTGTATCTTATTTCAGAAGGACTATGCAGGTCTCGATGTGTGTCCCAGGTGTGGGCGGAAGCGATATAAGAAAAACAAATCTCCTGTGAAGGTGATGTGGTATTTCCCGGTAATACCAAGATTTAGGAGAATGTACAGTAGCACAGTGGATGCTAGACATTTGACTTGGCATCATGATGATAGAATCAAGGATGGATTGCTAAGACATCCTGCTAATTCACCACAGTGGAAGGCGTTCGATGTGAGGCATCCAGAATTTGGCAACGAGCCACGACACTTGTGTCTTGCACTCTCCACAGACGGAATGAATCCCTTTGGTATTCAAAGTACCAACCACAGTACATGGTTAGTGAGTCTGATGGTTTATAATCTTTCACCATCATTGTGCACGAAGCGTACTTATATGATGTTATCTATGTTGATATCAAGACCCAAACAACCTGGTTATGACATAGATGTATATCTAGCTCCTTTGATAGAAGACTTGAAGTTGTTGTGAGATGAGGGCGTCGATGTTT
The DNA here is from genome assembly GCA_026898435.1 of Prunella vulgaris. Taxonomy (NCBI): domain Eukaryota; kingdom Viridiplantae; phylum Streptophyta; class Magnoliopsida; order Lamiales; family Lamiaceae; genus Prunella; species Prunella vulgaris. The sequence continues at coordinate 103,449 of JAPKLY010000609.1, read as the reverse complement.
ATGATGCTTGTAGAAAGGAGAGTTTCAAGCTGAAGGCCATGTTGTTTGGAACAATCAATGACTTTCCCGCTTATGGGAATCTATCTGGATATAGTGTGAAGGGACGCGATGCATGTCCTTGTTGTACCACCAACACTGATCACATTCGATTGAGTCATTATAGAAGTCTATCTATATGGGACACAGGAGGTGGTTGGACCCAACACATAAGTACAGAACAATGACTGTTAAATTTAATGGCAAAGTTGAGGATCGTGAAACACCACGTTTGTTGTCAGGTTCAGATGTGTTGAGTGAGATGAAGAAGGTCGACACGTAGTACGGAAAACAATTTGCAAAGAGTGTCCCCACAAGTGGTTGGAAGAAAGAATCAATTTTCTTTCAACTGCCCTATTGGAAAGTGTTGTATGTTAGACACTTCATTGATCTTATGCACACTCAGAAGAATGTTTGTGCCAGCTTGCTCAATACTCTATTAGTTGATAAGAAGTCCAAGAATGGTTACAATGCAAGGATGGATTTGATTGAAATGGGAATAAGAGGAGAATTAGCACCTCCGAGACTTGAAGAACCGTACTTACTTCCTGCTGCACACACCTTGTCCAAGAATGAGAGAAAAGTGTTTCTTCAAACACTAAGGGTATGTTTGTTTTGGGACTAGCACAGATAGACGTAGGACTTTGCGATCACGTCTCTACACGAGTTTGGGATGTAACATCCGGATTTCACATACCTATTAAACCTATTATTACTCTTTCTAACACAACACTCATAAAATACCTATTATACCTATTATTATACCTATAAAATCAATCATTATCACACTTCGATTTGACATAAAGTAACATCCTACCCTACTAAAATCTCAAAACAAACACACACTTTTACTATTCATCAAGGTTTTCACATCTCAGGATTTCAAAGTCATGACTTCCCACGACCCCCTTAATCTCAAAACAAACGTACCCTAAAGAATATGAGAGTACCAAAGGGATATTCGTCCAACATACAGAGGCTTGTATCAGATGATGGCATGAGACTGATGAATTTGAAATCGCATGACTTTCATGTGAGAATGGAGAACTTCTTACCGATTGCCATTCATTCTATCTTGCCTGAAAATGTACGCATAACCATAACAAATTTGTGTTGGTTCATCAAGGCAATGAGTAACAAAGTCATTGATCCTAGACTTTTGAGTGGCTTCCAGACACAGATTGTGGGGACTCTTTGTGAGCTTGAGATGTATTTTCCACAATCATTCTTCGATATATAATGGTTCACTTAACCATTCATTTGGTTCATGAGACAAGAATGTGTGGTCCTTCCCGTATGCGATGGATGTATGGTGTGAAAAGATACATAAAAGTACTGAAAGGATATGTGAATAACATGTTTCGGCCAGAGGGATGCATTGCAGAACGCTACTTAGTAGAAGAAACAGTCAAGTACTGGTCCGAGTTTATACCGAATGTCGATGCAATTGGTCTTCCAATTACTCGACACACCAACAGGACTGAAGGTGAAGGTGTTATCGGTGGTCAACTTGTAAGTGATAGTATTGAGGAACTAACACGAATGCACTTATACGTACTTCACAACACGGTTGACGTGCTTCCTTTTATTGATCTTCACATGCAAGTACTTTCTGAGACATTTCCCTTCAGAGATAGATCGTGGATTGAAGCTGAGCATAACCGGACATTTGTTAACTGGTTCAATGATTATATTACAAATTGTCTGTCACGGGATAAGGAATCAGTGAAAGAAAGAGTTAAGTGGTTGTCCAGAATGCCTGATAGACATGTGTATTCATATAAGTGTTATCTTATTAATGGATATACAGTTTATACCAGAGATCATGATGCCACGAGTACAATGCAGAATAGTGTGGTGTCCATTAAAGCAAATGCAGGGGATCAGTCGATTACTACTTATTTTGGACAGATTATCAATATTTGGGTACTCGACTATGTTGGCCACCGTGAACCCATTTTCGATTGTAGTTGGGTGAGGATTCCTAACGGGGTCCAAGTTGATAATTTTGGGTTTGTACGTGTTTAATGAAAGGGAATTCTAAGGATTAGTAACCTTGTTGAAACTCTCTAGTCTTCACTATTTTAGGAGTTTTTGGTAGTTAAGTAGGTGCTAATTAACGCTATCTGATCACTCATGCCGAGATTGATCTTCAACTGCTTATTGATAGCCTTTAACCCACACCAAGAACGTAGCAAACAAAAGATTGTTAGGATATTAGTAGCATTGATTGAGATCATAAAGATAACACCCGAAACATTGCTCACTCAACTTGCACTTCGTCTTGAAGTTAGATTTTTTTTTGCTGGTTGTTCTTGATAGTTTTTAGTTTAATTGATCTTCTGAGTTGCTCTTATTTGTTGCTTCGTTAAATACTTTACAATTATTAGGTTAAAAACCGAACTTGTTGATATAATACTTATGTCAATATATACAATTTTGGAGATTTATTGCTTTCTTAGGTTCTAGGTTGATACTACTAGTTCGTATACTTGCATTATTATAACCTCTTAACTGCCTTTGAGTTGATTTGCTTGATTTAAAAATTATATAAAAATATGAAATAATCATATTACACATATAATATCTATTCTATTACTACATCTGTCCCACAAAAGTTTGTATAGTCTCAAAATGAAAATATTCCTTTAAATCTCCATCCTTAAAATTTCTATCTCACAATCTCCATCCTACATATTCTACACATTACATTTTTTTTTAAAAAACCATGCCTCCAAAAGTATCGCATTTTTGACGGAGGTAGTATTTTATAAACGTAATGATTATCAAATGAATATAGTGATATCAATTTTATATTATACATAAATTTTATGGAAGAGCAAATCTTAATCTTGTAGTTGGATTCTAAAAAACCAAGAGCTTTTGCCAAATTCCAAACCCAATCTGACATAAATTGTTCCAAAAATAATTTGTATAAAAAATAGCCTATGTAGGGAAATCAATGGGATAAGATTTTTTTGTCCAAGTAAAAAGGGCCAAGATTTAAAATGTCTGAGACAAAAAAGATTTGTTTGACCTCATCAAGCCAACCCAATCCCAAATTTGTTTTTCCAGTCCTAATATTAAAAGGTAAAATTGGACCGTGGTCTCCAATGGCTGAATCGGAAGCAGTAATCCCCTTAACTTCTGAATCAAATTTCTGGTCCATGGCCCCGCTGTGATCACACATTTGCTTCTTCTGTAAATTTACCCTGTAAACACAAGGATGTCGTTAGCTTCTAGATCCTTCTCGATGTTCACCATTTCCGCGCTGTCCCCCAGTAGGACGCCGTTCCGCAGAACAAGTGTGAAACATAGCCACCGCTTTCGTCGGCTTGATAACTCCGATCCAATCCTCCGGGATGATGAACATTCGGCGAACTCGTGGAAAGTTTGGTCCCGGTTGGACAGGAATTGAGTTTTTCCAACAGCTGTGGATGACTGTGAGCAGGGGTTTGTCATCCTAATCCTAATATTAAGTAAACGAATGAATATTGAAGGCTTTGTTTTTTGGAAGAACAAATTCAGGACTCGAAGGGGGAAGATTGTGATGTAATGAAAGGGTATTCTAGATCTTTGCCCATTTAACTTGGGCTTTTTTTTCTTTTTCTCTGTTATCCAATTATGAGCAGGAGGAAAAGAAATATTATTTTCACTGGGAAAGTTATAAAAAAAAAAAATGTAATAGGCAATAACTCTAGGTGGTGTGCAACCTTTAGAGTCCTAAACTTGCAATCTTTTCCTCGTATTTATCATCCATTAGATGGAAGAAATGAAGATTGGGAACACAAGCAAGGCTCCAATTATCCCCTTCAATTCTCTTGTCATTAGCAACTCCCTCCACAAATTCATCTTCCATATTTTGGAACTCTACCCTTTGAAGATTGATCAAATGCTCGATACCTCGAGGTGTCTGGGCCAACAACTTGCAATCCCGTATAATCCACTCCCGAATAAGGGGCATAGAGCCCTGCTCCACCGTCACCCTTTTGCACTTTAATTCTTCTAGCCACAGTTCTCGGAGCTTTTTGAATCCACCAGCTTTGAAACTCAACTCTTCAACATTGGCATCATGAATATTCAGGAATGCCAAAGTGGGCAAACCTTCAAGACTCTTAAGCGGATCCTCCCTCAGACTGCTCCACCGTAGGTACAGAGTTGTAAGACTTTTCAAAGACGGTATCCATTGAGGCACTTTCTCTAAACAACCTTCCAGTATAAGTGTCCTTAGAAATGGAAAACCGTGAGAAGATAGAGAATAGTGTATGTCCAACTTCGCACCTTGTTTGATCGAACCAATGCTCAACCAGCAAAGATTGGTTAACTTGGCAATGGAAGAGCAGAGGTCCTGTCCATCTTCACTCTTCAACTTTACAATACCTAATATCCTCAGCTGTGTCAGCTTCCCAATCTCCTTCACGATTTTAATGCCATTTATTTGTTGACCGGAAGCATCAATGTGGAAGATTTTTTGTAGAGACTTCACACAGTCACCAATCTCACATGGCACCTTAACACCTTGTGTGCTGTGAAATGTGAATGCGTTCCCATTCTTGTACACCAAGAGTTGCCTGAGTTTGGGAAGGTTTAGAACTTCACTAGGCAACTCAGTCACATTACACTGACCTAGATTTAATGTCTCCAGAATCTGAAGATACCTTATGGACCTCGGGATGAGTTTGATCAGTGTGTGACGTAAGCACAGGTACTTGAGATGATATAATTTGAAAACTTCCTCTGGTATGGTTTCTAGTGGAGCACCTCTCAAATCCAACACCTTTAGAAGCCGACATCTTCTGGCCAATTCCTTGATTGTGTCATACTTCACCTGATCCCCACCGTACCACAAAATTAGTGAACGAAGATACGCGAAGTTGTTCATCTCCGTGGAGAAGTAGTTAAAATTCTGAACTGTAAGACGTCGGGTCTTATTAGGCCACTGCATCTCCCGTCCATTGCATACAGTTACAATGTTGTGTTTCCTTGACTCTGACGTAATGTATTCTCGCAGTAGGTCGTGGATACGGACTGTCATTACCCGACCGCCGCACTTATATCTCTGCGCCACTTGAACTAGGCTTCTTCCGAGAAGCTCGCGGAGATAGTCACCTGCTACTTCTTCCATTAGCTGACCTTGATTCGACACCACAAGCCCTTCCGCCGTCCAGAGACGAATGATCTCCACTTTATACAGCAAACCCCCTTCTGGAAAAATGCTCAAGTACAAAAGGCAGTACTTGAGATGATAAGGTAGATCGTTGTAACTGAGGGAGATTATTTTCCACAATCTCTTGAGACTGCCATGTGCATCTAATTCATGAGTAATGCTCTCACTGAACTTCTTCCATTCCTGAGCTACGCCTTTCTTTGTAGCTAAGACCCCACCCATTACAACAATCTCCAACGGTGAACCCTCGCATCTCTCTAGGATATTTTCAGCATATTTTTGCAGATAATTAGGAGGGCTTTGGTTTTTAGGAAATGCCTTTTTGTAGAACAAATCCGTCGATTTTTCGTAGGATAGTGGGCTTAGTTCATAAACATGATCGGACTCATGACAAGCTTCATTGGCAATGATGCAAGAGCGTGTGGTGATGATGATGCAACCATGGGAAGGTTTTCTGGGAAATGCAATCTTGATACCCTCCCATGTAGATGTACCCCAAACATCATCCAGAACTACAATGTAATTCTTTTGCTTGAGGAACAAATAGATGAACTCTCTCAACTCATTAACACTCATATCATGTTCCAGGTTTTGCGGTTCTGGCTCCACGGTTTCACTGACCAATTTCGCAATAAGAAATTATTATATGAAACGCATCCATATAAACCTACACCACATGAAAATTTTATTTTGGAATAAGAAATGATCGACACGTTAAATAATTTCATCTCATCTAAAAGTCTGAACTTGTAAAGAGGTGTGAAATCAATTCATTTATTTAAATATTTTGAAACTGTCTTTCATTCATTGTCCAAGACAACTTTTCATCTTTAGGGAGATCAAATTAATGGACAATTTAATATGATTGTAATTGAAAAAATGTCCAAATTTGTAGAAAGATGTGAAATCAATTCAAAAAAAAAATTGTAGAAAGATGTGAAATCAATTCATTTATTTAATTTAACTAATAAATTGGAACCAATTTGTTAAGGTCGTGTACTATTTTTGACCAATTTTTAATCAGCAACAACCTTTATATGATATACTTTTTCTGTCCTACATGAACTTGTAAGGAAAGAGGGACATATATATTTTTAAAAAAACGTGGAATAAAGTAAAAAAAAAAAAGAGTATTTTGATGGATTGAGTGTAGTCATGTGGGTCCAAAATGTAAAAAAAAATATGACATTTACGTTTTGTGTAAATATGTAAATATTGTAAGGGTGAACTTTATAAAAGAATTTTCTTTTTTTGAGTCTGCAAGTTTTTCTGGGCTATGTAATTTTAGTTTAAATTTACAATCGTATTAATTTAAAATTTTATAGTATTAATTTAATGTATGTTTAATTCCATGATGTTAGGATGATGATTTTAAATCTGATTCGATCAAATTTATTTTTCACGGGCAGATTAGGCTATTTTTTTAATGTATAACAGATCGAAGACGAAGTGTGCACGCATCTGAGGCGTAGCTGCCACCCAAGGCGCTCTAGCTCGAATGCGTGTTCTGCGCATTGTGTGCGCAAAGGGCGTGCGAGAGATGCACCCAGTGCCGCAATGTGCATTCTGGACAGGCCAGATGGTCTGTTGTATGTGCACAACAAGTTCAAAGAGAAATTAAAATTGTTTTCTTGTTGCGGTCGAGCATGAGCTTATCGAGACGAATGATAAACTTTAAAAAAAAGGATGATTTCTCATTTATCAAACTAAAAAATTAAACTATAATTATTTAATTTATTTGCCCAATTTATGTTTAATTTTTTTATTTTATGTGTATATTTATTTGTTAATTGTCAATGAAAAATTCGTAGAAAAGTCTCACTTTTAAAAATTAGTAAGTATGTTGTTTAATTAAAATTAAATAAATCAAATTTAAACATATATTTTTTTAAAATAATATTTAATATTTATTTAAGTATATAATCTATATATTAACAAATCTAATGTCGCATCCCTATTTTTATAAAGCTTTTGTCGACAAAAATATATAAAAACACACTCAAACAACCATAAGATAAATTAAATAGACGTATTTATTTTGAATTGCAGCGGAAATAATTAATATAAGAGCAAAATACATTAGTACTTAGATTATTTATACCAAAAGATAGTATATTCTGTCTTAGTTAAAGTAACAAGCACATACTCAACTTATCCATGCGATACGACTCATAATACTAAAATCTATCAAACCCAAACTTAACTTTGTAGTATATTAGAAAACACTATAAACTAGTTTATTGATATTAAATACTAAACAGCAAGATAGGCAATCCACCGTTGCTCCACCGCTCCCCCTTTAATCTGCAAAATGTTAAATAATTTGGGATGAGCAACCAACTAGCTCAGTGGGATTCCCTTTGTCACAATTAAATATCACAAGTAAATCAAATCATCATCTCACATAACATGCATGCATGCATAAAGCAATGCATCTGTATATTGGTCAATCTGTATATTGACCAATCTGTATATTGGTCAATCTGTATATTGGCCAATCTGTATATTGGTCAATATGTATATTGGTCAATCTGTATACGGTGGAGTTGCCTCCAAGGAGCTTACCCTCCTGGAGCGAAGTCCCCGCAAAGTTACAACGACCTTACCGTCGAAGCAACCCAATAATTAAGTTACAACGACCTTACCGTCGAAGCAACCCAGTAATTCAATATATATGTCAATATCATGTAGCAAGTAACAATAAAATTCACTTGAACATTTAAAAGGGACAAAGCAAATAAAACCCCACACACAAACTTACCAATAGTTGTGTTGACTTTGCCAACCATAATTTATATACGTTATACGACCTTTTCCCCGCCGAACATAACATATTACATAGCTAAGTCATAGTGTTATACGGCCTTTACCCCGCCGAAAAAAACAAATAACATAGATGAATCATAATGTTATACGGCCTTTACCACGCCGAACATAACAAATAACATAGATGAATCATAATGTTATACGGCCTTTACCCCGCCGAACATAACAAATCATAGTTCATAATAGCAAGTTGGTGTAAATAATAACAATCAATCACATATAGTATTTAAAAGTGACAAACCATAGTTTAAGTAAGAATCCCCACCTTAAACTTTGATTGTCCTTGTAACTGTGTAGTTTACTTAAAGCGAGAGTTGCTCGACACCTCAAATCCGCAAAAACGTCAATAATATACTCTACAGCACCCTAGCACATTCTCGTATCGTATCTAACAACAATTAATTATGAATATTATTCAAATCTACTAGATAATTAATTCTACTCAAACCTTCGCCTAATTAATAAAAAACTATTAAATCTCATGCACAAGAATTACCTTGAATTAGGTTTTACCGATATAACCCGTATTCTTTCTTTTTCTTTCGATAGAGTCTCTCTTACTCACTCTCTTCGCAGCAATCAAGTTTGAAGTTTGTTTGGGATATTAATCCCCTCAGTCACACTCTTTTCCTTTTCCTTTTTTTTTTTGTTTTTTTTTCTTTCTTCCTCGCGCCATGAACTGTCTCGCGACTCTGCTCTTTCACTTTCGTCGACACTCAGGTATGAATAAGGTTTGGGGTGGTTTGGGGTTATATTCCCTTTCCACCGCCTTATCCTTTCTTTTATTATTATTATTTTTAAATCTTGCTAATTAAGTTATAAGTTATAACCGACTACTACATATATATAATATATTATAACTTAGCTAGTAGATTACTAACACACTAACTTTAAAAATTATATTATTATTACTATCTTACTGCCGCCATTTACCTAAATATATATATATATATATTATATTATACTATATACATAATTATTTAATTACTATAATTAATCTTCAATTATATATATTTAATCTTCAGCATTAATAACCAAATAATTTACACTACACATTTATTCCACTAGAGTCTCAAATAAAATAAATAATGACATTTTCATTAATAAACAAATAAAGACATATACCAATTCAATAAATATTTTAACACTTAAGAGTAAAATAATTAACACAACATCACAAATAACATATGAGTAATATAAAATGTGTTCAAGTATATATATATTTATAGTAAATTTATATTATTTATTCATAAATATTTAAAGTAACAAACTTAAGAAAATAAATAAACACAATACTAAGCTATGTAAAATTTATAACATATGGTGATTGAAACTCACGTGTGTTATAAATAAATAAATAAATAATAATAATAATAATAATAATAATAATAGTAACTTATATAAATTTTATTATCTATGGTGATTGTGTTTACGGGTGTTACATCTAAATTAATACATTCATTTGAATATAAATTTATAAATGCATATATATATATATATATACATAAAATAATATTAATATTCAATGAGGTGGATTTGCGGGTCGAAACTTATAAAAAACACGACCGATCACGGACCCGCTTGGCCAGCTCTAAAATATTTTAAGATGTAAGCTAATGAATGTTTGTATAGTTTTGGGAATTTTGATGTAGTACATGTGATCGAATTTAGTAATAAATTTTGTGTTAATTTGGATTTTAATACATATAGTATATTTTATTCTCAATTCATCACGTCTTTTACTTTTAACCCACTATTTAAGTATACTTAAAGAAAATAAATTGGAAGAAGAAAATCATGTGGATTGAAAAAAGGCAATTAATTATAGTTATAATTGTTCAGCAGCACAAGTGAGTTCTTGATGAACCAAAACCACCCATCTCTACGACTGAGACAAGCGATACAAATAAGGAATATCATAAGCAGTGTTTGAAATATGAGAAAATGAGGTGTACTATCTTGACTTTAAAGTCAGATGTGTTGTAACACAACAAGAGGACATGAAATCCATTTCAGCTATTATAATGAATCTTAGGAAAATATTTGCTCACCAGAACCGTATGGCCAGACAAACAGTCATGCGAGATATATTCGTCGAAAATAATTAAGGGAATGCCCGTAAGGGATCACATTCTCAAGATATGGGTTTTCTTAATAAGGGTAAGGAAAATGTGCCCTATGACGGAGGATCAAGAAAACTAGCTACTAAGGGTGAGTTTGGTTTAAAGAATAAAATTATCTATCCAGCCAAAACATGCATATTTTTTGTTGGATAAATAATTTTATCCTTTAAATCAAACGTAGTTCAAGGAAAAGTACTTTAATTGCATTTTAAAAGGACATTGGAGTTTAGCTTGCAACAAGCCTCAAAAGGTTGGAAAACAAGATAATACTTACTCACTAGTTATTGAAACTTGTTTAGGGGCGTATTCTTTTCATTCGAGTGTGATAGATACGAGAATCATTGATCATGTCTGCTTTAATATTTAAGGGTTCAAGCTAACCCGATAACTTAGTGGGAATGAGATTGCCATCACAATGGGCAATGCTACAGAAGTGGAGGCTATTTTAGTAGGAGATGTACACCTATCTTTTAATGATAGAGTTTTAGTTTTGAAAGATATTCTCTATGTTCATAGTTTTAGAAAGAATTCAATTTCAGTTTCGAAACTGGTTATGGAAGGATATTCAATTTTTTAATAAGAATATCGTTATTTCTTGTAATAATAATTTTATCTATTCAGAGATATTGTTGAATAATCTCCATGTTATTAGCTGTGCACATACCACATGCAATGAATAATCTTTATGTTATTAGTTGTGGCATTTTAGACTTGGACATATAAATCGAAAATGGATTCAAGAGTGACGGCTTGCTGAATTACTTCATGTTGAGCTTTTTCGAACATGTGAATCGTGTTTAGAGGGTAAAATGACCAAGAGCTGCTTTGGGAGTTCAGGAGAATAGAGCTAGTGAAGTGTAGAATTTATTCATACTGATATATGTGGATCAATGTTAATTCAAGCAAGAAGTGAGTTTGAGTATTTCATTACGTTTATCGATGACTACTCAAGATATGAATACACTTATCTAATGTGGCATACGTCTGAGATATTTGATAAATTCAAAGAGTTTAAAGTTCGAGTAGAAAGCATAAAAAAAAGTGTATCATGGTTCTACGATTTGATCCTGAGGCGAATAACTCAGTAATAAATTTTTGGACTACTTATTAGGTGAAGGGATTGTATCCCAGATAACTGGACTTGGAACCCCTCAATAAAGTTGGGTTGCAGAATGAAGAAACATAATTTTTTTAGAAATGGTCAGATCTATTATGTGTTATTTTGATTTATTCAAGTCGTTATGAGGTTATTCCTTGAAATAGCACCTTACATTTTAAATTTGGTATCTTCAAAATCAGTTCCTAAAACTCCTTCAAAATTATATATATATTTGTTGGACAAAGAAATTGGTAAGGTAGATTCTCGTTCAAAATTAAAGTTTTTTGCAGGATATTCCAAGGGAATGATAAGGTGTTTGTTCTATATATAGTTCCAAAGATCAACGAATTGTTGTTAGCACATGTTCTAGATTTTTTGAAGATGACTATATGAGTAATAGAAAGTTCCAGAGTGAAATTACCAACTGTATAAGTTGTTATACCAAGCAACTACAGAAACACAGCTAGAACCTCATCATAGAGGGAGGTTGTGAGACAACTTGAGCGATTCATGTTCGTGGAGAGTCCTCTGACTTGGTCCTGGAGAGGACGAATCTAGACCTTCGACGTACGATGAGACATTTCAAGATTAGAATGCAAATTCTTAGCAAAGTGCAATAGTAGCAAAAAAGAGGTTTGTGGATCATAATCAAGTGTAGGGCTAGTTGAACCACCCAAAAGCATAAAACCTATTAGATGCAAGTGAGTCTGAAAAAAAAAGGAAAAAAAAGAAGATTGTAACCTTCAAGACTAGACTTGTAGTGTGAACTTTACTCTGGCATTGCATTGTTTGGAATATTTGGTGTGCAATAATCTAGCTCATTGATTTTTAGAGGTCAATCGTTCAATCAGGAGGAAGAAGTGTCAAAATTTTACATGCACCCTTTCTGCTGGCTGGTTATTAAGAACAATTTGTATGATATTGGTATGCCCTATAGAGAAACCAAACTTTGTTTAGTTTGATAGTTTAGTCGTGGGTTCTTTTTTGTGATGGATCTCTTTTGTATAATCTTTTGGGGGGCATTGTTTATGCTTCCTTTTTTGTTTAATGTTATTATTTTGGGTTTTTTTTTTTTTTTAAAGTATTTTGTATGACAATCTAAATTTGACTGGAGTGAACATAATATTTGGGTAAAGCTTCTAGTTAAAGCATAATTTAATTAGCTTGGAGCTTCAGAAAATCAATGGATAATAATATGGTTAATGAGACTCATACCACGTATAAAACCGTGTGATATGAGTTTTCGCCGTATGTAACGAACTCTCGCTAACAAATCAAACGGATCATTAGATTCAGAGCATATTGTTGGATTATGTATTGTTCTGAGTTTTCTGACGTTCTTGTGTTGCTTTGTCGTTCTACCTACCAATTGTAGTTATATAGTTATATGGAATAATTTTGAGGAAGTACATTTTTTAATAATTATTTTTAAATTGGTACAAAATTTTTATATAATAAAATAAAAAAATTAAACAATATTTTTTTATAATATAACAATTTAAAATGAGTAAATCTCTTGTGCATCTTGCAACTCAAGTATATTTTTAAAAAGTTACATAAAATACTATTGAAAAATATATTTTTAAAAATATACTTGAATTATGCATCTAATGCATACAAAATTAAAGTATTTAAAATAGTAATAAAAAATATCATTTTTAATTGCCTCTCTTTTTAATCAAGGCATGCTCGTGAATTTTAGCATTCTTCACTAATTATTTTTTTTAGTGGAAATGATCTTTTATAAATATAAAACCAAAGAGATCAATTTTCCACCCCAAATCACACAAAAAGGATAACAACTACTCCAAACCAGTCGAGAGGCTATAGAAAACATACAAGTAAAACTTCAAAGGTAAATAACACAACCCGCAGTACTATTAGAACAACACTTTGTAGCATATTTTAGCAAAGACTATTGATGAAGTCTACGTTGAATTTAAGTTTGATTTTTTTAATTAGGAATATAAAATAACAAAAGGGTTTTTTTTAATTAATGATATTACCCATTAATATTTAGAATATTATTGATTACTATTTGAAATTTAATTGATTCAAAATGTAAAGTATAAACAGAATTGTGTCTTTTTTATAAATGATTTATACAATCTATTAGCATGTCATTTGGATAAACACAAGAAGAATCACTTGGTATAGAAACCAGCTCGATGGAGATTCTTGACAAAATTATGTTTAATGTTTGGACATGGTTTAAAGCTAAGAATAGAGGATTTAGTATTTCTTTCTATGATTGACTTAATGAATCATACCTTTATATCAAAATGTAAGCTTGAGTAGTAATTATAGAGAGGAAGGTATGTGTTGTACATATTAGAGCAATTCTTTTGCTCAAATTAATAAAATTTTGCTTCTTCAAAAAAAAAATCGCTTAGAAAATAAAAGAACAAGGAGAAGAAGCAAATTACTCAGATAATTAGGACTATTGATCAGTTGTAATTACAAAAGATATATACAATAGATTTTGTATATACAAGGAAAGTTACGTAGGATAGTAATGGGGCGGGTTCAAATTCGAATCCATCACCAATATACTCTGTGCGGACTAGGTAAAAACCCGATCAAACTGATCATGAGGTAGATTTGGACCCGTTTGATAAAAAATTCGCCGGGACTATAACGGGTCCTGGTATTACATAGACCCACACTAAGTATATAATATATATATATATATATACTAATTAAATACATAAAAAATAGACTATTAATTAACATATTTATTAAAATATTAGATTAAATATGTTCTTAAAGTCACGAACAGAAATTGTATAAACTTATAGTGTGCATTAATTTTTTTTATCATTTTAATTTTCAATGAACAATATAATTTTAAATATTTATATTTAATATGTTGAAACTTGAAATGAACTATTTTATGGATTTATTGTTGTTTAATTCATTCAAATGCATATTAATGTTATATTTTAAATTTTAAGATATTTTTTTTAATATATTTTATATGTATAATAAAAATAAATAAGCTGGTAGACGGGTTGGAGTGGGTAAAACCTGCTGGGTTTGCGGGGCGGGGCAGGTGGAGTCCAACTCTAAATTGAGACAGAGCAGGGCAGGTCTTGGGACAAGCATAACCCGTCCCAGAACCCCTTGCCATACTTAAATTTATGGTGTCCTATATATAATTTAGGCAACAAATCAAAGTTATTGTTGGTCTCCTGAATAGGGCCGGCTGTTGCTGTGGTATCAATATCTAGCTCGTACGTGTTTACTTGATCTGAAAGTATCATATTGAATTAGGGTTTCGATCGGATGACTTGATCTAGATGACCACATATGAACAGAAAAAAGTCTATATATGTAAATTATATATGCTCTTTTGGTACACAATCAATCTATACATAGTAACAGTGTGTAGCTACCTTAATTTAGAAGCAAAGCCAAAGACAAATAACCAAATCAAGAGTTAAGAGTTACCTTGAGGATTGATAGAAACAACTGACAGACACCTTCAGACTTAATGCAACAGATACAGAGGTATTGCGGACTCGTTTATTACAACCTTAATTTTGAATCTCTCTTTAAATTTCTTCCGCAAGTTGGGTCGCCATTCGTTTATAAAGGCTAACGCCGGGGTAGAATTGAGAATGACATTATTTAATTGATTAACACGATTAATTTTATCCCGTTAGAGAAGACTTAGGGTCCGCTTGGTTGGGGTAATGAGAGTGGTGAATGGAAATGAATGGAGATTAATTAGGATTCATTCCCATTAGTAGTGTTTGACATTATTTGTTATAAATGATTGAGATCATAAAAACAAATTAAAAAAGGGTAATCACTAACTCCATAATAATTACCCCCTAATGATACTCATTACCATTGTCATCTTAAATTTATACCAAACGCCTCCTTAATTAATTTGCTAATTCGTGAAATCTTACACATATAAACGAATACCATTTGGCTTTAAAATAATAAAACATTCAATACGGCCTTGTATATATATCATCAGCAGCCATTGCCTTGGTTGTTCTCATGAATAAATTTTAGAGATAATATTAGTTTAAATCATAAATTGTCTCGTCTAGAGAAAATAGATTTAATAAAATATTAATTTTTTATTAGAATCTCAATTTCTCTATCAAAATCCAATCAGAATCAACGGTATAAACTGATAAAATATATTTTTGACGTCCCAAGTTGGTGATTTCCATAATCTATCTTGTATGATATGAATCATATGAGATCAGGTCCCTGAATATTACATCATGGAGCACGCCTTCTTTTAGTCCACGACTCCATCAATTAATTAATTATAAAATAAATACCTTAAAATAATTCTGTTTGAATTAATGCTGATTCTAATGACCTAGCTAGCTCGTTAATTACGGTAGTTGGATTGTTTAATATATTAGTTAAAAGTTTATTCTGTTTTATATTATTTGCAAACAATCAGCCATGTGGGTGGCAAATCATGTAATCGTCTCGACATGATAATGACACGACTTGACACGATAAGGTGAAATACGAACTCGACAAGATAATTACATGTCAATATGAACACAAAAAAAATTTATGTTAAACACAACACGACATGATAATAACACAAAATTTTACTATCAATTTTTTAAAAATTAAAAATGACACGACAAGGTGTCATGATAAGGACATGGAAATTAATAAATTTTAATAGTAATATATTTAATATTTTGTATTTAAAATTTATTAATGTGCTACTATCATATACATATTAGTAATGTATATATTAGTTCACAAACATATTAACAGGTTGCTAACGGATTAATGTATCATTTGTTGATTTTATCGTGTTTAACAGGTTGACACGACACGAACACGACACAAAATATTTGTGTCCTTATTCGCGTCCTTATCAGGTCGACATGATAAGAACACAAACACTCTAAGCCTAAACACTAACCCACAATTTTTGTATCATTTTTGTGTCATGTTATCGTATCGTAAACGAAATTACCACCCCTAATCAGCTACATCATAGAATAACTCAGATATAAAATCGATACATACATTAAAGTAGAAGTGAAGAGAGAGAAAAAGAATGTTTATTTGTGCAAGTGTAGTGCACTTGCTTTGTGGTGAAATGATGTGACTCACCCTATAATAATAAAAGTGAGTTAATTTTATACAAAAAAAATAATATCTTTTATTTTATGCCAATAATTTTAATTTTATTTAAAATTTAAATTTTGAATATATTTTCAATACACTATAGACAATATATATTAAACCATTTGTCCTCTAAGATATTTAATTTAACATGTATATTGCACATATAAAAATAAATTTTCAATTCTAAATATATATTTTGTTATTATATATAAAAAAAATTACTTATTAATTTAATTATACGATTGAAATTTAAATGCTTTTGCTTTGATTATATAACTTACGTAAAAAAAATCATTTTTAATGAATTTTAGTGCATAATTTTAAAATTATATGATTGATTAAATATTTTATTATACCCATATACAATATAATCTTTTCGTATTAAAGAAAAATGACAATGGTAAAAAATTTAATATAGATAAATTGATAAAATAAATTTAGTTTATATTTATTTTTGTTGATAAAGAAATATTTTATTCAAAAGAATTAAATAACATGTATATAATATACTCAGTTATAATTTAAATTTATATTTTATTTAATTTAAATATCTATTATAATTTTATCATACGGGAGAAAACTTAGTGTTTCTAAAAGTGAAATCTTACAAAAGGAAGTCATCTGATTAAGAAAGTAAGAACTAGTAAAGATTGCTTGTTTCAAATAGAGCTGGCAATTCCGGCCCGGCCTATCCGACATATGGGCTGGGCTGGGCTGGGCTGGGCTGGAAAAATAGTGGCCCGAAAAAAATCGGGCCGTTTTGGATCGGCCCGTTTGACCCGTTTAGCTCGGTGAAATAAAATTTATTTTAAAATAAATATAATTAAAAATAATATAATTAAATTATTTTAAAATAATTAAAATTTTTATGTTTTTTTTTTATTGTTGGACAATGAATTTATGAACTGCTTTTATTATATTAGGACACTATGACTATGAGTAATGATCTTTATTTCTTTTTTAATTTATGTTTGAATTTGTGGTTTTAGTTCTTATTTATATCTGTGTTGTTGGTTTGTGGATTGTAAAAGTATAAGTTAATAGTAGTGCAACAGTGATTATAGCATAAATTTTAAAATTATTATTTTAAAAAAATGGGCCGGGCTGGTCCGTTAGTCCGTAGACTAGATTGGGCTGGGCTGGACTCAATTTTTATAGGCCCGACTGAAAAATGAGCCGGCCTGACCCGGCCCATGAACATCAGTTGGCCCGGTGGGCTAGGCTGGGCCGGCCCGGCCTATTTGCCAGCTCTAGTTTCAAGTTTCTAAGGGTATGTTTGTTTTGGGACTAGCACGGATGGACGTAGAATTTTGCGATCACGTCTCTACACGAGTTTGGGATGTAACATCCGGATTTCACATCCCAAACTCAATCCACACCTAAAAATACCTATTAAACCTATTATTACTCTTTCCAACACAACACTCATAAAATACCTATTATACCTATTATTATACCTATAATATCAATCATTATCACACTTTGATTTGACATAAAGTAACATCCTACCCTACTAAAATCCCAAAACAAACACACACTTTTACTATTCATCAAGGTTTTCACATCTCAAGATTTCAAAGTCATGACTTCTCACGACCCCTACAATCTCAAAACAAACGTACCCTAATTGATTAAAAATAGTCAAGAGAAATTTGCGGGTCAAATATCTAAAATAACTTCAATTGTAGAGTCAAAAGAATTATTGGAAGTGGTCATGTGACAACAAATATCACGCGGCTAATTAAATCGCAATTTAGATACAAAGAATGAGACCAAAAACACTTTTAATACATAGTAGTTATCTAATACTTGTATTGCACGTCATACTAAATTAGTTATTAATTAAGAAGTAATAATAGATTTTTTTGTTTATGTAAAGTACAATTAGGGATGATAAATGAATCGGATCAAGTCGGCACCGGCTCATTGGATTGCCCTTATTTTGTTGATTCAGTCGAGTCCAATACCAAACAGGTCTATATTAAAAAGAAATAAGTGTTCATAATCAATAAAATTGAACAAAATAAAGATTATCATATGACAGTCTAATATACAATCAAAAGATAATATTTTAATAAAATAAAATTAGTGCAAAAATATACGATTTTATAAAAATGTCATTCAAAAGATGATGATAGACAATAATTGCATCAGAATTTTAAAAAATGTATAGTTGACAAAAAATTATTATAATTTTAATGATCCATGTTGCATAATATGAGAGATGATACTCATATTCTACTATTTTTCATTAATAAAATTGAGTAAAAAATTTTTTAGATAAGAGAAATTTTACCAACAAAAGGTTAATTTAATTTTTTTTGAAAAATATAAAAGAAAAAAGGAATAAAATGAGATAGTAAAAGAGAAACCAAATCTAAATAAAAATTGAAAGAATTAACTTAAAAAAATAAAGCATATTATACATAATATTAAATATATATATATATATATATATATAACTAGTACGTAAACCCGCGTATTATGCAGGATTATTAAAAAATATATTTTAATATAGATTATATTATGTGAATCAATAAATTTTAATTTCTTGTATATTTATATATAGATTTATTCGATAATACATCTATAATTATAATTCATTAATTTGAGCCTTTCTTACACAATATTTAAAATATGAATGTGCTAACATCCACCTAATTATATAAGATTTGAATTATAATTTTTTCTTATTATATAAGTATGTTAAAAAAATAACGAACATATCAACATATATGAATAAAAAAAATCAAGAACATAATATTTTATAGTATAAAATTTTATTATTATATAAGTATGTTAAAAGAATATCAAGAATATATCAAAAAATATATTATAAAAATAATCAAGAAGATAATATTTTAAAAGATTTATTTTGTTAAGATTTATTGAATTTATATATACGTGTATTAATGAGTTATAATATATATATATGTGTGTGTGTGTGTGATTTTTTGAATCTAACATATATGTATATCAATGATTTACACATGCACAACGTATATACAATATTGCGGTAAATAAATTAAGTACTTAAAAAATATGCACACATGCACAACACATATACAATATTATGTTCTATAACATCTTTGGTTCTAGAATTATAAATAACTTACGGTGTAAAATAACTTACGGTATGTATGACACAGACACAATTATTTTAATACGAACCTGCAATTAAAATAGAATATAAAAAAGTTAATATTAGAATATTAAGAACATGAAAAAAATATTAAAAAGACAAATAAATAATTCAAACATTAAAATAAATCAAATAGATCTGCAATTGTAGCAATCATACATTACCTAAAAAAACCATGAAATTGTGTAACAATAGAAAAGAGAACAATTCAAACATCAAAGTTTTAAATCAAATATATATGCAATTATAGCAATTAAACATTACCTCTAAAAGAAAACCACCAAAATTGTGTTACAATAAAAAAAATCATTTCAACAAATTATTAGATGTAAAATATGAACCTGCAAAAAAAATTTGAACATAAAAAAATAAATAAATAATTCCAATATCAGAATACGATAAATAAGAACAACAAAATAGAAATAAGAAGAAGTAATGAGACGCATGAAAAAAATAAGGTTAAAAGATGAGAATAATAATGTTTATGGAGTTGAAATTTATAGAAGTATAGAAATTAAGATGAATGGTTGAGATAAAAAAATTAGATATAGGATTTGTTAGTACCTTGATTTAGATTTTGATGTGTGCAAAACAATGTGTTTAATTGATTGAATTGATCTAACACTTGTTTTAAGGAAATTGGTGTTTGAAACATATAGTTGTAAGTGAAGTCTACAACTGTATATTTGATCATTATACAGTCAAGACATGACCCTACAGCTTTAAGGTTTCTCTACAGTCAATTTTTGATATTGACAGGACTCTACAGCTGCAAAGAACCGTTTGAAGAGATTGTACAAGTCAGAAATTTATTGAAGATAATGAAGACCCTTAAGCACTATTAGTGTAGCTATCTAGCACTCACTAAACTGTACTTAAGTGGAGGTTATTTCTTTAATTCTGGAGGATAATGAAGATTAGTTACAAGTAGGCCAAAATTCTGAAGAAAAGGACGTAGTACATTCAGTACTATCCTGTGTGAAGAATGAGGACCACTTCACACATGCTAAATGGAGAGAGAGAAGCCTTATCCGGATTTAAAATTTGAAATTCCAACGGATAAGACACTCCACTCAATCTATAAATAGAAGAAGTCCTCAGAGGAAGCAACAACAACAACCCTGAGCATACAAGTATTCAACCTAAGCAAGTCTACAACCAACAATATTCTGAAGAGCTTTACTCGTTTTATTCTTTGTGATTCATAGGATAGTTGGTTAGGATTTTCTTAGAAAGAATCACACCTTTTGTTGTTGTTCCCTCACCTGTTTTATATTTCTCTTTGTGAGGTTTTGTAAAACTCTTTGTGAGTTGAAATTCTGAGTGAATAGGGTTGTTAATCTCTTTTTAGAATAGGAATCTGAGTGAACCTAGTTCTAAGGGGGAACTACTTGTATTGATCTTTGTAATAACTTCTTAGTGAATTTGGCACCTAAGTGGAGTAACAGTGGATGTAGGTGGTCTTTTCATAGATACTGAACCACTATAAACCTGTTCTATTTACCTTCAGCTCTTTATATTATTGTCCTGCATATTTATTTTTCTTGTTACATTCATCATTGCTTTGAAATCCTGAGTGCACAAAACTTTATGTTCATCACAAGAGAAAAACTGACTCTACAGCTATTGACTTTCATAAGTCACTCAGTTGTTAAGTCTGGTTTATATTGTTTATCATTAACACTCACTTTATTCCGCTGCACATTAGAGAATTCTCAATACAATTTTAAATATGAGAACTCCTCTAATACTTTGTCTACAAGAGATTTGTTTTTGCAAGTTATTTTTGAACTCTGCAGCTGCAGACTTATTAAGTCCACAGTTGTAACCTTAGTGGACCTGTTTTAAAACTCTTGTAGACTTACTATTTTTTAAACTTAAAAAGGGTTACTGTAAGGTTCTAGAATCTATCCTTTAAAAAGTTTGAAAAATCTGATTTTGGACTCAAGGTCTATTCACCCCCTCCCCCTCTAGACCTTGACCACTTTAAGGGACCAACAAGTGGTATCAGAGCAGTTAGCTTGCCACTGCTTTGATCAGTACCTAGCTAGATCCTTTTTGGTTTTTGAAAAACACACCTGCATACTTGCATGGCTCCTAAGATGGTGAAATCCAAAGTTCCAATGTTCTCTGCTGATGACTATGATGAGTGGAAAATTAGAATGCAAGCACATTTGTCTGCAATCAATGATGAGATGTGGTCTATCATAGAGGATGGCCCCATACCTATTTTGAAGGTCAATATTGCAGCTGATCAGTCAGCTGGACTAGCTCAGATTATCCCCAAACCCAAAAGGGAATGGACTGAGGATTACAAGAGAAGGTCCAACTTTGACAATGTTGCAAAGAACACTCTTTATCATTCATTTGATAAAATTATGTTTTGCAAGATCAAAAATTGCAAAACTGCAAAAGATATATGGGAAAAGTTGGAAATGATTTGTGAAGGAACTGAACAAATCAAAGAAAACAAACTCATGATAGCAGTTCAAAAGTTTGAGAACTTCAAGATGAAATCTGGTGAAACTCTTGAAAAGTTTGAATAAAGATTCATTGAGATCCTTAATGAGCTAGACTCACTTGGTAAAGAGTACTCACAAAGTGAAACGAACATGAAAGTTCTCAGAGGCTTACCTTCTGAATGGGACATGAAGGTCATTGCTATAAGAGAATCAAAGGATTTATCTAAGATATCCACCTTTGAACTCTTTTCAGACCTTAAAGCTTATGAATTTGATATAAGCAGAAGAAAAGAACCTGACAGCAGTAAGGTTACAGCTCTAGTAGTTGACAACCCTATAGCTACAAGTTCTGATGATGAAGACTTGGCTCTTTTCATAAAGCAGCTCAAGAAATTTGGCAAATGGACCAAGAAGAAGCATTTTACACCAAAAGAAGATGGTAAGTTGAAATCTACAGCACCCAACTCAACTTATTTGTGCTATAACTGCAGAAAACCAGGACACTACATCAAAGATTGTCCTTACCCCAAAGCTGAGAAGTACACTGATGAAGAAAAGAGACTCAGGAAAGATAGAAAGAAAAAGTTTGACAAGGAGAGAATTAGAGCACTACTTTCTGAGTTTGATAAAAACCAGGAAGACTGTCTCACTTCTTCTCAAAAGTCAACTGCAAATTTAGAAGACTCTGACTCTACAGATTCAGATGAAGAAGCTCTGATCTATCTTATGGCTAAAGATGAAGATGTGTGCTCATCATCATCAAGTTATATTACAGAAAAGCATTCTTCCAGTGACATGCTAAGTGCAATCCAAAGACTCCAAGAGGAAAATGAAGATCTTAGAAGAGATAATCACATTGGAAATGAACATGTGAAAGTTTTGTTTGCTGGAGTGAAAGATGCTGAGAAGCAATTGCAGATTCTACAAGAACTGAAGGAAGGTTACAGTTGCCTGAAAGAGGACAATGAAGAACTTTTCAATGAAGCAAGTTGTAGAGCTGCAGATTGTGCTGAATTGAAGGAAACAATCAGAAGTCAAGAACTGATGATAGCTGAACTTGAAGAACACAATGCTTATTATCAAAAGAAGCTAGATTGCTTTGGAAAATCGTCCAAACAATTGAAGAAAATGCTGTCTGAGCAAAGGCATTCAAAAGACTTGACTGGAATAGGATATGTTGGTCCCGAAACGAGTATAATCAGTGTATGGGGGGGAATACACTGATGTCAGAATTTCCTGAAATCTCAGGAAAATGCTCTTTCAGACTTAGTCAGGAAGCTCAGGGGCAGCAGGGACGGATCAGCAATGAACCAGTTAAGCTAAGTCAGAGTTGTGCTCTCAGAAGCTCAGTAGAGATAACAATCCTACTGACCGCTCGGAAGCTAGTCAGTTGGGCTACTATCTCAGTAAGCTCAGTTTAGTGTGGAATGTGAGCCCTTAAGTGTTTACTCATTTTAGTTCTGAAAACTTATCAGTTTGCTTAGTGAAAACGTGGTTAAGGCTGGTGCACAGTTTACTGATCAGGATGACAAGTCAGCCCTGATGGTTTTTTAGAAACAATGCAATTATGCTTCAGTTTAATATGAGTTTATGATCCTGGGTAAATAGTAAATCAGCACATAAGGGTCTTTTTAACGTGGTTCGGAGATAACCAACTCCTACGTCCACGACCTGATTGAACAGGAAGCTATCCTCAAAACCCTGAGGATAGGTACCTGATTTTTACGTGCCAAGGGACACGAGTAGCCAACTTCCTCTCTTAGGAACTGATCCCTGAGTGGTTTTACAAGTCCCAGTCCTTCCTACCAACTAGCTCACAACCTGAGAGATTTTGTATTCACGTTTTCCAACTATTGTGTATTGATCCTTCTAACAAATCAGTTCTAAGGATAGGATCAATACTCTAAGAAAAATACATAATAGATTCCTACTACAAACTAGGGAAATTTAAGGTTTCAGAGTGTTGCTTCAAATGAATTTTGAGTGCTTGGAATCATGAGAGTTTCTCTTGGAAATTTCCCGTTAGCCTTGAATGGGAGCAAGGCCTTCTGTATTTATAGGGAGGTTTGAAATAGATCTGTTGGAATTGATCCGTTTCAAACCTTCCTATTTAGGGTAGGTGCAGGTTCTGGTTGTCCTTGTCTGACAGAGACCATACCTAGTATGGCAAAGTTTCTGATCCGCCGCCTGCATCTCTTAGAAGCATTTAATGTGCTCAGTCTCCGTACATACGTGTCGCCTTCTTACTGGTCGCTTGTTCAATGACTAGTTTATCGGTATTAACTTTCTGAATCCCCGTACATTTATAACTCTGAGTCCATCGTTCTTTACTCAGCATAAATGTTTGTCTTATGTTGGAGACTCTGACATTCTTTCTGCTTCTTCAGACTTCCATTTGCACGTGTATCCTTTGGGTCTCAGGACGTACAAGTATCAGATTAACTGATACTAGGCCCAAGTCAGGACTTATGAATATCAGTAAGACGTTCAGCCTGATCAAGGTTACTTATGCCCTCACTGATAGAGACTTCCCTGAGCATGCTTAGTTTACTCAGTTCTGTCAGGATAAGTGGTCTTCTTCAGGATGATTCTTCACAGCTTCAGGAGTCTTTCTAGGTTTTTCAGGTTCAGTCTTCAGGTTGATCAGCTTCAGTGTGATCAAACCTTCAGGGTTGGAGAGCCTTCAGACTTCAGATTTGAAGGACGTCTCCATCAGTCTTCACTCCTTTGTACGTTCCCTCTGAACTGAATACATGTGAATAGAAAAATCTATTCTAACCTATTTATCCTGAAACTAACATCCTGATGAACTATACTTAGGCAAATTCATCAAGGGGTTTTGGGATCTAATCAAAACACTTAAGATTGTCCCAACAGAATATAATTCTTGTGTCTGGATGAAATATCTTCAAAAGTCAATTCGAAGGCCTGAAAGAAAATTCATCAAAGAAACAACCCCTGAAGAAGCTGTAAATTCAACTCTACAGCCAGAATTGAAATTCTTTAATTCATTCAAAGAATTGTCACCAAGGAAACAACAAAAGATCAAGGAAATCATGGATAATTCTGAAGAAGATGTTTCAAATATGTTTCAAAACATAACTTTGAAACAAACTGCAGAATCAAACTTAACTTTGATAGATTCTGGAATGGAAATATGTCAGATATGTCTCCATCTTCAAGTACTCAAAGAGGAGGATCAAGCAAGAACTGTAGAATTAACAACTCTACAGCTCCTAAAAAGGCTTGGATTGCAAAGAGTAACACTGGAGGAAATCTAAAGTATTGGATTCCTAAATAACTCACTTTATTTTGCAGGGACATAATACAACCACCAAAAGAGATATTTGCTATATTGACAGTGGTTGTGCATGACATATGACTGGAGACAGAAGTTTGCTACAAAATATGAAAGATCACAAAGGTCCTAAAGTTGTTTTTGGTGATAATGCCAGTGGGACAGCTAAAGGATCAGGATGCCTACTCAAAGGAAATATTCAGATCAATGGTGTTTACTTGGTAGATGGCTTAAAGCATAACCTGCTTAGTGTGAGTCAATTTTGTGACAAAGGCTACACTGTAGACTTTACACAAGACTCTTGCATAGTCAAAGATGTTGAATCCCAAACCACTAAACTGATAGGAACTAGAAAATGAAATGTTTACATTGTGGAGTGGAACTCTGCAGTTGAAACAACCTGCTTTCTAGCTAATAGTTCCAATGAAGTTAGTTGGATATGGCACAAAAGAATTAATCACATAAACTTCAAAACCATGAATGAACTTGTGAACAACAGACTTGTAAGAGGTTTGCCAAACACTAAGTTCAGGAAGGAATACTTATGTGATGTTTGTGTTAAAGGGAAACAAATCAAGAAGACTTCCAAAAGTAAAACACACCCTAGTACTTCAAGAACACTTGAATTACTGCATATGGATCTCTTTGGACCAATAGAACTAGTAAGTATAAGTGGGAAGAAGTATATTTTGGTTGTTGTAGATGATTACTCAAGATTTTCTTGGACAATATTATTAAGGAAGAAGAGTGAAACTCTACAGCGGTTACCAGAATTGTTAAGAAGGATTCAAAATGAAAGGAATCTGAAGATTGTGAAGATCAGATCAGATAGAGGAACAGAATTCACAAATCAAGTTATTGAAGAGTATTGTTCACTTTATGGTATTCTCATGAATACTCTGCAGCTAGAACCCCACAGCAAAATGGAGTTGCTGAAGGGAAGAATAGAACACTCAAGGAAGCTGCAAGAACAATGATTGTTGAAGCAAAATTAGCTAAGAAATTTTGGGCAGAAGCTACAAGCACTGCATGCTATACACAGAATAGATGCTTGATTGTTAAGGATCATAAGAAGACTCCATATGAGTTATGGAAAGGAAGGACTCCTAATATCTCTTATCTACACATTTTTTGATGCAAATGCTTCATACTGAATAATGGGAAAGAATATCTTAAGACTTTTGATTCAAAGTCAGATAAAGGTGTCTTTCTAGGCTATTCTAACGTTAGCAAAGCATTTAGAGTGTATAACAAGAGATTGGTGATTGTGGAAAAGTCACATCATGTTATTTTTTACGAACAACATAGCTCCCCTGAAGAAATTGTTGAAGACTCTAAGGAGGACAACTCTACAGTTACAAGTCAACAATAATATGTTGAGATCAAAACTCCTATAGATTTGACCGACAAAGACTTTGGCACTATAATTGTTGAGTTACCACCATTAGAGAATGTAGAAGACCTAGTCTATGAGAATGTTCAGAGAGAAGTAGAAACACCAACAAAAGGACTTGATGAGTCTACAGTAGGTGAATCTACAGCTGAAGAGAACAATGATCAAGGATTAAAACCTGTGTCAGATTTGATTTGGTTGAAAGATCACCCCCCTGAGCATGTAATTGGAAACCCATTAGATGTTGTAAGAACCAGAAAACAAATCCAAGAGGCAATGTTTGCTACATTTCTATCATCTTCAGAACCTACTGATATTCATGAAGCACTGCAAGATGTCAATTGAATTATTGCAATAAAATGTGATTGGAACTAGGTGGGTATTCAAGAACAAACTTGATGAAGATGGAATTGTAACCAGAAATAAAGTAAGGCTAGTTGCTCAAGGCTATTGTCAATCTGAAGGCGTAGATTTTGATGAATCATTTGCCCCAATTGCAAGATTAGAAGCCATAAGAATTTTTCTAGCTTATGCTGCACATATGAACTTTACAGTCTATCAAATGGATGAAAAGAGTGCATTTCTAAATGGTTTACTCTCCGAAGAAGTGTATGTTGAACAACCACTAGGATTTGAGGAATCTACAACTGAAGACATGGTTTATAAGCTTAGAAAAGCCCTTTATGGACTTAAACAAGCACCAAGAGCATGGTATGATACCCTTTGTGATCATCTGATAAAAAATGGATTCAAAAAGAGAATGGTAGACAAAACTTTATTCAGATTACAACATGGGAATGACATTTTTCTTGTCCAAATCTATGTTGATGACATAATCTTTGGCTCAACCAATGAAGAATTATGTAGAAAATTCTCTAAGCTCATGACTGAAAAATTTGAAATGAGC
The DNA here is from genome assembly GCA_026898435.1 of Prunella vulgaris. Taxonomy (NCBI): domain Eukaryota; kingdom Viridiplantae; phylum Streptophyta; class Magnoliopsida; order Lamiales; family Lamiaceae; genus Prunella; species Prunella vulgaris. The sequence continues at coordinate 75,872 of JAPKLY010000609.1, read as the reverse complement.
ATGATGGGAAATCTGAATTTCTTTTTGGGATTACAAGTTAAGCAAATGAGAGATGGAATTTTCATCAATCAAGCTAAATATACTCAAGAGCTCATAAAGAGATTTGGAATGGACAGTTCCAGGCCTACCAATATACCTATGTCACCTTCTGTGAATCTTGAAAAAGATGAGAATGGCAAAAGTGTGGATATAACCAAATATAGGAGATTAATTGGATCATTACTATACCTTACAGTTAGCAGACCTGATATCATGTTTGCAGTAGGTGTATGTGCTAGATTCGAAGTAAATCCTATGGAATCACACTTGAATGCTGTGAAGAAAATCATCAAGTATGTCAAATCCACACAAAATCTAGGATTATGGTATCCTAAAGAAGGAGGAATTGAACTCATTGGGTACACTGACTCAGATTTTGCAGGCTGCAAGATTGATAGGAAGAGTACTAGTGGGATTTGTCAATTCCTAGGTGAAAGGTTGGTGGCATGGCACAGTAAAAAGCAGAATTCAATTGCTCTTTCTATAGCTAAGGCAGAAGACATTGCTGCTGTAAGCTGTTGTGCACAAATCTTATGGATGCAATATAAATTACAAGACTATGGGATTGATTCAAGAGAAACAACTATATTTTGTGATAATACAAGTGCTATTACTATTACACAGAATCCAATTTCACACACTAGATCAAAACACATTGTTGTAAGACATCATTTCATAAGAGATCATGTTGAAAGAAAGGATGTGAAATTGATAAAGATTCATACTGATTTAAACCTTGCTGATATTTTCACTAAACCCTTGTGTGAATCAAGATTTTCAATCTTGAGAGGTACTTTGGGAATGTTAGAATTGTAAAAGACTCTGTGAAAATCACTAAATTGCTAAGACAAACCCAGAAAATTGGAAAATCAGTGAAAAGTAAAACTGCAGCTGCAAAGTCATTCAACTGTAGAGTTAAACTCTACAGCTGTAGACTTAGCTCAGAACTTCAAAAATCCTTACCAACTGTATACTTTCAAATTCGAAGATTGTCAACTGCAAACTTAGGGAACTTACAGTACTTTGTACAATTCTGATAATTAAATGGAGCACTACATAATTCAGAAACTTTTGTACTAAGTTACAGAAATTTTGGATTTATTCAGGCATTTTAATTAATAAAATGTGTGAGTACGTGTAACATTTTAAATGGAATTAAATTCTATGTGAGTTAGAGTTTTGGACAAATTTAATTATAAATTTGGTTCAGAATTCAAAAGCTCATAAATTTTAGGTCAAAGACCGTTATACCCCTGTTCTTAATGGCTGTTTAAAGAAAGGTATATAAATGACCCTTCATCATTTTTATATCCTACTTTAACATTTCGAACCCCTTGAAACCTTAAACACTCCCTATCCCATACTCAAAGAAACCAAGAAACATGACAATGAAAGTTATTTTTGGCGCTTTGTTTGATTTTGATGAAATATTAAAGAAGCATCCCACTGATGCTATGGAAAACATTGTAAAGCACATAGTGAATCTAGGTGTTGACTACAGCCTAACCCACAACCCCGGTTCATATGATGATAAGATTGTCCACAAGTTCTACCAGAATATTGAAGCAGATGTTGAAAGGAAGACTTTATCAATGAAACTGCAAGGAATGAATGTGAATATTACAGCTGGTGATATTTGCAATGCTCTACACTTGCGGACTGGAGGTGATGCACATGACAACCTCAACTTTGCAGATGAAGTTGAGAAATACTGGAGGAGATTCACTGCAAAGAAGCCATTTCCAAAGAATTGGAAAAGGACATTCAAGAAGACTGACTTAGCAGTTGAGTATGTCTATCTTTATGAAGCTATTGATAAATGCTTATTATGTAGGACTGGTGCTCATGATACTGGTACTATATTAATGTGGGATCTGATGATAGCATTTGTTAAGGAAGTTAAGGTAGACATTGGAGAACTTATTTTGAAGAATATTGGTAATGATGTGGTAAAAGAAGGAAAGAACAAAGGATTTGGTTTGTTCTTAAACTACATTCTTAAGGAAGTTGGATTTTCCTTATTTAATGGACATGTAGGAAAGCCCAATATCACTCATAGAATTATTGGAAGGGTGAATTTCAAGAGAGGAGATGTGGATGCTCCTATGGCCCCTGAATCTAAGAGGAGAAAGAAGAAATCTGAAAAAAAGGTTCTTACTTTTATAAGATCACCAAAGGAGACTGAAACAAAGAAGAAGAAGAAGAAGAAGAAGAAGAAGAAGAAGAAGAAGAAGAAGAAGAA
>JAPKLY010000609.1:57658-67717 GCA_026898435.1 Prunella vulgaris | reverse complement strand
ATCAATACTTGTAAATAGAATCACTAAATCATTAATCAAATTCATAATCACACACCAAATCTCTAAATTTATCATAACATGGAGTTTTGGTAAACATGAGGATGTGTGAGTACTACAAGTGGATATGACTACTATAAGTATCACTAGCACAATTTCAACTAACAGGTAACACAACGTGTTGGGACAATCTGAGTATTTTGATTAGATCCCAAAACCCCTGATGAATTTGCCTAAGTATAGCTGTTCAGGTTAAAATAGTTCAGGATAGTTAGGTTAGAGATTCAGTACAGGAAGACCATGCTGAAGACTGAAGAATATTGAAGTCGACCCAATTTACTGAAGTCTGAAGTATAAACCATCCTGAAGGAGTCAGTCAGTCTCGCTGAAGATTGTCTGTTCTGAAGCTGAAGATCGAAGCCTGCTGATTCATCCTGAAGTAAATCCTGAAGTACCATTGGCTGATGTTTCTACTGAGTACACTAAGCATACTCAGGACAGAAGTTAGTAAGTGAAGAGTAAGTGTCACGTATCAGGTTGTGCTGAATGCACATAGGACCTGACTTAGGCCTTGGTTCAGTTCACCTGAATCCTGTAAGTCCGAAGCAAAAAGGTAACACATACTGAGCTGAATAACCTATCAGGTTGTGCTGAATGCACATAGGTCCTGACTCAGGCTGTGGTTCAGGTCACCTGAATCATGTAAGTCCAAAGCAAAATGTTATTTATGCTATGGGCCAAGAGACAAAAAGAATGTCAGTAAGACTCCATTAAGACACACGTTCAGACTGAGTTATTAACAAGAGACTCAGAGCATTGAATGTACGAGGAAGGACAAATGTCTAAAGGTCAACTAGCCGTTATAGCAGAGAGCCAATGATCTTTCGACACGCATGCACGGAGTCTGCGCAGCATTTAATGCGGCATTTAATGCGTCTCAGAAAGTTGCAGGTGATGTGACAACTTGCCATATAATAAGCATGGCGGGTAGGTCAAACAGTATTTCTAGCCTGCAATCTACCTAAAATAGGAAAGATTTGATTTGATCTCCTCCAACGGATCTATTTTGAATCTTGCCTATAAATATGGAGAACCTTGCACCCATTCAAGGTTAACGGGAAATTTCCAAGAGAAAACTCTCAAGAATCCAAGAACACAAAGCATATCATAAACAACACTCTGCAATTAAATTTCCCTAGTGTTGTAGTAGGATTCCCTCTGTATTTGCTTAGATCGATAGCTCTATTATGTAGCATTTTTTTGTATTGCTAGAGCTATCTTAGTTGGAAACCAGAATACCAAACCACTCAAGGTGTGAGATCGGTTGGTTAGAAGGATTGGGACTTGTAAAACGCCCAGGGGTCAGTTCCTAATAGAGGAAGTTGGTTATTCGTGTCCCTTGGCACGTAAAACCCAAGTACCTATCCTCAGGGTTTTGAGGATAGCTTCCTGTTAAATCAGGCCGTGGACGTAGGAGTTGGTTATCTCCGAACCACGTTAAAAAGTCCACTGTGTGCTGATTTACTGTTCTGTTCAGGATCATAACTGTCTTCACATTAAACTGAACATACTGCATTGTTTTTAACCTCAGGACTGAATCAATCATCCTGAATCTGAATACTGTGCACTCAGCCTTAACCACCAATTTACTATGCAACTCAGAGAAAACGTTTTCAGAAACTAAAACGAGTAGAATCTAAGGGCTCACTTTCCGCATGTACTTTGGCTCACTGAGATAGTAGTCCAACTGACTCGCTTCCGAGCAGTCAGTAGGTTTGTTATCTCTACTGGGCCTCCGAGTACATTACTCACACTCAGTTTATCTGACTCGTTACTGAACCGTCCCTGCTGCCCCTGTGGACCTTCAGCGTACTGAGTACTTCAGGGAATCCTGACTGAGTGCGTTAGAGCATTTTTCTGAGTCATTCAAAAAAATCTGACATCAGTGTATTCCCCCCATACACTGATTTAACTCATTTCGGGACCAACAAGTGGTATCAGAGCAGTGGTTCAAAAGATCACTGACTTTGTTTACCAACAGTTTCTGAGGAGAAACTTTTGGTGGTCTACTGAACTGATCTTGTTTCTGAAAAACTGCATATCATGGCATCCGGTTCTAAACGCCTCGAGGGCAATCTTCCTGAATTCTCTATTGACAATTATGACTATTGGAAATTCAGGGTACTCACACATCTCTACTCTATCCATGATCAAATGCCTCAGGTGATCGAGCATGGCCCGATCAGATTTATGAGGAATTTTTAGACGACCTGGCCTGTTGCTGGCAATGTCCCTGTTCCAGCCATCGGAGATGAAGAAGTGGAGAGGTCCGTGCTTAATTCTGATCAGATTAAGCAAATCGGACTGGATAATATTGCCAAGAACATTGTACTCCACACCGTTTCTTACGAGAATTCGGTCAGGCTTATGCATCTGAGGACAGCTAAGGAGATCTGGGATACCCTCAGGGAGATGAGTGAAGGATCAGAAAAGATCAAGGAGAACAAGAGAGATCTTGCTATCAGGAAGTTTGAGGCCTTCAAGATGCTAGAGGGAGAGTCCATCGATCAGATGGAAGCTCGGTTCATTAAGATGATGAACAAGCTAGCAACCCTTGGGAAGGAGTTTACCAAGAGGGAGGTGTCTTCTAAAATCCTAAACTGTCTCCCTGAAAGATGGGACACAGGAGTAATTTTGTTGAAAAACACTCAGGACCTTACAAACATCACTCACTCTCACCTATTCTCAGAGTTAAAGGCTCTGGAATTTGACCTCGATAAGAGGAAGAAGATGGGTGTTGCCAGTGAGGAAGTTAGTGAGGAGAAGACATCTGAAAAGGAAAAGAGCGTGGCTCTTAAAGCTACTCCTGAGCCTGAGGCTGGATCTGGCTCCAAGTCTTTGAAAGACATGACCAAAGATGAGCTAGCCTTGGAGTACAGCCTGATGGCACGGCGATTCGAGAAACTGAACTCTCATTTCGGCAGGTATAAGAAATTTTATACTGACACCCGTGATCGCAGGTACTCCAGCCCCAGGAGATCAAGCCCCCGGAGAGAAGAAAGGAGAGGTTTAGATTCCAGGAGGGATCGCAATGAGCCTGAGCGACGCAGAGATGAAAAGAGGAGAGAGGATGAGCCCAGAAGATCCAGCTCCAAACCTGAAAGATCATCAGGGAGCAGGAGGGAATCATCTGATAAAAGGTACACTGACAAGAAGCTTTCTTCTGATGTAGATCAGTGCTACCACTGCAAAAAGACCGGACATTATCAGTATGATTGTCCGGAGCTCAGTGCTCGTGAGCAAGAAGATCGGAGAGCCAAAAGAGAGCTCAGGGCTTCAGACCGGAGAGCGTTGCTTGCTGAGGATTCCTTAGATTCAGATGGCCCTGGACGCCGGTCCCCTGAACTCTTTTCAGATGAGGAGTATGATGACCTCTGCCTGATGGCAGATGATGAGGTATGTTCTTCTGCCTCTTCTCCTGATCACGCACCTGAGTTTAGCTCAGATTCAGCGGGAGAACTCGACCTTCAGCTCGCCCTAGAGCAATTGATGGTTGACTTCTCAAGGCTGCAGGAGACTCATACTCACACAGTGGATGTGAACGCACAACTGAGTGAGAAGAACGATCGGTTAACTGAGTCTCTCAGAGTAAGAGATACTGAGGAAGCCCTCAGATTAGTACATCTTCAGGAGGAGCTACTTCATGCTAAGAATAAGCATGATGAAGCTCCACTGGAGGTAGAAAGACTGAAGGGTGTAATCAGCTCGCTGATTGAGAATCGTGATACTGACTTGTTCCTTGCTCAGGAACAACTGATAATTGAGCGAACTGCTCTAAGAATGATGCTCGAAACTGAGTGGCAAGCTCGCCTTTGTGCTGAGCAAACTGCTTGGGATCTTGAGCTGATCTCAAAAGAGAAAGCTCATTCAGAATTGGTGCTTCAATACACCGCTGAAATTGAGGCCCTGAAAGAAACCAATGGGCATCTTGATGTCAAGCTGAAGAAGTTATACACTTCTACCCAAGTGGTTGATGAGTTGACAAATTTCTCTCAGCTGACTGATGGTGCTAAAGCTGGGTTAGGCTATGATGCCACAAAAGACCCAAAGGGCAAGAAGAAGAGAAGTGCTTCAGGGAGCAACTCTCAGAAAAGGTTTGTCCCTGCCCTAACTGATGACAAGAGCTTAAGTGTTGCTCATCAGAATAAAGGCAAAGGGAAGGAGAAAATGCCTACTGAACCTGTCAGGCAAAGGACTGAGAAACCAAGATAAAAACCTAAGGAAAAGGTCAAAGTTTCTCATCCTGAGTCTAGGAAGACAGACCAAGTGAACTCCAAGGCCCAGCCTATGAATTCTCAAATTGGGAAGAATTTTGTTCCTAGCACTTCTCAGGCCCAACCTAGAAATGTTCAGAACAGAAGGAACTCAGGACAAAGGAGACCTCAGGCAAGACCTAGGACTACTGAGGTTCAGACTCCTCAGACAGGGCACAGAGCCCATCAGGAGCGTCCCAATTCTCTAAGAAGAAGGACAAACCAGGTGGCTTCTGAAAGGCAATGGAGACCTGACTCCGATAACACTCAGGTCAGACCTCATGTGCCAAGAGGTCAGGGCCGAGCTGCTCCTGCTCAGGACAGATTTCAGCCCAATGCACCCAGGCCAAGGAGGAACAGGAGGCCCACCCCCAGAAATCAATATAGGGCTCCTGTATCTCAGGCTGACTCCCATACACCCTCAACTTCCCAGGCACAAAGGAAGAAGAGAACTGTGTATGTTGACATTTCAGGGAAACAGGTCTACACTTCTGATGCTATCAGAATTGTCAGATAAATCTGGATCCCGAAGGGTATGGCTGACTCAGTAGGACCCAATACTAGATGGGTACCTGAGGCCTGATTCTTTTCAGGTCGCTGCGGGCTACAAGAAGAAGAAGGAGGATCTGATGAAGGACTGGTACTTGGACTCAGGATGTTCCAAGCACATGACCGAAATTCGTGATCTCCTTCAGGATTATGTAGCTCAAGAAGGCCCGCAGGTAACCTTTGGTGATAACTCTAAGGGTTTCACCAGAGGATTTGGAACCCTTGTTATTAACTCTGTCCGTGTAATGAATGTATCATATGTTGAAGGACTGAGACATAACTTGCTCTCGGTTAGTCAGTTTTGTGACCGAGGATATAGTGTAGAATTTACATCTAATATGTGTCTTGTGAAGGACAAATCTACACTGCAGGTTCTGATTACAAGTGTCAGGAGGGGCAATGTATATTTTGCTGACTTCAAGAGCAGTCCTCCTGAAACCTGTCTGGTCGCTAAGAGCTCCTCTGAGCTCAGTTGGCTTTGGCATAAACGTCTGAGTCACTTAAACTTCAAGATTATTAATAAAATCTCTAGACTTTCTCTTGTAGATGGTCTGCCTAATGAAGTTTTTAGCAAAGACCACGTGTGCGGAGCATGTCAGGAAGGCAAGCAAACCAAAGCCTCATTCAAGGTGAAGGAAGCCTTCTCTACTGACAGAGTGCTTCAGCTCCTGCACATGGATCTCTTTGGTCCAGTAACTCCTGTCAGCATAAATGGTAGGAAATATACCCTTGTTGTTGTTGATGACTATTCCAGGTACACATGGGTTATTTTCTTGCTGAACAAAAAGGAGACACAGGTCAAACTTCCAGAGTTACTCAAGCAATTGAGTACTGAACAGGGTCAGAGCATTGTCAGGATTCGATCAGATCGAGGAACCGAGTTTATAAACTCTATTATAACTGACTTTTGTACTAACCATGGTATAGCTCATGAGACTTCTGCAGCTAGGACCCCTCAGCAGAATGGGGTAGCTGAAAGAAGGAATGGAACCCTGAAGGAAGCTGCCAGGACCATGTTGGCTGAATCAGGACTGCCCAAGAAGTACTGGGCTGAAGCAATCAACACTGCTTGCTACACTCAGAACCGATCTATGCTGAACAAACAACATGCTCAGACACCCTATGAAACTTGGAACAAGAGGAAACCTCGCATCTCTTATTTCCATATTTTTGGGTGCAAGTGTTTCATCCTGAACAATGGGAAAGACCAGCTGAAAGCCTTTGATAGCAAATCTGATGAGGGAGTTTTCTTAGGATACTCCTAAGTCAGTAAAGCTTTCAGGGTGTATAACTGTCGGACCCTTTATGTGGAGGAAACACCTCATGTTGTGTTTGATGAGACTGCATCAGTGCATAGGAAACAGGTTCCAAGTCCTGATACTGAGGGAATTACCAAAAGGGTAACAAGGCTGAGTCTGAAGAATCCTGAATTCAAGATCAAACTTGTCAGTGCTCCCAACGGATGGGATGATGATGATGAAGATCAGGATGGACTTCAGGCCAACCCTCAGCAATCCCCTGCCTCGGAAAATGTTGAGTCTCAGACGGAAGGACAGACTCAACCTGAGGTACGTACTGTCGGTGATGATGCTTCTGCACCTGAGACAGTTACTGAGTCCAACACTGTAGGGGGAAACAATTTCTTTGATATTGGTCAACCCTCAGGAAATGACTCAGTATCCCCTGTTCTTGCTCGTTCCGTTTCTTTGCCTATTATTGTCGAGACTAATGTTTCAGGATCAGGCAATGGAACGTCAGTAGCTCCCAGTGCTCCAGTCAGCAGGAGGCGATGGCTAGATGATCACTCATTGGCTGATATCATTGGGGATATCAATGAGGGGGTCAGGACGAGGTTGTCCTTTGGTGAAAGCGCTATGTTTTGTTGCTTCCTGAGTGATCAGGAACCTACAAGCATAGAAGAAGCTCTAGTTGATCCCAACTGGATCCTAGCCATGCAGGATGAGCTCAATCAGTTTGAGCGGAATCAGGTTTGGGAGTTAGTTGAAAGACCTAGGCGTAAACATGTTATTGGCACCAAGTGGGTTTTTAAGAATAAGAGGGATGAGAAGAATGTTGTTGTCAGAAATAAGGCCAGACTAGTAGCAAAAGGTTACTCTCAAGCCGACGGTATCGACTATGATGAGACCTTTGCTCCAGTCGCAAGATTAGAAGCAATCAGGTTGTTTCTGGCTTATGCAACATTCAAGAAATTCAACGTGTATCAGATGGACGTAAAGAGTACTTTTCTGAATGGTGTACTAAATGAAGAGGTGTATGTTGAGCAACCTCCTGGATTCGAAGTTGGTAATAAAGTATACCACCTGAAGAAAGCTCTTTATGGCCTGAAGCAAGCTCTGAGAGCTTGGTATGATACACTATCCCAATTCCTGATAGACCACGGGTTCGTGAAAGGAACAGTGGACAGGACCCTCTTCCGGATCACCGAAGGGGAAGACATTCTCTTGGTTCAGATTTATGTGGATGACATAATATTTGGATCTCCTGATCTGAAGCTTTGTGAGAAATTTTCCAAGCTGATGACTGGGAAATTTGAGATGTCAATGATGGGAGAAATGAATTTCTTTCTAGGTCTCCAAGTCAGGCAAACAAACTCCGGAATTTTCATTAATCAGTCCAAGTATGCGAGGGACTTGATTCAAAAATTTGGAGTTCAGTCCAGCAGAGTCTCACGCATTCCCATGAACACAAATGAGAAGCTGGATCCTGACAAAGAAGGAGTCTCAGTAAATCAGACTGAATATAGGGCACTGATAGGATCTTTATTATATCTGACTGCTAGTCGTCCTGACATCACTTATGCAGTTGGAGTTTGTGCAAGGTATCAGTCTGATCCAAAGAAGAGTCATCTAGAGAGTGCCAAAAAGATTCTGAAATACCTGAGAGGTACAGTCAACTTAGGACTTTGGTATCCCTCTGATGACAACCTAGAACTGACTGGCTATTCAGATGCTGATTATGGAGGCTGTAGACTTGATAGGAAATCAACTACAGGCACATGTCAGTTTCTAGAGAGTAAACTGATCTCTTGGTTTTCTAAAAAGCAAACCAGTGTTGCAACGTCTACTACTGAAGCTGAGTATATGGCGGCAGGCAGTTGTTGTTCTCAGATTCTTTGGCTGAAACAACAACTGAGAGACTACCAAATAGAGGCCACTGAAGTCCCAATTTATTGTGACAATAATAGTGTCATTGCCATATCCCAAAACCCAGTCTTACACACAAGGTGTAAGCATGTAGACATCAGGCATCACTTTATCAGAGATCATGTTGAGAAGAAGGACATCAGGATGGAGAGAGTCCCTACTGAAAAACAGAGAGCTGACATCCTGACTAAGGCTTTGCCTGAAACCAGGTTTGTTGAGTTATCAGTAGAGTTAGGACTCCTTGACCCAGGCTTAGGTGATTCAGTCTGAATCTCTGATAAGAATGCACAAGGTCAGGGGGAATAACTCATATGGACTCAGGGTGAAGGAATCCCAGAGAGAATGTGAATGGCTGTAGGGGGAACATTCAGTATAAAATGGATGATCAGTATAGACTGACTAAGATTCAGGACACAGAATTCAGGGCTTGTCACCCTGGTAGTGCAATAAGTGGTATCAATCAGAATACATATCTGACTAACTGGTATGTTTCCTGATTTTTTATCTAGTCATCTGATATTGCGTGCATTATCCTTTTACTGTTTGCTGTATTGTCAAATCAATTTAATTTGCCAAATGATCCCAGCCATTCGTTTTAATATTCGGTTATTATTTAATTCAATTTATTTGAATTAAATACGGATATGCTCTAATGTGCATTTAATGCACTGTGGGCGGGAACAATTTTCGATAAAATTTGACCAATTACTTTTGAAAAACCGAAGAGTCAAATGCTTTTCACTGCTCAATCTTGTCCATTGAATCTCATAGGTCACTATTTTCTAAGCCGTCCGATTAAAACCAATTTTTTTTCTATAAATAAGAGAAGATCGTGTTGTTAAAACTTTTATGCACCCAATATTTTCTTAACTTACTTTCTCTAAAAACCCAATTCTCTTCAATTCTTTCAAATTTTCCATGGCTTCACCTTCTGCCGATACCTTCTTTGGAAATCTTTTCCATTTAAGGAACGAAATACATTATGAACCCTATGGGGATTTTTCTTCCAATTACCCCGACATTTTGCCTGTACGAGAACTTTTTGATAATGCAGGTCTTCTGCAGTTCATTACTGCAAAGCCACAGAGGCTCCACCCACGACTTATTGCTGCCTTCTACCTGAAGATGGTGCAAAACAAGGACTCACAGGAGTGGGAAACTTGTATTCCCTTGACCACCTGTGAAAAGGGAAAGGATGGTGAGGAGGAGATGATCAGGCGATGGGTCACTCTCAACATCCGGGAGAAGATTAAGGAGGTTTTTAATCTTCCCAATACAGGACGAAGCCCAGTGGATTATGGGTTTGGGAATGAGAAGGATTTTCTCCAGTCCCTGTGCGATGGGGATGTCGTCCTGAAATCTGGCCTGAATAAATCAGTCTTGAGGACTGAAAACTGTCACTTCTTCGACCTGACAAGTCAGGGAGTGATGGGAATTGCTGGAGGATTGGAGCAGATCTCCAGACCGAAGCTATACACGATGATGGCTATCTCCGATGCCTCTCTGCACAATTTTGACTGGGAGGGTTACTTCCTCCAAATGCTGGTGGCTGAGACCAGCAAAATCAAGTACTCGCCAGAGGGGCAGGCGACTTTTGAGGCCAAGATGCACTTCGGCACCAAGATCTCAATGCTCTTGGAGACCCTGGATCTCGGTGATGTGGATCAGACCCAATCACTCGAGATTCCAGCGAAAATCCATCTCTTCAGAGCTTATTCCGAGGATGCTGGCACAAGGAGAAGGCCTCGGACTCAGAAGAAGAAGGCCCAGGCGAGCATGACTGGAAGAGTCCAGGCTCAGGCAGGCCTAATCACCCAAATAACCGGTAATTTTAAATTAGTATTCCTCATTAATCACTTACTAAATTACCATCCCATTAATTAATTAATTTTCATTTAATTAAAGTATATTAAAGATTATGGACGTCCACATTATGGACAAACATCTTTACCGTTAACCAAATGCATACTTACTCAATTACTATTTTTAGATAAAAATATTTAATTACTTTTAATAAAATAATTTATTACTTGTTA